>NC_047565.1:43671861-44271861 GCF_902806645.1 Magallana gigas | reverse complement strand
GCTTGGGACAGTATAGTATAAACTAGCTGCAGAACTGTAGCGCTCCGGGGGAAAAAATTTTGACAGACCTGAGAGCTACAGAAAAATGTGCGCTAGTTTTCGACTCATTTACCTTATTTATATGCAAATTCTGTGAAAACAATTAGTACCATTTAATTCTTCATGCAATGTACTACTGATATTGCCTCTTTATTTGCCTTAGACTTTCTCCGAAACACGCTACCGACCTCGGAAAATCAAGTATGTTGAATTTACATCGAGATCGAGAGTCGCCATTTTTACATGTTAACAAAGTGCACCACATGAATTTACGGGACTGGTGATGGTGTTTAAAAGACTATCAGAGGCAAGTGAAGAGACAATATCAGTAGTAAATTGCATGAAGAATTTAAGGTAATTATCCATACGTCACAAAACAACGTCTGACGTAATTCACGCGTTATTACGTTTTTTCCGTGCCCGATCTAATCGAAACCTAACGCTAAAAGGTGTACATGTGTTTCAAAACAAAAAAATCAAGCTGATCTAGAAATTCGAAACAAATCTATTAAAAATCCTGAAAACTGCAATCAATTAGCCTATAACTCAGCGAAATGAAAATTTGACTGGGTTGTGTCGATTGAGTACTCGTTTTGAAAATATAGACCGCTTACTTTGTCCTGCATAAACATCAATTCATTACAAGGCTGAACTTAATCCAATTCTTTGAACATTAATCCCTGAAAGTCCATAAACATCCAAAATGAAATCCTGACCGAGATCTATATATATTCCAGTGCATAAATAAGGGAGATAAATACACAAGGGGAAATAATTTGACTTATTTCATCTTTATCCTATATTCGCTTAGCAACGAGCATAGATATATTTTCAACAACAAAAAATGTTTTTAGAATTAAAATCATGCGCTGAAGAAAAGTTATTTCATTTTAAGAACAGTCTTTAAAACCATTAAAAAAAAGGGTGAATAAAGGTTCTGTCCTAAAGGCATATCAGGTAGTTAGCATTATCCACGCGTGTGACTGCAATTTCTAAATACCGATCTCGATCCATAATACTTACCGATATCCAAAGATACAATCTTTTGCGGTTTAAATAATACAGATTAATCAACAGTTTGTTTAAATCGTGTTTTCTAATTAACAATAATTTTAACATATTTTTTTAGAATGATGAAATAATAAACCTATGCACAATTTAATTTTTACGGATCTTTTTTCAAAATATATATTTTAATGATTTTTACCCAAAATACGCCCATTGTGATCCTGAAAAGGCCGGTCCCTTGGGTAATTTTATTTCCAGTTGATTAAGGGCGTTAAGGTTTAAATAATGTCAAAATTTTAGAGAATTCTGTACGTAAATAAAATTATAAGAGCTTAAATTCTCTTTGAAAATTTATTTCATTTTATCTCATTTATATGCGGATTTATCTTTTTTTGATAAATAAGCAAGTGTACCATAAAATTTTTTGTTTTGAAATAATAATTCCTTTATTTTACATAGGATATAAGTCAAAAAATGATTTTGTGAAATTCAAATTTCAGGCTTAGACTTATATTCTTTATGTATGAAAAAGCGCCATTTTCCGCAATCGGTTCTATTTTTAGCAACGACCCTAGCTCTTATAATACCGATGGACCACCCAACAGGGTAAAATTTGATGAGAAGATATCCTCAGATACATGTTTGAAAAATATGAAAAAATTCTGTACGCATTTTATTTATCAAGTGGGGTATGGACCATTACCTTAATGGTATTAATTGTTTTCACAGAATTTGTGTATAAATAAGGTAAATTGGTCGAAAACTAGCGCACGTTTTTCTGCGCAATAAATAAACAATTTTTTCAATGGGTGGCCCTGTAGCTCTCCGGTCTGACAATATTTTTTTTCCCCGGAGAGCTACAGTTCTGCAGCTAAGTATAAACATGTCATTCTGAGCTTTCTGAACATAAAAAATACTTTGTATGCAATGTTTTTTTATGAGAAAGAGAGAGAGAGAGAGAGAGAGAGAGAGAGAGAAAGAGAGAAAGAGAGTAATATAAGAAAAACTTGGGAAATAACTACTAGCATGCATGCATTCAGTATTTTAAATCTTACCTATCAATAAGTTCATCAGGACTACTAAATGTTCTGGTTTATGAACAGATAAAAGTAATCCGATAGTACCTAATAGCCAAGGGATTCCATGGCAAGAGATCTCTAATACTTTCATCACTGGTCTTAAACTACCAAGCTGGGAGTTTGGACGAGCACATATACTGCATTTTTGAGTCAACTGGTAATCTATAGACGAGATCGATCGAGCAAACGAGTCCATGGATTTCATGATTTTTACATCTGGCGTATCTTTCCTATGGCCTCCATTTGGCCGTCTTTTCCTTCGCTGAATAGCCGACATTTCTGTTTAATCAAGTCAGGTGAATATACAACAGCAATGGAGGCATTGGTACAAAACTCGTCTAAAGTAGTAAAGGTTACCGTTACTGCCTCAGCGTGCTGCCGCCATTCAAATACGGATACTGTAACACGGAATTGTGGGATATGTTTCTATTTATAAATATTTGTTTACATTAGTTACAAAAGTTTAACAAATTAAATCTAAAATAATAAATACATTTGTTGTTCATTATTTTTGTTGCTATAGCCTAGTTTATAATCTTTTTTTATTGATCTAAATTGAAAATTTACAAATATCGTTCGTTTGTGACGTAACAATGACCACTGCAAAGTATTTCGGGAAGCGGGAAATTTCGATCGGAAAGAACGCACACCATTTTGCGACAAGCTTTTGTTACCTTTGGCTCACACTGGCTAAAAGTACTAAAGAAAATGGAAGGGGCACAGGCAGTGAGCATTAATACTTCGGAAACATGGTGCAAACAAACTGCTATTGGCACGGAGAACTCGAAAGAGGTTCATCAAAAGATCAGAGTTCTCAATTTCCATGCCAAGATAGATAAACAAGCGACATCAATCGATGAAAGTTCAGCCTCAGTTTTAAAATATCGGACCCCAAATTTCAGGTACTGAAAACATGCTATTTACGCATGCTGGTTTCGCATCGTAATTTTAAAAGGTCTGCCCAATCAGAAATCTTGCTTCACTAATAAACAGTACCTATAAATACAAATTAAAGCATTTTAAAACACAGCCTATTGATTTGTTATAGGGTTGTTGCTACAATAGAGATGTCACCTATGAATGACACTCAGATGTGGAAAGTAGGATGGATTCAAGCTTGCACAGATATGATGTTCCACAATACTTACGGAGATGAGGGATAGTAAGTATCAAAGGATATATGATTAACGGTATATCATTCCAGACTGAGAGTTCAAATCATCTACTGGTACATTTATATTTATACAGAAATTACATATATAGTTAAAACAATGATCATGTCAGATAATATGTTTAAGGGTTGGTGACATGTTTTTTACTTTATTTCAGTACAAGCTGGGAGTTTCCAGAGCTGACCAGCGGACAGCAGTCGATGATAAGTGATTGCGATGGCCACCACTATCCATGGTACGGCTCCCGCAATGAGACTGTCATCTTTGAAGGACCATGCAAAATGTATCAGTCTGCTACTATTGCTATGAATGACAATTTCCATCCTCATGTCACATGGAGAAACCCAGCCAATCGCAACCAAACAGAGCCCAACTTGTCTCACATCTGCAGGGATCAGTCGTTCTATGTGTGGCTGGTAGCCTGGAACATGTCGGAGCACAAGGCCTTCATTTTGAAGACAGTGCGTTGGAACATGTTTTTGGAAATAACAGTTGATCCTGCAAAACCACTGGGTCAAAGAGCAAAGCTAGTTAGTAATCCTATCCCAAAGCAGCCAGATGTTCTGGAAAATACAATTCCAATCCCACGCTGTGCCTTGATGCCTCCCAATGCCAACAGTGCACAACTACTGGTATGGAAACCCAAAATTGGTCCAGAAGTGCTCATTATTCCACCAGTGTGGAAGAAAGATAAGCCATTGGAAGAGCAAGTCATTCGCTTTGACAGCAAGCTTTGCAAACTCTAAAACTTTCATCGTCTGACATCAGTGCAATATTTTATCTGTGATCTCTTAAGTGCCTAATATATATCTTTTATACAGATTTTTTTTCTACATTTGTAAATTTTTTGATTGAATCTTTTAAATTACAGCAATTCTTATATTAAATCTTATCAATGTGATCCACTTGACTTTCTTCTTTTATTGGAGTAATATCATTACAAGCCACAGTCCAGTGTCCTCATAGCTCGTGGCTGCTTGAACACAGAGTGAAAATTCATGCATCATCTGTTGCAACTGGATAATAAAAGGTCACATCAAAGGTCAATCTCTGCCTATGCTTTACTCACATTGGTCAATATTTTCAAAGAACTACAAGATATTCTTGTCATGTGCAACCACAGCCAAAGGGGAGAGATTATACATATTGGCAGTGGTGTGTGATGGTGTAGCAATACATGTATATGCTATCGTAAACAAAATTAGGGCCAAATCACAATTTTGCAATCACTGGTTACCTCATATGGTTAAAAGCTCCATATTTAGAGCAATCATCCCATTTCTGCTAATATATGTAATCATATATTGCCACATTTGTCCTTAAGATTGATAGTCTTTTAAATCTTTTAAAAAGTAGCATCTTTGTTTAATATGTGTTATAAATGAAAAGAAACCACCAGCAAAAAGAATAATTGTATTGTTTTTAATGATGTGAGAGAACATTTAATGCACAAACATAAGGTACAGTTTACAATAGCACTATTAAAGAGTGATAGTTCCAATGAGGTCTTATTAACACAACTGACAATCTGTGTAGACTAAATGTCCCTATTATTAGACTGTTTCCATTGGCTCTGCTCTCACTGTTTTCTTGACCACCTCAAAAGGAATTTTCTTGACTTCTGTCTTCAGAACAGCAGTAGTACCTTTCTTGTATCTATATGATCCTTGTCTATATTTGGAAAGAAAATTGAAATGAGTGATAGAACTTTTTTTCTATTCTTTAAGTGGCAAATTTGCAGAGTAACATTGAAAAATAAAAAAAATGTATATGTATAGACATAACATCAATGATATTATATAAATAGTGCCTGTTTGGGAGGGTAACAGTTGAAATTGACACCCCGAGAAAACCATTGTCAACCGACGCGAAGCGGAGGTTGACAATGGTTTTCGAGGGGTGTCAATTTCAACTGTTATCCTCCCAAACAGGCACTATTTAATTTGTTATACTGAATGTCTTTTTTAAAAATTTTAAGAAAATTTTACTGCTTTTATATAGGAATAACGTGAATTCTACAGCGAACCGTACGCGCATAATTTTCGCGCATGTAACATTTTTTATTGTTATACTTTCATGTTAAATACTGAAATCTGATTGGTTAAGACGCAGTTAATAATATTTACTATTACCCTCAGCGTTAGCAACGCACTTGGCAACGGGTAACATTAAAAAATGTTACATGCGCGAAAATTATGCGCGTACGGTTCGCTGTAGAATTCACGTTATTCCTATATAAAAGCAGTAAAATTTTCTTAAAAATTTTAAAAAAGACATTCAGTATAACAAAATAAATAGTGCCTGTTTGGGAGGATAACAGTTGAAATTGACACCCCTCGAAAACCATTGTCAACCTCCGCTTCGCGTCGGTTGACAATGGTTTTCTCGGGGTGTCAATTTCAACTGTTACCCTCCCAAACAGGCACTATTTATATAATGTTAACCGTTGCCAAGTGCGTTGCTAACGCTGAGGGTAATAGTAAATATTATTAACTGCGTCTTAACCAATCAGATTTCAGTATTTAACATGAAAGTATAACAATATTAATTGTCATTCTTTGAGGGCATTTGCATTATAAATAGCACTGGCTTTCTCTGATCCAAATAGTACCTTGGCTTTAATTACTTTATGTACTAATAGTGTCATAGACATTGATTTAGAAAGACTTAGAAACTTCTGAACAAAAATGACAAGTACATATACAAATACATTATACATGCCACAGAAGATGATGAACATTGAATTCTTACGCTATTCTGTTTCAAAAGATTTTATTTAAATGCAACAATTAAAGGCCATCAAAAATTACTTCCTTGGTTCTCAGACCCGTGCACATCTGATTTAACATTGCTCATTGCCAATTTTTATCATTATATGAATAAAATAAAATTTCGATTGTGTACTTGCTTATTCCGCAAAAAAATTCCAGATTTAGGACCTAATTTTAGATACTTATGTCAGTAAAAGGCTTGACTTAATAAAGAACACAATTGCAAACATTGCGATGATTCAGATTTAATTATAACAATTGCAAATGGCCGCCGAATTTAGTTACAAGATGCTGTGTTTAGCTATGATTGTGACAGCAATGATTTTAGTTTTGGCTAAGGAACATCATTTAATCTCAAATGCATATAGAAAAAGAGTTCCTTAAGCTTGTACATGTACTATACTAAACATCCCATTATGCTTAAACACATGGCTTTCTCAAGCCTTGTAGTTGTAGTGTTTCTTGAAGAACATAATGACTTATTTATTTCATTTAGTTTGAGCTAATGAATCTGATACATTCATAGCAAGGTAACTATTTATTTGCTTTAAACAGGCTTCTGGATTTGAATAAGAATTGCACATTCTTAAAATAAAAAATAAAATACTGCATCCTTTATTTATAAAAAATAAAAAGGAAAAAAATATCACCGACCAACCACATCTGTTTTTGAAAGTGTTGGCATGAGAACCAAGAGATTAATTTTTTAAGGCCTAACAAGTTCCTAATAAATTAAATAATGATTTCCATTAAAAATTTACCTCTGTCCCTTAAGATTGGCTTCATCAAAAGGTCTAATATAATCCACTTTGTCTTTTGTGATGACACACACATCCACATTGCTTCCTGAGCCCAGATCATTAAATATACCAGCTGCAATAGCATCTCGGACAAGTTTTTTCGCCTCCTCTTTCTGTAAAATATGCATTAGGTATATGTATACATTTCACTTCATCTAGTTGTTCCCATTTGATTTGTATATAATAAAGCATTGATCCAAAGTTTTATCTTGTAACATAATCAATTACCACCTGAAATTCTCTTGGAATTTGATACTGAGAGTACCTAATTATTCTCAAAGTATTTTTATGATCTAGCATTGGGTATTCACTAGAATTGAACATGTACTGTATGTTTGATTGTTACATCTACTGGTAGCAAATGAAATCATGATACCTACCTCCATATTTGGCTTAAATCCCCTCTCAAAGACTGCCATAGCTGCTAGGGATCCAGAACCTAGAAAATATAAATAACTTTTAATAAACATGGGCATCAAATTATAAAATGTAATCTTACAAAATGTAATGAGTTGTAGGTGAAAGCAAATAAAATATTTTTCTCATGTTTTGTTACTTTTATTTAGACAAGCACTAATCAACAAATAAGTTCAAAAACATACTAAAAGGACAAAAATGTTTTGCTCAATACTTATATTCTTGTACCAGTATGTTTGTTTACATGTAATGAATGTTGACTTATGAACATACCCATGGTAACATAGGGAAGTTTGTCAGTGGATCCATGTGGATATACACTATACAGATGTGGACCTGTGGAATCCACTCCACCAAGCACCAAAGCAGCACTGATGTGACCCTGGTACCTACACATTATAAAACAAAATTTCAGTATTAATTGAATATTTCAAAATGATGGCATAAGATTGTCAGGAAATACAAAGCTAACTCCAAGCCCAATTAAAAAATTTGTTAATAAAATTTATTTCCATGTTGAGAAATATGTTGACTGCAAGTTACATTTCATCACTTAATTGTATAGTAGTGAATAGATTTGGTTTTTTTAAAACTTGTCCATACCTAAATAGCATCTGTTTAAGGAGTCTATTAGCTGTGCACACTCGAGGAGTTCTCCCTGTGTTCAGTCTGTGAAGTTCCAGCTGAGAAGAAATCATCTGTGTTGTCATTTCTGTGTCAGCTGCTGTTCCAGCTCCACAGCAACTGATTAAAAATAATTTGTTTATAATTGCAAATATTAGTAATGCGTGTGTAAAGTCAATGTCAGGAAATGAATAAAGAGACTTTGGAAAATTTATTTCTTTTCTAGGGTGCTCCTGTGATAAGTTCTCAGACACTTTGCTACAGGTATATTTATAAATGAAACTAGAGTATAATGGAAAGCTAGACACATTTCCAGTAACAAAGTTTACAGTGCTAGCTTATTTTAAATAATGGTATAGGGATTTTTTCAAATTAAATCTTGTCAAAAGGAAGATGTATTTTTCTGTTTAATATTGAACATGTAATGATACATTCAAACCCATTCCACTCACTATATATTATCAGAAATGTAGTGAATTTTGCTGCAGTTTTTGTCTGCCACAACAGTGTCCTCTGTAGCTCGTGTATCAGCTCCAAGCACAACCCCATCCTACAGAACACAAAAAATATTTTATATTGCTTTGTAACAAATGCATATTACATGTTTATTAAATTTTCTTCAAATAAAGACAAGTGAAAACATTGCACATAGTAATTTTTATCTACCGGTATACATGTGAATCTTATTCATAAAATGATCACAATGATTGATTAAATTCAAAGATAAATATAAAGTACCAGTAAGTAAAATTTGACAAGCCATTAAATAGTAAAATGTACAGTGCTAATAGAATTAATTTACTTGTAAACATTTTTTAAATATCAATTTAAATTTCATTACAGTAACTGAAACATTAACTTGTTACCCACAACTTTTACAGTTAAAAGAATATTGACTGAATCATAATGGAAGTCACATTCTAATACATGTATATTTTTTTACCTTGTAAACAAGTCCAACAATTGTTGTTCCAGTTTTATAAGCGGTGGGTGCCTTTATTCCTTTTTGTTCAAAAAATTGGTTTCTGGAATGAAGTGGCATATCAAATAAGAAAGTAGATCATTTAATCATCAATCGAATAATTCATTAATTTAATCATATCGAGAGATTTTTTCCATAGAAACAACAATCAAATCGCCCTGAAACAGCTATAATACTATAAATTACTATCTAGATCTTCAGGCACGACACATCAGCAACTTCTCCCTACTTTCTCTTGCAAGTTGTTTATTGGGTAAAAAGAAAGGTATCTAAGACATGCTCATTGTTGTGAACATTTCAAATGACTTTGTAAACTTATCTTCACAAGTCAAGAGTTTCCGAATTGCCCTGCTCTACATAAATGTACAGCGGTGTAATTTTTATGCAGTGTGGAAGATCAGAAACTCATGACTTGAGAAAATAATGTAATTGTGAACCATTTGCATTAAAAGTAGTAAAATGATGGGAGAAATAATGACGAACCAGACCGGGATTCAAACACAGGCCCCCTGAATCTCTAGTCAGGTGCTCTACCAACTGAGCTATCTGGCCCCAGTATTCAAAACCGGTCTGACCGTCACACTCCTCCCCCTTTAAATAATCTTTGTTCCCGATGATCACCCCAGGTTCTTCCCCTGGCAGGAGTTACCCTGTCAGTTCCAGGAGTTTGCATGGCACCAAATGTAACAGATGAGAGAAATAATGATGGATATAACAGGATTTGAACTAGGGCTCCCTGAATCTCTAGTCAGGTGCATTACCAACTGAGCTATCTGGCGCCGGATTTCAAATCCAGTCTGACTGTCACACATTAAACGGTAACAAATATTTAAGACAGTTCTAGATGAATACCAATTTACTTGAATACCAAGATTTCATGAATTGTGAACTTACTTAGTGAAAATCGACTTGGTATAAAGAAGTGGTATTAGAACATTATTTGTGTGTCAGAAAAAGAACAGCATCACTATCGGGATAGTTTACCTCTGCAATTGAGTTATATCTACTTCAATAGTAATTTATACCCTTATAAATTGCATACATTATTATTGTAAATTTTTCATATATATCTAAACAAAAGAACTCTGCTTAGACAATTTCTAATCACAAAAAACTGCATAGTCATAACCATTATTGGTCTTCATTCCAACTAACAATGTCAGTATTTGATAGTTTAATTAAGGTTAATACGAATAAACTGTTTAAATGAAAAATTACAACAACCAATTATAAACATTATGCTTACCGACAACAATTTTCAAAAGAAAATCCACCTCTCGGCGTTTCGGCAAGCAATGTCGACGCCATGTTTCTTCTCTGTATTAACTCGTTCACGAAATATTCGTAGAAAGCAATGCAAAATGCACATACATAGCTGCATGGGATTTCGATATTTACATAAGACCACTTATGAATAATGTTCAATTATAGACAAAACAGTTAACAATTTAGTAGCTTTAAAAAAATATCATACATGGGCATAAATGAAATTATTACGATATCAAGAGAAACCCGTGCAATTGGGAGAAAAAAACCGGGCAATTATCGTATCTCACAACTGAAATATTATAAACGCATAAATTTCGCGATCCATTGCAAATATCTGTTTATATTAATGTGTCATTTTGGCAAATTAGCGCGTAATGTTATGTAACTAAACGCATAACTTTTGCGATGTAACGCGAATAAATGCATTGTTAACTTTAGAAATATATTAGCGACTATATTTCAAGTTATACCATGGGATACTATTTTCAATATAAGGCATAGGCGTCGGAACTCAACCGGGGGGGGGGGGGGGGGGGGGGGACTTTTTTTGCAAACCATTTTACCTAACCATTAGGTAGATAGCATCATGGATAGCATCATGGAGGGCTCAGCCCCCCCCCCCCCCTCGACTTTTTCTCGCAGGAAAGATAATAGTTCCTAAAATTACGAAAAGGTTGAAATATTGAAAGGTTGAAGTTGAAGTCATAAGTACACTAGTCCCGCCCCCCCCCCCCCCCCTCCACCCACCGGATTAGAAATTTCATGATTTGGGAACATTTTTTTTTTGGTAGGTAAGATACTTTTTTTTGGAACTATAGGTATACTCCCCCCCCCCCCCCCCCCCCCCCCCCTTCCCCACACGGATTAGGATTTTCATGGTTTTGGGAATTAGTTTTTTTTTGTTTTTTTTTTTTACCCTTGTCAAGATATCTGAGGATTAGTCTAGCCCCCCCCCCCCACTTTCAATTTGCTTCCGACGCCACTGTAAGGCAATTTTGTCGTTAAAGAGTACAAATTTCGCATTCGATGGTTCGATAGGACACCATGACAGTATCATGAACATAAATTTGACATTTGATTTTCTTCCTTTATATATATATATATATATATATATATATATATATATATATATATATATATATATATATATATATATATATATATATATATATATATATATATATACAGTGTATATATATATATATACAGTGTATATATATATTTCAGTGAAAACAAGACTTATATTTTTTTCTAGAGGTTATCTGATTCATTTTTTTTTTGTCAAATGAGATGGGATTGATAATGCATATGAAAATTGTAACGAAAAAAATAAACCACCAGAGTAACCGAGTATGCGATCGGAAAAGTAATATATAAGAATAATTACATGTATGTAATAATTAAATGGCCAAACTTTGATTTTTTTTTAAAGGAACATTAAGGAAATATAACTACGTTTAGAGATATATAAAAATATTAGCACAATTTAAATCCCCACCCCCAAAACAACATTTCATAATATATACTTCAAAACAATTTTGTAAATTGTAAACGGGATTTAAAAGCCTAATCTTGAAACGATATTTAAAGAAAATTCAAACAAATTTCATAATTATGAATAAATCCATATATTTTTTTTACCAGTGTATAATCTATAATAATAATGCAATGAATAATTTTTGCAAATGATAATTTAACCAGACATTTTAAAGGTGTTGCGTCAAAAAAGCTTGGTTAGGGTATAATTGACATCAATGAAATAGAATCAGTGCGATCCAAATTATGGTCTTTTAAACTTTAACATTTAATGATTTAAATCGATTTCATTTACATTATTCACACAATAGTAGAGTATTAAAATTTTCCAAGAATATTTATAAACACAATGTTTCCATAAGAAAAACATTTATTTGAACATTGGTATCAATTTGTAAGTTTCAGGTCACCAAAATGTGCTTTATGACGCCATTCGTGAAGTTTGACAGTACACCAGACTTAGTACATGTCATTTATTGGTGACAATGCAGGCACGTGGCATCGTTTTTGATAGTGGGGGGGGGGGGGGGGAGACTTATCAAAAAAAAATTTGACTTGCGAAAAAAAAAAGGGGGTACTTTCCAAAACCCTTACAATCCTAATCCTTGGGGGGGGGGGGGGGGGGGGTTAACCTTTGACTTCAATTTCACTGATTTCCTTATTTTCAATTCAGTTTTTTACATGGTCCCATAAAAGTGGGGGGGGGGGGGGGGGGAACTCCGTGTGAATTCAATATATGTACGTAAATTTAAGAAAAATCTTTGTTGCGCAAAAAAAATTGGGGGGGGGGGGGGGCCTTTTTCTGAATTAGGATCGGGTTCGAAATTCTGATAATTACCAATAGGAAAACAACATGCTTTCATTACCAAATCAATATAATTCTATAGTTAAAGTGTATTTTTAACCATTTGCCCTCTTTGAAATGTCGACAGGTGACAGGTAATATAGGCATTTTTTTTACGCAACTCGTACATACAGAATTTAATCAAACTCGTGGGTACAGAATTTTATCATTTCATTGCATCACATGCAACATGGTTTAATAGTAGACAGGCAACAATGGTTTATTAAAAGCACATGGGGTTAAGATAATAGATCTATGATATACTATACTTATTTCGTCAATAATAGGTCACTTTCAAGTTATGTATTTGTTATTTTTTGCAGCAAGTGTGAATTGTGTGGAAAGGTTCAGTGGAAATACAAATGTCCTCGATGTGACAAAAAAACTTGTTGCCTTGCCTGTGTTAAACAACATAAAGTAGAAACTAATTGTAATGGTATACGAGACAAGACAGCTTTTGTGAAGATGAAAGCCATGACAGATATGCACCTCTTGAGTGGTATGATGTGTCTCTAGGATTTTTGAATTTTAGCAACTTTTATTATACTCATTTACTTTGTGTAACACCACAGTGCTATTTTCAATGCAGATTATCGAATGCTGGAAGATGTAGATCGTTCTATTGACAATCACAGCAGGGATCCCCTGAGACGGTCTGGTGTAAATAAAGTTGTTAACAATGTAAGATAATTGTTCGTGCTGTTGAATGATTTCAATTATGAGGTAAAAAAGAATATTGAGATAAGCACTCATTTATTTTGTATAAACTTAATAATCTACTTGTATATTTGGATGTATTATATGCAATGACATTTCTTTGTTTTAGATGAAAAAGATAGCAGAAAAGAAAGGATTAAAAGTAAAGTTTCTTCCATATCCAATGTCAAAAAGGAAAAATAATACCACAAGATTAACCAATTACAGGTGACACATATTTGAATTAGTTTCAGTCTCTCAGTTAAAGAAATGGATTGTATGAGCAAAGTTAAACAAAGTTTAATGACAGAACTTTTTTTCTATCATATTTTACTATAATATATTCATGTGATATTCATATAATTTTCTTTAGGACGGGAGATTTTCTGTGGCATGTGGAGCTGATCTTTCCTCACTCAGATATAAAGTACACAGAAAAGAGGTATGTGAAAAAAATTGTTTAATTTACCATAAGTGTTGATATCTAATGCTTATTTGACAACATTTGTACTGGTACTTTTTAGAGTACATGAAGACACCTGCCTTGGTGACATGCTGAAGACATTCCTACACCCTACAGAGTCTGATCCTGTAAAAAGACAGATGTTGAAGTCTTACAGTAGGACTCCAGTGGAAGACTGTAAAGTTTTAATGCAGGAAGAAGGACTGCCTGCCAATTTCAAGAGGTCTGCGTTACCAAGTTTTATTGTAACAAGAATAATTCATTATGAAAATCAGTTATTGTTTTAGTTAAAGAGTCTGTTCATGAAGTCGTCAGTTTGAATATTTTGATTGATTTGGTTGAATCAATAAGCTATTACAGTTCCAGGGAACTGTAAAACTCCAAAAGAATTTTGGAACATTAAAGACAAACACTTTTACTCAAATTGTCATTATCTTGTCCCATATTGTCTCTTAAAAACCGAGAATATATGTAAGGTGCACATAACTTTGAAAAATATCATAATAGATGAATGAAGGTAAAACTAGACAGATCACATCAAAGCAGCATCTTGAATTTTAAATTGACACTCACTGAAAAGTATGTCATCTCTAGTTTTTTTATTCTCTGGTTCAATTTGGACAGATCACAAGTTTCTGCATCAATTCCAGTGTTGTGTTTTTATTCATTCCAGATATCATCAGCTAGATCAGAATAAATCATTGTGTGAGAATCTTCAAGGAAAAGATTTTATTGAGTACCCAACACTCCATATTGTTCTCCCGGACAGAGATGACCAATACCCACTGTCGACCCCAAAATGATTAGATGTGAAAGTGAAAAGGAACTGATACATGTACACATGTAATACATGCACCATCAATTGACAGATGTGCATTTTAAGATTTGATATTACATAGGGCTTTAAAAGTTAAAAATTTGCAAACAAGATTTGAATCTAAAACAGATACATTCAGATAGTTACTAGAATTGAAAACAAAAATCAATGCATTTACTCTTACCTTTTCTTCAATAAACAAAGAAGTATTGTTTTGAATCAGAGATAATCAAATGTGGAATATCGATTTTCTCTCTCTGTTTTTAATCTTTACTTTGAGAACATAGATAGATATAGTGGAACATAAAGTTAGTTTCACAAAAGATTGCAAGATAATTAATTGATCTATCCATGTACATAAGCCTCAACCTTTTATGCTGTTTATATGATATTGTTATATTACATGAATTCATTAATACATGTTTAATTTTTATAATAATCATTGATTTGTTAAAAAATAAATGTTGCTAGCTAAAAATGAGCATTGACTTTTTGTCAAAGTTTAAGATAGAATGTCTATAGGTTCATCATTCAATGCACTTTATGAGTATAAAGTGTGCGTTTGTGGAATATATTCCCCACGTTTGCAGTGTATTTTCCCATGTGGACAGACGTATGTTCAATGATGGGGGGTAGTTTGCTTGCATGTGATTGACGTCTTCTTAATGGCTTAATTCCCAGACATTTGACAGCAATACAGTGAACTTATCGGCCCAAAATATCAAATTATTTGAACAGCCCAGCACTAGCATAAAGTACTCTGATAACAACATGTATATTCGTAAAGGGTGCACAATTAACGCAACGTCCATATTGAACAGGAACAAAGGAAATTAAAGAGCGTCAAATTGTAGATATAAACTGATAGGGGTTTGACATAGATCAACCTTCGCCGGGGGAAATGGGCGTCGTTCCCTCGGTATCCATGGAAGCGCGACCATAGCAACGGGGAGTCGGGTAAATGATATAAATGTATCAAGTTAGATATGATAAAACGGTCCATTGTTTTATGACAATGGGTTTTTAAAGTGAGGTCATTAACAAGTTGGAGCCATCGGTGCATAGTATTCTGGTGTCGAATAATTCATACCTTGTCGGGTTTTCAATTTGTAATAAAAAAAACATATTTGGTTTATTTAAAGGGAAACAATGGTTTTAAGTTTGACTTTATATTATTGTACATTTGTAGATAACGCTTCTTGCACCGAGTAAAATTCCTTTTAGAAACTGTCTCTAGAATTGTTGATACTTGCGAACATAAGGGATCTGTGTATTCCATATTCGGGTCAAACCTTTAGGCGACCTCTTATAGAATTTTTATCAAATATGCAAATTAGATCAAAGTGATTAGCAATATATCTATGCTGGTGTGTTATGTGGAGGAAATACACATAGTTCTTTAAATCGTCTTAACGATTGCCAGCGATAGAGATTTGCTCCTTAATGCGCTAAATGCAGAAACAAACGATTAATACCAATTGGGAGTACTAAAAGACACAACAATGGATTAAAAGTGCAGTGAGAAGGTGGCACAAATTGGAGAGAGTGAAAAATTCGGAGGAATTGAGGCGAAATTTTTATTTCGGCAGTCTGTGAAAAGCGGACATGGCCGCTGAAGTAGCCAATGCTCCGATCAAAACGGCGATGGATATTCCTGATCCGATTCCCCCGGGAAACTGGATGGCCCGACAACTCCGGATGCTGAATGACAACAGCGAGGGACTGCTCCCTCCGTCCGCCGGATCCAAGCGCTCCTGGGACAAATACAACACTACCACACACAAGGATTTCTTGGGGCCTAGGGAATTCCAATTGGAGGAGCCAAACTATGAAGTGGAGGTAAGAATCTTTATTTTAAACCTGTGTTAAGCTACATAAGTGGACTAGTACTTCCCTAGCAACCAAAATCCACGAGCTTTGCCAGTAGTGTAACGTCTATGTTACGGTCGCTTGTTTTGTTATTTAACGATATGATAATTAATGTTAATGAACAAAATTCTCATTTATATGACAGCATGCTACTTTTGAATAAAATTTTATGTGTATCAGTTAAGCCATTTCATAATTCATTAAATCTAAAATTTACAAAACACAATTTTCTCTACTTTCTCTTCTCGCGGCGATATCAATTTTTTTCTGCGTAACCTAACTATTTACTCTCTAATTCTCGACGCAATACATTTATCTGTAATAAAGTAATTTTATCATCAATCAAAGTCAAGCCTGTGTACCTAAACAAATGGCTATGGAATTTTCGCGAAAGTATTCAATACAAAACACTTAATTCTAAAATCATTTTGCCTGGTCCAAACTTGTACAAAATGGGTTGTTAAGCCCCCGAGATCTTGAGACCAAGCTTAGAGACAGTTTCTACAAATTCTATGTACAGCAACTTTAATGACCCTATAGTTCTATTACACTCCGCTAATACGCATGCTTTGTGGGTCGTGGAATACACTAGGTATAATAAGATTTTTGCCTTAGGATATACCATACTTGAGAAAACGTCCTCAAAACGCGCCATAATCATATCCATTCTTATCGATTTCTTGAAGTTCCTGTGTAATTATCGTTTATAAAAGATATGCATTTTGAATTTTTTGTCCGTATTTTGGAATTCAGTTTGCAGAATTTGTAAACACGTTGAAAAAGTTAAGTTGCATTATCTAGTTTGTAGGACCCCAGGTGCCCCTGACAAATACGTTATTAAACCTCCATTTAATCGTGTGTTTAGTCGGAGGAAATCTTAACAACTTGTAACAATGGACCCAAATATCCTCCACCTTTACAATGATGATACTCATGCATAGTACAATGTATATATCAATTGTATTTTACACGTTCAAAGAGGGTATTTAAAACGTGTTAGTCTCTTCACTGTCTGTAAATCTACATCGTTATGTGAACTATTTCCCATCTGTTGTACAGCAGGAACGTAGCATCATGCCCCCCCCCTCCCCCCCCCTTACACTACATTTTTCTAAAATTTACAGATAAAGAGTTCTCCCCTATTGTTATGGGACGTATGGTAAAAAAAAGTGAAAAACAGAAAAGGGCAATAACTCAAATTCATCAAAATCATAATCCATTACTTTTTAAAAAAAATGTTTGCTGCGCGTTAAAAGTCAAGGCATTTGACTTTACCTTTCACCTAGATGAAGAAAAAAAAAGAACAACTGCATTTATTTCACTGACTTTCAAAAAAGAAAAAAAAAGAAAAGGGAACCTTTATATTTCACTACCGGCCAAAGTCAATAAATCTTTTGATTCAGAATTTGTATAGAAAATTCTGTATGGGACAACAATAAGACAGCAATGGTTCACCTGGCCTTTATCCGCCCCGTAATGTAGACTATGGAAACTTCAAAGTAATGAATGACTGGGTCATTGAGTATATGGCTTAAATACTTCACCCTGATTGATTTTGAGATATCAGTTCCATAATTACAAAGTATAGTAATAATCTTATCTAGTAAATATTCATTTATTTTAGTCTTACATTTAGACTCTCTCTCTCTCTCTCTCTCTCTCTCTCTCATCTTGTGAAGAAACCAATGTTTAATATTTTGTTATAAATAATATTCAATATTTTGACATAATTAATAAGTACAATGGAAAAGCCTTTGTTGTGAGCGATCAAATCCGACTAATCCAATAAAATACAATAAAATGACCGTCTTAAATCAAACAAATCGAATCAAATGGGTTTAATTTATGTATTTGCCTTATAGGTTAGTTCCCTTTCTGCCGTTAAATAATAATTTTAATCCAGATAGATTACTTCTGTAGGTTTACTATTCAAACAGTTCTTATCAGACTTAATTCACCAATCTTTTAAGCCTAAAACACAGACCAGTGCATATAACATTTATCACTAATGCGCTGACTTTATTCGGACCTAATGTATGGTGAGGATAAGGCAGGGAGCGGATCTAAGTGGTTCAGTGTCAGACTCTGGAAAATATAAAGGATGCCGGAGTCCGAAAAACTTCCGGAAATAGTGGTCTCTGTGGTATGTACATACTAGAAAAAGTTAACAGTCTTATACTAGGTCTTGAGTTCCGGTATCTGGATTTTTACTAGATTTTCATAGCTTTAACCGTGTAAAAAATACAAACTATTGATATCATATCTTTTATATGAAGATGGAAGAACACATGAACATTAAGATGGTAAAGGAGACGGGATTCGAAAACGACAATTGAATTCATATTACATCTTCAGTGTTCTAGCTGCCTCGGTCTGAAAGCACGATGAAGTCCCATTGGTTTTTAAGAAGTCACGATGACTTTGTTCGTCAAGTACTGCGTATGTAGTTATACACATAAATCCCTGACAAACAAAACGGAAAAAATAACATACCAAAGCTGGTTGAAGGGTTTTGAGCCCTTTTTTTGCCGCCCCCCTTCCCCAATGCTGTAAGATCTATGAAAGTTATCCGTAGAATTAAAGAGTGTTTGCAGATATATTTAGTGCTTTTAGTAAAACATATACAATTTGATCGATAACTTCTGGCCCCCGGGCCATAAAACTTAGACGAGCTCACTTTCGATCTCAGTCTCACTTTTCCACTATACATTCCTTTTGTAAAAGTGAGATCAAAAAGTTTTATGGCCCCCAGGCCTGGACTGCAGTCTTTGGAAGTAAGTGTTATAAATATGAAGGAAAACAAAATAATTAAAGTTCTGGTATATGATTAGAATGTCGTGCTTGAACCCAAATCATGTCTTAATCGATCTAACCACTTTATCATTTTGGTCATCTAGTAGTCTACATATCAATGAAAAGAAGTTGTAATATTTTTTGATGTAAATATAAATATATATGAATGTGATATTTTAAATTGATGGTTGTAGGCGCAGCATGCGCGGGTCTAGAAGGGCGGGGTCCCCCTTAAAATATTAAAATTCCTTAAATTCACATATTGTAAAATTATCGAAAAAAAGCCTCCCCCGGAAAACACAGTTATCTCTGAGCCCCTCCCCCCGAAACACAAAATTATGACCCCCCCCCCCCCCCCCCGGAATACACAATCATCCCCCCACGGAAAACACAATTATCCCTCAGATTCCGCCCCCCTCCCCGCCCCCGCAAAAAAAGCCCATGGACACATGCACCTGTATATTATACTATAGGGTAAACTGTTATTACAGAAACAAGTGCCTGTGATTGTAGAGTAGGGTTGGTAATCTTCAAGTTTTACTGCTGCAAATCATTGATGAAGCCCATACTGTCATAAAAGTCCCGAAAAATGAAGTATACTGCATGTAGATTTTGGTATGCATGTACCATGCAGTCGATCTGATTCAAAATGATTTTTAAAGTATTTGAAATGCAAAATTGATATATTGATTAATATCCATCAAATAGATCGAAAGAAGTTTTCGGGTATATAGGGTGGATTTTTAATTTTTATTTTTCTTATGCATCGGATCCTTTCATGCGGTATTTCCATGCCTTATTTCAAAGATTTGCCCATATTTTCGGAATTTAATAGGAGTTGTCTTTCTTTCAAAGAAAACCCCCAGGAGAGTAGTCAATTTGGCAAAATATCTTTTGAAGATGAGTTTTGCCAACACTTCAAGATGAATTTTGCCAACACTTCAATATAGTGACAAGTTCGATTAATTTTTGATTAGGAAATCAATTAACAGGTACATGAATTTCATATTCAATAAATATACACTTTAGAATGATCCTTCAATATCGTTAGACATCAAGACATCGTCCTTTAAATTCCCAGGCGTACGCATAATGACATGTAGCCCCATTCAAATAGTTCAACGGCATTGTTCAAGAACAAACAGAATTTGAATTCGATCCGAAGCTTATCTTCTCATTAAGTCATTAATTACAGTAATGTGCAACGTTGAATTGTTTTGCTTAATGCAAATTTAGATATGGTGCGAGTATGGGTAAGTCATTTTGATCAGAAAAAGAAGAGAGTTTTTCATTGTTGCATTTTCAAAATATGACCTAAGAACAATGCTTTTAGGTACGAAACATTATCCGAAAAACATTGATCTTAATTATTGATAATTGTGCCTATTATTTCAGTTTCTATAAGACATTGAATAATTCCTTCGTTTGTCTTTGAAACTGCATGCTACCATTGTTGTGGGTTGGGTTTTTTTTTATATCCGAATTCTACAATCTCATTGGTCATATCCAAAGAGATTTTTAAAATATTGTCTCTGATGCCAGTCTTTAAAGTGTGTGGGACATCTATCGATATCAATTTGGATTAAAGTATACATTATGATTATTAAAATTAAAATACTTTCACCATTTTAGAATTTTCAAATTTTACAATAATAAACCAAAAATTACGTTTAATTTTTTTGGGGAAAGGTAACAATTTTAAAATCCCCAGCGGAATTCGAACTCACGACTTGCAAATCCGTAGGCAACCCTCTAACCCAATGCGCTACTCTGTTAGAAGACAATTTTGGAAAAGAAACTATCTACAAAATTATACATGATTTTATTGTGTATTTTGATGATAAAATAATACGTCAGAACATGGAGGTGTCCCATACCACCTTAAAAAATGTGGGTTTTCGTCCGTCCTTCCATCTGTCTGTCCGGACGCCTCAGCCTTGACAATATTTGGTGAAAAGGGTCTTTACAACTCAAGAATACTAAAAAGGTCAAACGGGGTCATTTTTTACGGGGTCATTTTTTTTACCAATAAATTGCATTAAGACGCAACTGAACTGTTATATTGGCCCTGAGGACATGCATGAGGACATGCATATCACTTTGGTCCGATCGTTGCAAACGTTTAATATGCAACTTGAGATTCGCAAGCTGTTATTCAATTTACCGAATACCAGTAGTCATACTCTCATTAACGACCAACTCTTCCCTAAATCTTCATTTGAAATGCTAAAGATTACAGTGAAATCCCCTGCACCTTATTGTACCTCGTTCTTCTAAAGAGAAAAAACCCCCTCCTAATCAACGCCGATAATCTTCAATATTTAGGTTATGCTTGAATGATAGAAGCAATTAACAAATATTGATATGTGGGATCAGAATTTTTAATTTAAATGGCTTAATGTTTACTGTCACCACTCTCGGTAACCAGCCCCGCAGTGTTGTCATTTAAAGCTACCAGCCCCCGTTTCCTCTCTCTATGTGAGTGCAATGTTATATGGAATGGAGTGGATGGAATTTGTGTTACGTTGGTTCTAGTTATCTATCTGTCTGTGTTTTTATTGTAGCCATTCCAGAAGAAGAGGGAGACAGTGGCGGACATCATGTTGGCCCCAAACAACCGCCAGGTAAGATTTCACCCCCCCCCCCCCAACTCTGAAAAGTTTGTGACGTCATTATATCGCACTTGTTGACAAATTCTTTAATTTATATTAATTATATTATTACACTTCAGCATTTGTATAATTTGCATTTTCTTCATATGGAATGTCATTCCAACAAAGAATGTTTTTTTTTTTAAAAAAACAAAATAGATCTCGAATCATCACAAACCAGAAAAACTAATATTTCGTGTAAAAAGTTAGTTCCATATATGCATCAGAGAAAATAATTGTGTACAATTTGTTTGTTGTCTATTATTTGTAAAAATATAAGATAGGCAACCGCTGAAATAATTTGATTTTTCTACAGAATACTGCTTAAATTATTGTCATCAAAAATGTTTTCCTTTAAGGAACATGTGTATTTGTAATTATCTGTAATTCAAACCCAGACTGAATCTGTTGGTAACATAGCGATATATAGAGGGGTTTCTGTGGAAACTATGGTCTGTTCTAGCATTTGCGAAATATACACCCTGGGGCGTATAAGATAACGTTTACAGAAAATTATGATCAATTTGAAATGCTAACATTGTATCGTAAGATTCTTAACAGCATGCTCATTGTGAATTTACTTTATATTAGCATTTCATTTACAAAATGAAACGATTTTTGACGATATTGCATAACATCATAAAGCTCTCCGTGGGCACACATTGAAATGAAAACGTCTAAAGCCATAAATTAACGCTCTCATTGTGTGGACATTTTAGAAAAACCTTTACACGATCTCACCTTAAAACCCAAACTATGAAAATAACTATAGCTGTGTCTTTAACACTGCGCTATGCAGAACTTTAAACTCCTTCTTTCAAATGAAACGGTTTGGTAGGAGACCAAACGAGGCCTGGATTGACATATTTACAATCAGGGGTAGTTTTTTAATGATCAATTTCTACTCCTTCTCTACCATTAAATTCCTGTCTAATTCAACAAACAATGTTCCATTATTATGGCTTCATTTCTCTTGTTTGCCAAACACTGCAGTTAGGGTTTGTAGTAATTGCAGTTTATTGACCAAATGTCGTTTGACTCATTTCAGCTTCTCGCTTCAGAAAAGAAATAATAAATTGCATTCATGGAACTATGTACATTTTATTCATACCCCGGAATATTCGAAATAGAGCCCAATGATAACGGGCAGTAATCGATCATTGATAACAATGTAGCATTTGATTATGAGAATGAGAGTTTGTTTTAAGGGTTTTTTTTCCCTTCATCGTGCCAAAGTTTTCTTTTAATGCCTGACGTCGATACCATACCGGTATTACATGCATATACTTACTAATAGACATATAGTTATTAACCTATCATAGTTTGCGCTTATGATCGCTCTTATATATTGGTAAAAGTCCGTATCTGTTTCCAACTATACCTCAGCAAAACGGCACACAACATGGGGTATATATGAAATATCTTATGCGACTTGTCAGCTCATTTTAAATGTAAATCTTGTATAAGAATGGTTCTCCCTTCTCTGTATAAACATAACAAATGCGTTATTGCTTCGCTCGTTCCACAGGCTTTCGGCCTTTCAGTTTGATAACCTCCAGCTGGGTACGAATATTAGCAATGACACGCCTGAATCGTAAACTTTTTGGCGCAAATAATTTCGTATATATGCATATATACCGGCATTCACTCAGTTACAATGCAAAGAAATAATATATATCGAAATGATTCTTTGTCGAAAATCAGGTTTTTTAACTAACGATTTAGTATCAGAATAGACAATGCAATATGTAACGATAGTGTTGAGATTAACCCCGTGTTTTTCCACTTTGCAGACGTTCAACAACTGGCAGATGCCGTCTCGCTTTTCATCCACGGACGACAAAATCGAGCACTATGATCCGCCCCTTCACCTCAAGTCTGAACAGACAGGTATAACCAAATCACATCGAAAAATGGGAAGGTCTACCTGATCTATCTAATTAACAAAAAAGTAACATCAAAGACGTGAAAGTCTTATATATATAAGTATATACATTAACTTATTAACGAAATCCAGCATGCTTAGTAATACAGTTCTGTCTCTAATTGGAGAACTCATTTATATATATAAGTATATACAATAACTTATTAACAAAATGAAGCATGCTTACAGCCCTTTCTAACTGGAGGGGTAAATAATTCTAATCAATTAACAGGATGTGGACTAGAGACAGTCGAGGAAGAGATGCAGGCCTTGAATATTTCCCCCACCCCTAAAGCTCCATCCCCAATCAAGCGATCACTGACCAGTTTACAGGGGCCACAGAGAGTTAATAGAGAAAATTCACGTGAGTCAAATTAGAAGTAAAAGAAATCAGAAAGCTGTATGTGTGCCAACTGAAAGTCAGACTAAGTTTACTATTTCTTTTAATTTATACTGATGCAGTGCAATTAAAAGGTTTATATCATGTTAAATGCACGCGACTTTGTTATATTCGTGAATTGGTTATAGAAATGTTCGCTTTAATCGTGTTTCACTGTACTCTAAGTTTGAAATCAATGTGATTGATTGTAGATTGCTTTTAACAAACATTTTATAGCATTTTATAGAATAAGCGGTGATGCTTGATGAATATTATTCATGTATCTACAAATGAAAAGAATAAGAGACTGGATTAACACTATAAACATGTAGTTAAACTTAAGACTATACTGCATTCGCAAAAGATGTTTGAATTATAGTTACATTTCAAAACCTTATAATATGTACAGCGATGATGTAAACTATTCTAAAGTTTCTTTCATTCGTAAATATACTTCATTATCATTGGTAAGTCTGAATGAACAAGGCCACACTGTGATTTGATATTGAATATTTACATTAATGGGTACCTACAATTTGCACTTAATTTGCACAGCATCCTTAATTCGTTTTAAGGGTATTGGTGCTATTTATATAGTTTCACTGTATTTTCGTTTAGTACCAGAACTTCGGCTACGATCCTGCAGCCCCCGTAAAGACCCCGGGATGAGATCCCCCACTAAGCTGGGTGACCTGACCCGGTCTAGTCCTGCTCTACTCAGGAGCAAGACTGACATGCACCACAGGGTACCCAACGTGAACCGTAGTCTGACCAATCTAGGGGGCGCCACCGCACAGGAGGATATAGCCTTGAGACAGGTAAACTGATAAAATTTTACAGTATACTTATAATAAATAAATAAATAATGTTACTGTATGCAATACTCAGTTTGTTACTGTAAATCAACATTTATATTTGCGACGATTTTATTTCGCGACTTAATGGTATAATGGTTCGCGGTGAATTAATTTCGCGAAATTTTAAACTTTAGACAAAGTACGGCATTAACAAAAATATACCTTCGTAAATTAGTACAATTTTTTTCATCCTTTAATAACAATAATATTTCAGGAATTTAGGCATTCTCTTCAACCCCAAGTTTTAGATAAAGCTGAGCAATGGATGAAACTGGCTCCCAACGCCGACAGAAAGGTCATAGAAAAAGTGCTGCGCATGGCTGAAAAGAGGCAAAAGATAGAGGGAACCCTAAATAAAAGTTTACAGCCTGACGCCAAAGATGTGGTGGACAAATGGCTTCTGGGTGCAAATGATACAGGTAGACATGTGAAAATACATTTACTATAATGGATATGGGTAGATATATATTGACTCTAATGTAAAATATATGTTTGTATAATTATAATAAATAATTATAATAATTATAATAAATATATAATTTGTAAAATATTTGATGTACATATAATAAATTATGAATTTTCAACTGTATTCCAGAGCGCCAAGTGGCTCTTCGGTTCTTTAATTCTCTCGCTGGTGAAAAGTTAATGGGTAAAAACATTTCGGAGCAGAAGAAGAGATTGGAGCAGGTCATCAACGCCTTGGAATGGTAATGATTTCAAAAGTTAACCGGTTATTTTTCGTAATGTACCGAATTGTTTAAATAATTTTAACCTAAAAAAAAGTTGTGTTCATTTAGATGTATACCGGCCGATATATTATGTATAGTTTATCTTACTTATTCACACTTACCGATTGTCAATGAATTCGTGACATTGTGATTGGCCAGGGTTAAAGTTGTTATTGGATTTAGTAAAACACAAATGAAATTGAACCTACAAAATGTTTGTTCAAAGTTGTTATTAAGCTAATAGTATACATTCCGTTTTTCAGCGAGAACGGGAGATTTCCTAAAAATTTACGGTACTGAAATTTGATAACCTCGTAGAACTTGTATGGTTCTCTCCTATACATTCATCTTCTAATTTTACTGTATTTTTAATTCGCCTTCTTTATTTCTCCTTCTACCATATATTTTGCCATCGTTGGAACCGCAGAGCTAGTCTCGCATACGCTTTTACTCAGTGAGCGTACGCGAGACTGGTCATGGGTCTCTTGCGTACACCTAACTTTACACATCTCTTGTAGTTTTCTTGAAGCACACATACACCAAACAATTAATGTCTTTTCTTGAAGCACAAACAATTATATCCTCTATTTTCCGTCCACTTACTAACATTATAAATATGGATGTTTTGAAACGTATATATATAAAAAAAGATGAACCCTCTCGTCAGTGTAACTATGTGATGTCGTAATTAAAAGAGTTGTTCACATCGACTGTAAGATAATCAAGCATATATTTACACAAATAAAGTTAAATAAATAGAAAACAAAATAATAAATGAAAAATATAAGTTTTATTACAGAGTTTAACAATCATCTGAGCAAATACACTCAATTTAGACTGCTACATGTAATTGCTGCGTCTTGTTGAATACGATTTGCATTTTATTATAGTGAGATCTTAGCAAAATTACAGCATTATCTATTTTAACAACATCCTTTAACTGGTCACGAGAACTTTTAAACTTGTATTAACAAGAGGTATGCTTCTTGAGCGTATCATAAAAAGTATATTTACACCATTTTGACGCACCTTCTTGTCTGTGCACAATGGAAATTGGGTATATGGAAGCACTACGAATTTTTAACAAAGACATTATTTAACTTGAGGTGTAATGCATATTTTTTGCCTTTTTGCAGTGGAAAAGGAAACGGACCATACGCCGATACCAGTAAGTTGACAGTCAGGGGCAAAACGGCGCAGAAGAATTCGCGCTTCAACCACCTTC
This sequence comes from Magallana gigas, assembly GCF_902806645.1. Classification (NCBI taxonomy): domain Eukaryota; kingdom Metazoa; phylum Mollusca; class Bivalvia; order Ostreida; family Ostreidae; genus Magallana; species Magallana gigas. The sequence continues at coordinate 44,244,918 of NC_047565.1, read as the reverse complement.
GTCTGCTGTCTCCGGGAACGCGCAAAGAGCGCTGGATGCACACCACGTGGCACCACCTGCCGGAGTACAGGAATGATGACGTGGTGGAGAACTGGAGCTCCCACTACATCCGCCCGCACGCCGTCATACCACGCCATTTTGTCATCCATCCTGACTGGGGATAAGACTTTGAATCCCGTTTATATAGCAGTTTATTTTAAACTGTTCTATTTCCTCCATGAAGTTTTATTCAACAGACTGTGATATTTTTACTGCTAAACTTTTCAATACTAAAACAAAGGGGTTTTTCTTGTAATCTTTTACCTGTTGTGTATATTTTCTTACTGTTGTGATATTAAATGGTATAATTTCTACACCTTTGGTGTTGGTTGCTTTTCATTTATAAATAAACACATGTACATATTAAGTGAACACAAATTACATTTTGAAAATCTCTTTTTACTAGCAATTTCTGACAAACAAGAAATAAATACATATAAAATTCTTCATTGATTACTAAAATATGGAAAAGTGTATAAAATGACAACATTTATACATCATACATGTAATTTGTTCCACAGCAATGGAGATCAATTTGTGATTTTTTTTCTCTCTCTCTAACACTGTTCAACAGTGTATAGGAATAGGATCAACTACAGTCGTTCAATGCTTTGAGCAGTCACTGATGTATGTAAATCTAGTCATAAAAACTTAGGCTGGTCTTCACTGTCTGGAGTCCAGGGGGTTTTGAAAAACGAAGCTGGAAGTGGGTTACAGTGTGTGGAGTCAAAGTCGACCATGTAACGAGAAGCCTGAAAACAGGAAACAAGAATGACATTTAATTACAACACTTGTCAGGCTTAAGCTGCATGTTGTATTATATTATGACCAAATCAATTGTTTTTATCCATGGATCTAGGAAAGTTTAAAATTAGATTGAATGGTTAAATCACAGATATAAAACTTGTTTTGGGATTTTATTAAACAATTTTAAATGCTTCTATATACATCACTCTTTATAGTCTTATATGAGTTAAAGCTGGATGGCTTTATCCATAAAGGCATCTGTTTTGTTGTTTATAGAGTGTGTATGAAAGGGCTTTACTTACTAAGTATAAAGTCATTTTCTTTTTCTCTTCTTCAGAATAGCCTTCTCCTGAAAAGCATATATAAATATGCATCAATGACAAATCTTGAAAACTCAGATGATTATTGTATCTTTAAAGAACTAGAAAACATGGCATGTCACATTTAATCTACAAGTAATGAAAAGGCAAAGTATTCAATGGTTTTCCTAGCTTTCTTTCTTGTCAGTCCAGTAATCAAACTAATATCTATACAATTCATATTCATCTATAAATATAAAAATCAATTACAGTAATAGAAATGTATATATATAAAGCTAAATATTTCCCAGTTTTTGGTAATTTTTTGCAAATTCAAGATTTTTAAGAATAAAATACCCCAGAAACAGGATCAAATATCCATTAGTCCTAATTTCTTAATTTTTCAATCAGAACATTTAGTTGATCTAGTTCAGTTCATTTTTTTAAACTTAATCAAATTGTACATCAACTCAATACTATCTCATATTCTTCATATATCAAAAAAGAAAAAGACCAAAAAGAAAAAACACTACTGCAAGAAATTGAGGATTTAGAATCAGATGCTTTCATTGATTTAAATAAATTAGATGAAAAAAAAAAGGAACTCGAGAGTATTAGAAAAGAAAAGTTACTAGGCCACATGATAAGGTCCCGAGCTCGCTGGATAGAAGAGGGAGAAAAACCATCAAAATATTTCTGTAATTTAGAATCTAGGAATTATTTAAATAAAACAATAAAAAAAATTGAATTAGAGGGTACTGGCACTATATATGAACAAACAGAAATTTTAGATGAAGTTAAGATATATTATGAAACTCTGTATAAAAGTGCAGATTCAAGTTTAGTTAATATAAATTTAGAAGAAATGTTCTTGAATTCTAATAATCCTAAAATGGATACAAATACGTCCAAAGGTCTGGAGAAAGACATTGAGGAAAGAGAAGTTCTTAACGTATTAAAGCACATGAAGAATAATAAGTCCCCTGGTAGTGATGGGTATACCGCAGAATTTTTCAAGTTTTTTTGGAGTGATATTAGAAATTATGTTGTTAGAGCTATTAACTGTATTTTTCTTAAAAAAGAGCTTCCTATCTCTCAAAGACTTGGAATAATTTCATGTTTGCCAAAAGGGGACAAACCAAGACAGTTTCTAAAGAACTGGCGACCAATAACCCTTTTAAATGTTCTCTACAAGATCATATCTGGTTGCCTAAGCTTTAGAATCAAACAAGTTTTGGACATTATTATTTCAAATACACAATCTGGTTTCATAAAAGGTAGATACATAGGGGAAAATACTCGCTTTGTTTATGATCTGATGTCGTACACAGAGATACATGAAATTCCAGGGCTTTTGGTCCTCATTGATTTCGAAAAAGCCTTTGACTCTATGTCATGGTCATTTATTTATAAAGTTTTAAGTTATTTTGGGTTTGGAGAATATATTATCCAGTGGATAAAAATTTTAAACACAAATTTCCGTGCCTGCATTTTACAAAGTGGGTTTTTATCAGAACAATTTGACATACAAAGGGGTTGTAGACAAGGAGATCCTGTTGCTCCATATTTATTCATTATATGTGCAGAAATCCTTTCAATTCTTATAAAGCAAAACAATGATATTAAGGGCATTTTTGTTCATAATAAAGAACATATAATATCACAGTATGCAGACGACACTTTGTTAGCCCTTGATGGTTCACCAAAATCCTTGTTCGAAGCATTAGAAACTATAGATTTTTACTCCAGCTTTTCAGGACTTAAAATTAATACATCTAAGACAAAAATTGTGTGGATTGGTTCAAAAAAATTCTCTGATCAAGTGTTTCATCATACCAGATGGAAATTAGACTGGGGATCTACATCTTTTAATTTATTAGGTTTCCAATTTTCCGTTGAACTTTCTGAAATTGTTGATATTAATTTTGGTAATCAGATTCCAAAAATCATTGCACTTATGGAACAATGGAAAAGAAGAATTCTTACTCCAATTGGTCGTGTCACTGTCATTAAGAGTTTGTTAATTCCAAAACTAAATCATTTATTTATATCGCTTCCTACTCCCAAAAAGGAGATTGTAGCATTTATATGCAAAGCCTTTTTTGAGTTTCTATGGAAATCCAAAACAGACAAAGTTAAAAGGTCTCTTATAACACAAGACTACTTGTCAGGTGGTATGAAAATGGTAGATGTTAGAAGTTTTATTACATCACTTAAATGTACATGGATTAAAAGGTTAACTTGCTCACATAAACCATGGATGGATATTTTCTATGCTCTCAATGGAGATGATATTTTACAGAAATTGTATGATTTTGGAGATAGTTTTGTGTTTGATTGTTTGTTAAAAGAAAATAACGCCTTTTGGAAAGATGTTTTGATTGCTTGGTCATGTTATATGAAATCTTTTACTTACTCTCCGCACTTTAAAAACAAATTTCATTATATTCCAGTGTGGTATAACTCTAATATAAAAGTTAACAACAAACCAGTTTTTTTTAAATCCTGGTATGAAAAGGGAATAAAGGTTGTGCAAGATTTTTTTGATGATGATTGTAATCTTTTAGTCTTTGGAGTTCTTAAAAACACATACAATCTATCTGATAGTTGTGTGATGCAATACAATAGCATTGTTACAGCTATTTCAAAATATTTGAAATCATTGTTAATAGATAGGTCTTCTTTCAAAAGACTTCCTAATCCATATGTACCTTTATTTTTTGAACCTCTCATATCTTCTGAAAAATGCTCAAAAATCTTTTATAATTTCTTGAATAAAAATGAGGCTACTCCAACCTCAATCAGCAAGTGGGAGGCAGAGCTTAGGCCATATGGAGTAGACACAATATCAGTGCAAGATGTTTTTAAAATTTGTTATAAAACCACTAGTGATTCTTCTGCCCAGTGGTTACAATTTCGAATCTTACATAGAATTGTTCCTGTTGGAAAATACCTTAAGAAAATTAACATTAAAACTTCTGATTGTTGTGGTTTTTGTATGGAAAATGTTGAAACAATAATACATGTTTTCATTGCTTGTGATAAAGTACAAACACTCTGGAGTGATTTAAGTCTTCATATATACAGAAAAACCTCTGAAAGAGTTGGTTTCAATGTTTCGAATGTTATTCTCGGTGATCTACCATTGTCAAACAATAACAGGGTTATAAACTTCATAATTCTATATGTTAAACAATATATTTTTATATCCTTAATGCAAAACAAAATGCCAAATTTTCTTGGATTACTCAGTCATTTAAGAATAAAATACCATGTAGAAAGATATGCTGCTATCCAAAATCAAAAGCTGCGCAATTTTGAAAAATTGTGGCTTACATGGAAAAACATTTTAGATTAGTTTATGATATTATGATTATTACTATTCGTATTATTATTTGTTATTTATTTTTTGGTTTTTTATTTTTTTTGGTTTTTTCTCTTTTTTTGGAAGCAAAGTAACCATTTACCACTAATATTGAAAAATGTATGTAATTATACTTGTGTGTGAGTGAGTATGCATGTGTATAAAATTTATAAAAACTGAATTTAATAATGTCAACATTAGTACTAGTATGTATGGAACAAAAACAATAAATTATAAAAAAAAAAAAAAATTGTACATCAACAAATACAATGTAGTACATTAATGTTTATACCCAATTTTACTTCATTCTGGTTTTGTGATTATGATATTTAGAGAATGAATCGCCTACTGTTCATATTTTTCAAACAATGAGGTTAGTATCACATGTATCTATACCTATAACATACCTATATTACAAGGAAATGTATCGGAGTTGCTCCGTATATAGGATCTAATTTTGGCTAAACATTCGTCTTCATCCACCTCATGTGTCTGCCATAAGTCCTCTGTAGAAAAGAAAACCAAGCAATGAATGCAGCAAAGCTCTATACTCCATAGATCCCCTTACAAACTTGCAAATCGTACACCAATGATTTTAAATATTGCTGTTTTACCAGGTAATTAGATTTGATGATTTGTCTTTAATGGTAAGAAATTCAAACTTGAACAAAGTAATAAATATGTCAATTTTTTCTAAAACTGCTTTTAAAAAAATCTATGCATTCTTAAAAAAGATATTTCATAACATTTTTCTATTACATATATGACTGATGAGACTTTCCTTTTACGTCTATAAAATACCCTTGGTGTTATACAATGAAATCTACCGACCTTGTTGAGGTTTCAGCCTGGCTAACCAATCAGCTAACACAGCCAGGGTACTATCATCTACTATACAAGGGTATCTGAAATAAAACTCACAGATTACAGGTACACACATTCCATCCACTAGCAACTACACATATATCATACACTGGTATCTGAATTAAACAGATTGCATATTTTTAAAAATTGTAATGATAATTTCTTATCAGGAATATCATACCCAACAAATAATTTTGAGCTTTCATATCTTAATAGGGTTAATTTATGATATCCTGCATTTTTCAGTTTATTGTATCTGTAGAAGTTACCTATGTTGTAATAACTTGATTAGAAGATAGTTTCCTCTGTTGGAGTATAGTTTCACTCCTGTTGGATCAGACCTACAAAATATATAATACTTAATAAAATACTATTAAAATGAATGATTGCAACAAACCATACATTCAGTGTACAGTTCATTGGAAACTTTTCCAGAAAAAGGGTTGGTAAATCAGACTAACTTAGTTGTGATCATTTCATCCCTGGTTCTTCTTATGAGAAGTACAGGACCTGAATATCTATGGAAAAAAACCCATTAAATTCATTACAATCTCATACACAAAACCACAAATGTCATCTCACATTTTTTAAAAATAACACTGAAAGAATGTATACATTTTTTAACACAAGTAAATATATACAAACCTGATAAGCTGTTCTGCTATATCTAAATTAAGATATGATCTAACTGTAAACTCTACAAAGTTTTCTGAAAAGACACAAAAAATCTAATAAGAAGTCAATTTGAATATGATATTCAGTAGCTATACACTGTACATCATTAAAATATTTTTAAAATCATGCATTAATTTGTGCATATTCTTGTGAATGTCAAAACTTTTACTATATAAAATAACAAACACATTACATGTACTATGAAACAAATTTCTCTTACCAAAATATTCTGGCATTCTTGCCTGAGCTAATGGGACAACATCGTCAAAAGTTGCATCTATTACCTAAGAAAGTTCAGGGAAAATAAAATGACAGATTTCAATATAATATGATATCATAAGTTCATTTTTTATGATACCATCTTCATCTAATAGCATTCATAATTAGGTACCACCCATATTTTCCTCAGCATGTACTTACAATGTATTTTAAGTCTGGGTAGTTCATTGCTACCCATGAAGCAGTATATCCACCAATGGACCATGCAAACACAGCAATGTTATCAGGAGTGAAACCCAAGCTATTGATAGCATACTGCATAACAGCATCTACAGCATTTTGTTCTTGAGAAGGTAATGGAATACCCTGTTGAACAGAAAACCATGAAGTAGTCTGAGCTTGATATTGTAAAACCAGTCATTTTTATCATTCATTGCGGAGGAATATTACATACAGTGCTCCCTGAAAACCCAGGGTGGTTCCATCCCAATACAGAGAAGCCTCCCTCTAATGGAGTCACAGTACAACCAATTTCATAGAAACCGGCATTACCCTCACAACACACAACCTGCAGCAACAACAGAGAGGAACATTAGTAACCAAACTGTGCCCATACCTGAATCTGACATCTTGTCATCTTTTACAAAACCATTGCCAGTCTTATTTCTACTGCATAAGAGAAGTATGTTTGAACATGGGATTCTGGTAAACTTCTTGAACATCAACATGAAACAAGTTATATGCTGTCATGGAAAATCAGTTAATACAGTGCAAAATCATCAGTCCACTGACCAAAGTTTTTCCATTCTGGTTCCCCGAGTGTCTCCGGTCCACAAACAACACATCTATCTCATTCCCGTCTGCTGATAGAAGTTTGGCTCGTTTTCCTTGTTTCTAAATGATAGTAAAAGCAAGCATATACAGGGGAGTCTGCAAAATCTGTATAGGAAATTAAATATTTTAGCATTGAAAATGAAATGAAATGATCATATGCAATTCAACTCACTTCCTCTATTAAAGATGCTCTGTTCTGACTTAAAACAGGACCTTCAAATGTAAGAAAAGAAAAGTTTACTTTAAAAATGTGTCCCTTGCCAAAATAAATCCACAAACTTAAGGTAATAACATTCCAAAAGAACATTCTGTCAATAAAAAGGTTTTTCAAGTAAATGAAACCAGCATAATTATTATTCAAAAGGAAAGATTTTTTATTTACTTAATGCATAAATTCTGTATTTTATCACTCACCCACTAAAGAGTTAATAAGAGCTGTAGCCCCTGGGTAAAGCATCCGTCTCCCAAATGTATGTACAGCTAAGTATCTACATGTATAACATAAATTCAAAAAATGTTCTGTCTATAATAATACATGTATTACGTCTAATTGTAACACTTTCCTGTTAAAAGAACAAAAAATGAAAAAGTTCTTATTAATTTAAAATTTACTTATATAAAGTTCTTAATTTGATAAATCTTACCCAAGAATCCTCTGTGGAAGATTACTTATGTTAAATTCAGTTAGCTTTGGTTTCGATATTTGTTGATGGATTTTCTTCACTTCCCTTGATTGTAAAGAAAAGTTGTTTCAATGTGCATCAATGTAAGGTACATGTACATGTTGCTGCCATAATGTATGTATATAGCCTTTCCAATTTTTTTCACAGAAGAAAAAATAGGAAGGATTACACTATTGCAACAATAGTGTGGGAGAGAAAATGACATATATAACCACTTGCCAAGAATAAATACCAGTACATGCACAATAAGTCATATTTAGAGTTAAAGTTTTCCTCTGCATGGCCATACAATAGGAAACAAATATTCTTAATGACTTGTGACAAGCATATAAACAAACCAGTTTCCGTTTACAAACAACATACCCATTTTCTCCCATACGCCAATCTACTGGCCATGCACAAAACTCAAAGTCATATCTAGCCAACATTTTCTGCAAATGAAGAATGAAGAAACCATTAATGTGTCCATTATCAAATATTTTCATGTAATAAAGGAACATTCAGTACAAGGAACATTCAGTACATGTCTTTGGTCAACAATTACCTTGTTTTGTTGTGTGAGTGATTTCTGGGCTGCACTGAGCACACTAAGGAAGGTCAGGTAATCAGCATTGCTATAGCGACCAAACCCTACAATGTCATTTGGATGATTTACATCACATGAATAAAGTATTGTGTCATATGTCATTTTACGTCGAATCACCGACTTCCTGTAGAAACTGGTAGATGGTTAGGCATTCCTCTTAATGAAAGATGTTGCACATTATGTAATAAAAATCAAATAGCCGATGAAATGCACTTTATATTAGAATGTAATGCTCTTTCATGTATTAGACAAAAATACTTGGAACCTAGATTTTGTGTAAGACCAAACACTTTTAAATTTTGTGAGTTATTGTCTACTTTAAAACTTAAAAAACTCAAAAAACTCTGTTTATTTATAAATGAAATTTTTGAATCAGTCTGTCCTCCTTGAACATTTGTACTTTTTTCTCATATTTTTTTTTTCTCTCTAATTTGTACTGTACATGTACCTCTGACTCTATACATACATTTGTAAATATTTATATATAATTATATATATGTGTACCTCATGTACCGTCATGTTGACGGTTTGAGTGAAAATAAATTGAATTGAATTGAATTGCATAGTACAAAGTTGTTAACTTAATTGATGATGATTATATTTCTTCTTTCTGGTTATGGAGCTAATATCTTGGGCAATATTTTCTATTTTGGTCTGCTATGTTATAAATGATCCAAATACATGTACTATCAAACAAAGTCAAAGAACATTTTTATTGGGAGTTGAATTTAATCAACTCTCCTATGCTGTTACTCAGACAAACCGAAAGTGAAACTGTGTTTGGACCTAAGCACAATTCATTGCTGCTGACAAGACTTAGTTCTTGAAAATAATTGACGAATTCGATGTAATGTATGCTAATGTTAAAGCATTGTTTTTCAAGGAAACTTATTTATAAATACCTTGAAAATAGTCAGATTTTAAATGGTACGAAAAATTTAAATATTTTTTGTAGTCGTATGTATTCCTACGCCAGAGTTCAATATAGTCTCGTTCAACTCGACGCTCGGCTGTCTCCGTAAATCCTTGTCGGAGATTTACGGTGTCACTCAAGCTTTTGGTTGAACGAGACTATAGTTCAATATTGCTTGGATCCATACAATTTTCAAGAAATGTTTCTATCACTGATACATAGTTTGATTTAATTAATTTTATCTTTAAATATTATCTTACATTATTCATATGGAGGTTTCTCGACATTCTTGTCGAAAAAGTCCAAAAATTCATATCATAAAAATGTACGTAATTCAAATTAGAAACTACATGTACTTGTCATGCAAAATAACATATCATTAATTTTAAAATAAATAAACATCGAAAAAATAAACTCCCGTCAGTTCTTCAGTACTTTGATCACTTCAACCCCTCCCTCCCTTTCTAAAATATATATACATGCATTGAAATTTATACCTCTGGTTATATAAGCCACAGTATAGATGACACTTATTGAGAAGGCAAACTTTCCTATACTAATGAGTCCCTCTGAAGAGAAGTATCCTCTTCTGTACAGGACAGTCAGAACTACAGGGCTAGTCCAGTAGGTGAAGGACATGCAAAACCGAATCTGTAAAGAAAGCAGAATCATTCATTCTAATTATCTTAGTTATTAAATGAATATATTATTTTATTAATACAAACATCATCAACAAATAGGTAAAGTCATTCCAGATGTATTGATATATCTACTGATACTTTTATAATGGTTGTGGTGCTTTTCTTTTAAAATAGAAGTTTTAATTGATTGAAACAATTCAGAGGTTTAAAAACCTACACAAAATAAAAATATGATCTTGAAATTTATAAGGTGAAGCATTTTAATTTTTTAATATGCATGTTGATAACCTTCAACACATTTACCAAATTTTGCTTTATTTCTTCAATTTTATCTTTAAATCTTTTATACATCATTACAAAATTTTTATATACTTACAACGCTAATAAATTTATCTCCTGTTGCTTCTACTAGGTTTGCTTGATACACTTTCCCCTGAAATCAAAGAAAATATACATCTAAACAAAATACCTGAGTAATTTCTTCATTCAGACACTGTCTACTGTGTATCGTCATTTTTGAAAGTGTTAATTACTTTAAAAAACTATTGAATGGTTCATTAAGATAAAAAGGACAAGTCATTTTTCATTTTCTGTCAATTTTGTTTCATTCTGCATAATCATATTGCAAATGTTGCATAAGTAAAGAGCACTGTTAGAAAAAAAATGAAATTCATAACGTTAGCTGACACATATTTACCGGCCCTTCGTCGCTGGTAAGTTGTCTTCTAAGTTTTGGTCCCCTAAAAGAGGCTAACAATTTTTCTAATACCATGTTGATAGAGAAAGTGGAGAAGCCTTGGGTAAAACTATTGAATCTAACTACTGAAACAACATTATGAAACAATTTTAAAATTATGCTGGTTTTAATTGAATTTTAACACATATTGGCCTAGATAATTCTAAATATTTTGAAAAGTTTTTTTAATAATCAATGAAGACACACTTATGAAAAATGATGACTTTTATTGTAGTTCTTAATGTATCTAGCGTTATACAGCCCTTTTGATCCCGAACCCGACCTAATTTTGAAAAAATAATTACGATTTCATTTTGAAAAATAATTACGACTTATTTGATTAATCTCATATATAATATTTTTGGAAATAAATCTGGAATACAAACGGTCAACTACAGACAGTAATTTGTGAGTTTGATTCAATTCATATTTGGTGATATTCGTTTCCGTGATTTACAGTCAAGTCGTACACAGACCAACTCGTATACAGGTCAACTCGTATACAAAATTTTCCGCATAAAAAACGAGAAGTCAACTCGTATACAAAAAATTCCGCACATAAAATAGGTAGGAAATAGATTGCCAGCCGTATATCTGTCTGTTTAATTTTAAAAATGTTTTTATGGAATAGGACCAAAGTCACATATATATATAATTATTTTTAGAAATTTCATATGTGACTTTTATATTCACTTTTCATTTTTCACTCATTATATGAATAAACAAATTTTTAACTTATAAATCAATGGTATATTACTTACAGTTCGTCGACAGGAAACACACAGGTGTCGTATCATGTTGAAAGAAGTTTGGGAAATTACATATAATTATATATAACAGCAGGAAGTTGGATATATTTTTTTTTCAAACAAAATAATGAGGAGTATTTTAATTAGCCTTTGAGAAGTTTTCCGTTATCTGTTTGGAGAAGCAAGAAACACGGCGCTTGTTGTTTTAACAATTATTGTTTAGAAATAATTACCAAATAATAATGATTGGATTGACACAATGAATTATTGTTATTTTATTTTTTGTAATTTCACATCGTTACCGAGTTTAATGATAGTGCACAATTATACCTGTATGAATTTTGCAATCTTTGTAATAGTTGATAACATCCATTTTAGTCTTATATGTCCTTTTTACGCTGAATTACGGAAGCAATATATAAAGATATTTTATTACAAGAAACCAAGTGTTTTTAAGTTACTTTTAAATTACTTTTACGTTTTGTTTCTAACTTTTTGTATACGAGTTGACTTTCGGTTAGGTATACGGGAATTTTTTTTGTATACAAGTTGACTTTCGTTTTTTTATGCGGAAATTTTGTATACGAGTTGACCTGTATACGAGTTGGTCTGTGTACGACTTGACCGGACCTTTTTATATCCTATAACCAGGCACTATAACCAGGATGTGCGCATGCGTGAACCAACTTTCCATCGGGATCGGTAAACGATTGGGAGGAAATTCGAAAGCTATTTGGAGGAACTTCGAACTGATATATGTGCAATTTAAAAATGCGATTTTTATATGAAAAATATGATCAGAAGTGATAAAAATGTTATGTACATTAGATTTTACACCAAAAAATTTAATAAATAATTGAGAGAACAATCAAAATCAATGTTACAGGAAAACAACAGGCACTTAGCATCGGAGGGGGGGGGGGGGTGTTGGAATGGGGGCAGGGACAGGGGGACGGGACTGCCCCCCTCCAGCACACGTTTTCTTGCAGCAAATATTTTTCTTGAATTAACTTATAAAAAAGTAAATTAACATACAGTTGCACCCCCCCCCAATGTTTTTGGGACCATGTAAAATTTGAAATGAAAGAGAGGAAATAAACTGCGAAATTGAAGTTAAAGGTACACTTAGCCCCCTACCCCCACGGATTAGGATTTTCAATTATTTAAAAAGTATTTTTGAGTTGGTTTTTTTTTTCAAGGCAAGATTGGATGAGTCTGCCCTCAACCCACTTTGCTACGATGCTAGGTGCCTGAACAAAATATCATGGTTTCATTACATGTATGCTATGTATAAAGACTTTATGTAAACCAATATTATCTCGTGCATTGTTCCATTCACCAGGTTCTACAAACACCTTATTCCAAAATAAATAAAAAATCCAAGACTAGGAGGGGAAGAAAGAAGAAATCTATTTTCCTTTTTTTTTTTTACTCAGGAGCTATTTTGTTGGGGGGGGGTATTAGGGGTGAACAGGTCACTGACCCCTTGAAGGTCAGAGTACGTATCACCAGAGTCTGTGTGCCCATCACCAGAGTCTGTACACCCATAACCAGGGCTAGTATACCCATCACCAGGGTCTCCATACCTATCACCAGGGTCAGAGTACGTATCACCAGAGTCTGTGTGCCCATCGCCAGGGTCTGTATACCCATAACAGGGCCAGTATACCCATCACCAGGGTCTCCATACCTATCACCAGAGTCAGAGTACGTATCACCAGAGTCTGTGTGCCCATCACCAGAGTCTGTACACCCATAACCAGGGCCAGTATACCCATCACCAGGGTCTCCATACCTATCACCAGGGTTAGAGTACGTGTCACCAGAGTCTGTGTGCCCTTCACCAGTGTCTGTACACCCATAACCAGGGCCAGTATACCCATCACCAGGGTCTTCATACCTATCACCAGGGTCAGAGTACGTATCACCAGAGTCTGTGTGCCCATCACCAGGGTCTGTATACCCATAACAGGGCCAGTATACCCATCACCAGGGTCTCCATACCTATCACCAGAGTCAGAGTACGTATCACCAGAGTCTGTGTGCCCATCACCAGAGTCTGTACACCCATAACCAGGGCCAGTATACCCATCACCAGGGTCTCCATACCTATCATCAGGGTCAGAGTACGTGTCACCAGAGTTTGTGTGCCCATCACCAGGGTCTGGATACCCATAACCAGGGTCAGTATACCCATCACCAGGGTCTCCATACCTATCACCAGGGTCAGAGTACGTATCACCAGAGTCTGTGTGCCCATCACCAGGGTCTGTACACCCATAACCAAGGTCAGTATACCCATCACCAGGGTCTCCATACCTATCACCAGGAACAGAGTACGTATCACCAGAGTCTCTGTGCCTATCACCAGGGTCTGTACACCCATAACCAGGGCCAGTATACCCATCACCAGGGTCTCCATACCTATCACCAGGGTCATTATATCCATCATTAGTGTTTGTGTGCCCAACAAAGGGGTCTGTACACCCATCACCAGGGTCAGTATACCAATCACCCGGGTCTGTACACCCATAACCAGGGTCAGTATACCCATCACCAGGGTATGTACACCCATAACCAGGGTCAGTATACCCATCACCAGGGTCTCCATACCTATCACCAGGGTCAGAGTACGTATCACCAGAGTCTGTGTGCCTATCACCAGGGTCTGTACACCCATGACCAGGGTCAGTATACCCATCACCAGGGTCTCCAGGGTCAATGTACGTATCACCAGAGTCTGTGTGTCAGTCACCAGAGTCTGTACACTCATGACCAGGGTTAGTATACCCATCATCAGGGTCTCCATAGCTATCACCAGGGTCAGTGTACGTATCACCAGAGTCTGTGTGCCCATCACCAGGGTCTGTACGCCCATGACCAAGGTCAGTATACCCATCACCAGGGTCTCCAGGGTCAATGTACGTATCACCAGAGTCTGTGTGTCAGTCACCAGAGTCTGTACACTCATGACCAGGGTTAGTATACCCATCATCAGGGTTTCCATAGCTATCACCAGGGTCAGTGTACGTATCACCAGAGTCTGTGTGCCCATCACCAGGGTCTGTACGCCCATAACCAGGGTCAGTATACCCATCACCAGGGTCTCCATACCTATCACCAGGGACAGAGTACGTATCACCAGAGTCTCTGTGCCTATCACCAGGTTCTGTAAACCCATAACCAGGGCCAGTATACCCATCACCAGGGTCTCCATACCTATCACCAGGGTCATTATATCCATCACTAGTGTTTGTGTGCCAAACAACGGGGTCTGTACACCCATCACCAGGGTCAGTATACCAATCACCCGGGTCTGTACACCCATAACCAGAGTCAGTATACCCATCACCAGGGTCTTCATATCTATCACCAGGTTCAGAGTACGTGTCACCAGAGTCTCCGTGTCAGTCACCAGAGTCTGTATACTCATGACCAGGGTTAGTATACCCATCACGAGGGTCTCCATACCTATCACTAGGGTCAGAGTGCGTATCACCAGAGTCTGTGTGGCCATCACCAGGGTCTGTACGCCAATAACCAGGGTCAGTATACCCATCACCAGGGTCTCCATACCTATCACCAGGGTCAGAGTACGTATCACCAGAGTCTGTGTGCATATAACCAGGGTCTGTACACCCATAACCAGGGCCAGTATACCCATCACCAGGGTCTCCATACCTATCACCAGGGTCATTATATCCATCACTAGAGTTTGTGTGCCCAACAACGGGGTCTGTACACCCATCACCAGGGTCAGTATACCCATCACCAGGGTCTTCATATCTATCACCAGGTTCAGAGTGCGTATCACCAGAGTCCCATAACCAGGGTCAGTATACCCATCACCAGGGTATGTACACCAATAACCAGGGTCAGTATACCCATCACCAGGGTCTCCATACCTATCACCAGAGTACGTATCACCAGAGTCTGTGTGCTCATCACCAGGGTCTGTACATCCGTAGCCAAAATCAGTATACCCATCACCAAGGTCTCAATACCTATCACCAGGGTCAGAGTACGTATCACCAGAATCTGTGTGCCCATCACCAGAGTCTGTACACCCATAACCAGGGCCGGTATACCCATCATCAGGGTCTCCATACCTATCACCAGGAACAGAGTACGTATCACCAGAGTTTGTGTGCCCATCACTAGGGTCTGTACACCCATAACCAGGGTCAGTATACCCATCACCAGGGTGTCCATACCTATCACCAGGGTCAACGTGCGTATCACCAGAGTCTGTGTGCCCATCACCAGGGTCAGTATACCAATCACCTGGGTCTGTACACCCATAACCAGGGTCAGTATACCCATCACCAGGGTCTTCATATCTATCACCAGGATCAGAGTACGTGTCACCAGAGTCGGTACACCCTTAACCAGGGTCAGTATACCCATCACCAGGGTATGTACACCAATAACCAGGGTCAGTATACCCATCACCAGGGTATGTACACCCATAACCAGGGTCAGCATACCCATCACCAGGGTCTCACTACCTATCACCAGGGTCAGAGTACGTATCACCAGAGTCTATGTGCTCATGACCAGGGTCTGTACATCCGTAGCCAAAGTCAGTATACCCATCACCAGGGTCTCAATACCTATCACCAGGGTCATAATGCCTATCACCAGAGTCAGAGTACGTATCACCAGAACTGTTAACATATCACCTGGGTCATTATACCTTTTAGTTGGGTCAGTGTTCGTAGTACTAGGGTTTGTGTGCCCATTATCATGGTCTGTATATTCATAACAAAGGTCAGTTTACCCTTCACCAGGGTCTTAATACTTTTCACCAGGATAGTGTACGCATCAATAGGGTCTGTGTGCCCATCACCAGGGTCAGTGTACCTAACACAACAGTCAGTGCACTTATCATTAGGGTTTGTATATCCATTACCTGAGTCAGGTAATACTGACCCTGTTGATAAGTAGAGTGACCCTGGTGATAGGTATACTGATCCTGGTGAAGATTACACATACCTTGGTGATACGTACACTCATGATCCTTGTGATAGGTATACTGATGGTGATGGTTATACTTACCCTGGTTATAAATTTTGAGATTCTGGTGTTACGTATGCTGACCTTATAATATCTACACTTTTGTGTATACCGACTCTGGTGATGGATACATACTGACCCCTGTGATTGGCTACAGACCCTTGTGATACGTACACTGACTCTGTCGATAGGTATACTGACCCTGGTGATAGAGAATGTGATAGATATACTGGTGATAAATGTACTGACTCTTGTGATAGGTATACTGACCTTGGAGATGGGCCCTCAGACCCACGGATGCGTACACTGACACGGCCGTTAGGTAAACTAACTCTGGTGATAGGTAATAGGTACTGTTATCCTGGTGAAAGTCTACTGATCAAAGTAATGGATGTACAAACCCTGATGATAAGTGCACTGACTGTTGTGATAGATATACTGACCCTAATGATGGGCACACAGACCCTATTGATTCGTAAACTATTCTTGGTGATAAGTATTTAGACCCTGGTGATGGGCATACTGGCCCTGGTTATGGGTGTACAGACTCTGGTGATGGGCACACAGACTCTGGTGATACGTACTCTGACCCTGATGATAGGTATGGAGACCCTGTGATGGGTATACTGACACTGGTTATGGGTGTACAGACTCTGGTGATGGGCACACAGACTCTGGTGATACGTACTCTGACCCTGGTGATACGTATGGAGACCCTGGTGATGGGTATACTGACCCTGGTTATGGGTGTACAGACTCTGGTGACTGACACACAGACTCTGGTGATACGTACTCTGACCCTGGAGACCCTGGTGATCTGTAACTGACCCTGGTAATGTGTATACAGACCCTGGTGATAGGTCATGGATAGATCTATTAGGGGTCAGTGACATGTTCACCCCTTATACCCCCCCCCCCCCAAACAAAATAGCTCCTGAGTAAAAGAAAAAAAATATAGATTTCACCCTCTCCCCCTCCTTGTCTTGGATTTTTTATTGTTGGTTATGTGTATACTGACACTTGTGATGGGCACACAGACTCTGGTGATACGTACACTGACCCTGGTGATAGCTATGGAGACCCTGATGATGGGTATTCTAACCCTGGTCATGAGTGTACAGACTCTGGTGACAGACACACAGACTCTGGTGATACGTACTCTGACCCTGGAGACCCTGGTGATGGGTATACTGACCCTGGTCATGGGTGTACAGACCCTGGTGATAGGCACACAGACTCTGGTGATACGTACTCTGACCCTGGTGATAGGTATGGAGACCCTTGTGATGGGTATACTGACCCTGGTTATTGGTGTACAGACTCTGGTGATGGGCACACAGACTCTGGTGATACGTACTCTGACCCTGGTGATAGGTATGGAGACCCTGGTGATGGGTATACTGGCCCTGTTATGGGTATATAGACCCTGGTGATGAGCACACAGACTCAGTTGATACGTATGCTGACCCTGGTGATAGGTATGAAGACCCTGGTGATGGGTATACTGGCCCTGGTTATGGGTGTACAGACTCTGATGAAGGGCACAAAGACTCTGGTGATACGTACTCTGACCCTGGTGATAGGTATGGAGACCCTGGTGATAGGTATACTGACCCTGGTTATGGGTGTACAGACTCTGGTGATGGGCACACAGACTCTGGTGATACGTACTCTGACCCTGGTGATAGGTATGGAGACCCTGGTGATGGGTATACTGACCCTGGTTATTGGTGTAGACCCTGGTGATGGGTATACTGACCCTGGTTATGGGTATCCAGACCCTGGTGATGGGCACACAGACTCTGGTGACACGTACTCTGACCCTGGTGATAGGTATGGAGACCCTGGTGATGGGTATACTGACCCTGGTTATGGGTGTACAGACTCTGGTGATGGGCACACAGACTCTGGTGATACGTACTCTGACCCTGGTGATAGGTATGGAGACCCTGGTGATGGGTATACTGACCCTGGTTATGGGTATACAGACCCTGGTGATGGGCACACAAACTCTGGTGACACGTACTCTGACCCTGGTGATAGGTATGGAGACCCTGGTGATGGGCATACTGGCCCTGGTTATGGGTGTACAGACTCTGGTGATGGGCACACAGACTCTGGTGATACGTACTCTGACCCTGGTGATAGGTATGGAGACCCTGGTGATGGGTATACTGACCCTGGTTATGGGTATCCAGACCCTGGTGATGGGCACACAAACTCTGGTGACACATACTCTGACCCTGGTGATAGGTATGGAGACCCTGGTGATTGGTATACTGACCCTGGTTATGGGTGTACAGACTCTGGTGATGGGCACACAGACTCTGGTGATACGTACTCTGACCCTGGTGATAGGTATGGAGACCCTGGTGATGGGTATACTGGCCCTGTTATGGGTATACAGACCCTGGTGATGGGCACACAGACTCTGGTGATACGTACTCTGACCCTGGTGATAGGTATGAAGACCCTGGTGATGGGTATACTGGCCCTGGTTATGGGTGTACAGACTCTGGTGAAGGGCACAGAGACTCTTGTGATACGTACTCTGACCCTGGTGATAGGTATGGAGACCCTGGTGATGGGTATACTGGCCCTGGTTATGGGTGTACAGACTCTGGTGATGGGCACACAGACTCTGGTGATACGTACTCTGACCCTGGTGATAGGTATGGAGACCCTGGTGATGGGTATACTGACCCTGGTTATGGGTATCCAGACCCTGGTGATGGGCACACAAACTCTGGTGACACGTACTCTGACCCTGGTGATAGGTATGGAGACCCTGGTGATGGGTATACTGACCCTGGTTATGGGTGTACAGACTCTGGTGATGGGCACACAGACTCTGGTGATACGTACTCTGACCCTGGTGATAGGTATGGAGACCCTGGTGATGGGTATACTGGCCCTGTTATGGGTATCCATACCCTGGTGATGGGCACACAGACTCTGGTGATACGTTCTCTGACCCTGGTGATAGGTATGAAGACCCTGGTGATGGGTATACTGGCCCTGGTTATGGGTGTACAGACTCTGGTGAAGGGCACACAGACTCTGGTGATACGTACTCTGACCCTGGTGATAGGTATGGAGACCCTGTGATGGGTATACTGGCCCTGGTTATGGGTGTACAGACCCTGGTGATGGGCAAACAGACTCTGGTGATACGTTCTCTGACCCTGGTGATAGGTATGGAGACCCTGGTGATGGGTATACTGACCCTGGTTATGGGTGTACAGACTCTGGTGATGGGCACACAGACTCTGGTGATACGTACTCTGACCCTGGTGATAGGTATGGAGACCCTGGTGATGGGTATACTGGCCCTGTTATGGGTATCCATACCCTGGTGATGGGCACACAGACTCTGGTGATACGTTCTCTGACCCTGGTGATAGGTATGAAGACCCTGGTGATGGGTATACTGGCCCTGGTTATGGGTGTACAGACTCTGGTGATGGGCACACAGACTCTGGTGATACGTACTCTGACCCTGGTGATAGGTATGGAGACCCTGTGATGGGTATACTGGCCCTGGTTATGGGTGTACAGACCCTGGTGATGGGCAAACAGACTCTGGTGATACGTTCTCTGACCCTGGTGATAGGTATGGAGACCCTGGTGATGGGTATACTGACCTTGGTTATGGGTGTACAGACCCTGGTGATGGGCACACAGACTCTGGTGATACGTACTCTGACCCTGGTGATAGGTATGGAGACCCTGGTGATGGGTATACTGACCCTGGTTATGGGTATTCAGACCCTGGTGATGGGCACACAAACTCTGGTGACACGTACTCTGACCCTGGTGATAGGTATGGAGACCCTGGTGATGGGTATACTGGCCCTGGTTATGGGTGTACAGACACTGGTGATGGGCACACAGACTCTGGTGATACGTACTCTGACCCTGGTGATAGGTATGGAGACCCTGGTGATGGGTATACTGGCCCTGTTATAGGTATACAGACCCTGGTGATGGGCACACAGACTCTGGTGATACGTACTCTGACCCTGGTGATAGGTATGAAGACCCTGGTGATGGGTATACTGGCCCTGTTATGGGTGTACAGACTCTGGTGAAGGGCACACAGACTCTGGTGATACGTACTCTGACCCTGGTGATAGGTATGGAGAACCTGTGATGGGTATACTGGCCCTGGTTATGGGTGTACAGACCCTGGTGAAGGGCACACAGACTCTGGTGATACGTTCTCTGACCCTGGTGATAGGTAAGGAGACCCTGGTGATGGGTATACTGACCCTGGTTATGGGTGTACAGACTCTGGTGATGGGCACACAGACTCTGGTGATACGTACTCTGACCCTGGTGATAGGTATGGAGACCCTGGTGATGGGTATACTTGCCCTGGTTATGGGTGTACAGACTCTGGTGATGGGCACACAGACTCTGGTGATACGTACTCTGACCCTGGAGACCATGATGATGGGTATACTGACCCTGGTTATGTGTATACAGACCCTGGTGATAGGTCATGGGTAGATCTTCAAGGGGTCAGTGATCTGTTCACCCCTAATACCCCCCCCCCAACAAAATAGCTCCTGAGTAAAAAAAAAAAGGAAAATAGATTTCTTCTTTCTTCCCCTCCTAGTCTTGGATTTTTTATTTATTTTGGACTAAGGTGTTTGTAGAACCTGGTGAATGGAACAATGCACGAGATAATATTGGTTTACATAAAGTCTTTATACATAGCATACATGTAATGAAACCATGATATTTTGTTCAGGCACCTAGCATCGTAGCAAAGTGGGTTGAGGGCAGACTCATCCAATCTTGCCTTGAAAAAAAAAACCAACTCAAAAATACTTTTTAAATAATTGAAAATCCTAATCCGTGGGGGTAGGGGGCTAAGTGTACCTTTAACTTCAATTTCGCAGTTTATTTCCTCTCTTTCATTTCAAATTTTACATGGTCCCAAAAACATTGGGGGGGGGGGTGCAACTGTATGTTAATTTACTTTTTTATAAGTTAATTCAAGAAAAATATTTGCTGCAAGAAAACGTGTGCTGGAGGGGGGCAGTCCCGTCCCCCTGTCCCTGCCCCCATTCCAACACCCCCCCCCCCCTCCGATGCTAAGTGCCTGTTGTTTTCCTGTAACATTGATTTTGATTGTTCTCTCATTTATTTATTAAATTTTTTGGTGTAAAATCTAATGTACATAACATTTTTATCACTTCTGATCATATTTTTCATATAAAAATCGCATTTTTAAATTGCACATATATCAGTTCGAAGTTCCTCCAAATAGCTTTCGAATTTCCTCCCAATCGTTTACCGATCCCGATGGAAAGTTGGTTCACGCATGCGCACATCCTGGTTATAGTGCCTGGTTATGGGATATAAAAAGTACCCTATTCTATACCTCTCTTTAGTGCTACCTTTCCATGAACCATGCGTACATGGTGATGTATGGTTGATAGGATTGTTGCTTGTTTTTAAATTATAAATTGCCTTAACAAAATTGATGTTCAGGAAAATTGAGTAAGGTTTGATCTAACCATCGTTTGCATTTTGAATTCGTGTGAAGAAGTTGTAGTTAACAGTTGAAAATAGCCTGTTCAGTTGTGCTCTGCTGAAAACGAAAATAGAAATTCGGGAGACGATTCTAGAAAGGATATTGAAGACTGCCATTGAAGACCATGGATATTGGAGAGGTAAAGCAATTTCTAATTTTTTTCTAAGTGTCGATCAAATTAGTTAGAATGTAGACTAGGTGCTTGGATCTTAGCTAATGGATTATCAATATTCAACAGTTCAAATATAGAGAGGGAGAGAGATCTTAATATTTTCATGAGCCTGTGTTACCACGATCCAAATCTTGCAATACTCCTTTCTGCATTCTCAACAGTACCATCAAAATGAGTTATATCCCAGATGGTATATGAATTTGAAATGCAAATATTGAGAGATCAATCTCCGAAACAATAGTAGTGCTCAAAGTTCATTCATTTAATTTCCTAAGCTTCGTCAAGATGTTGAACAAATGAGAGATTTGTTGGTAAAAGCCACTCGATCTCGGGTGAAAGATATTATTGGCGTTGAGCTGAGAAAATTAGAACATGAAGTATCACGACTGGAGAAAGCAGCAGCAGATCCCGTCTCGTCAACAGAAGTACCACAGAAAAAACCAAGGCCACAAATTCAAACCCAGACAATCACTAATTATGGTCAGTATTCCTGTTTTGATATTCTGTGCTATGAAAAGTTATACTGAGTTGAGCCTTTTCCAGGAGCAAAAGTGGGTGTTTCCAATGGTTTTTCCACTGGAAAACATCGAGCGCATGCTTGCTAAAGTACCACTTTTAATTAATAATATGATGTTTGTAATTATAAGAACAAACACATATGTAAAACCCATACTTGAGAAGACCTGCATTCTATACTATCAAAGGCAAAATATGAAGGAAAAATGACAATACATGTATTTTCATTTGTTATAAAATTGCGAGAATTTGACCATTTTTGTGACGTCATAAATGAACAGCTATTGGACAATGATGACTAATATCAAGATAAATGTGACAGACATCCTCTGTATAACATTTATAAAGATTTGATTTTGATACAATACTACTTTAAAAATAAAAATTTGTTAAAATTGGGGGAAGATTATTGACAAAACCAAATAATGTCCCTTGGTAACTATTGTATTATATTCATTTACAGCATTTAAAAAAAAATATCTAAATGTTCTGACTCAATTTTCAGCTTGGGACCAGTCTGATAAATTCATGAAGATTTATGTCACAATTAAAGGAGTGCATTCTCTTCCAAAGGAAAGAGTTACCTGTGAATTTGGTAAGAGGTATGGAAAATGAATTTTTCTATTGATTTATGGCTCATCTAACAAAATATTGACAAGTTTTTAATTTGTATTCATTCAGGTCAATAGAATCTTGCATTAATAAAATGTATTACAGAGAACCATGATGTTGAATATTGGCTTACATATGACATTTGATCTCTAGATGTATATATTAATATATTTGTTATTTGGACATATTTCATAAAGTAGAGTGTGTTAACAATCTTCTCATAATTTTTTATTCATGTTAATACTTGGTAAACAATAAGCATTTTAGTTACACATCAGAGAATTCTAACTGCAACAATCCAATGAATGAATCAGAACTGAGAGATACATGTACATGTGACCTGTTGATTTGGACAATTTTAATTGTGATAGTACACTACTGTAACAGAATCAAACTTTCATTTCATTGATTCTCCAACAAACTGAAATACAGAATATAATGGTAACTTGTCCTGAGCAAATATCAGATAATATCATCAAAGGAATGTCAGATAAAATCATCAAATAGAGAATTGTAATTATGGATGCCATTGAAAAAAATTAATCATCTTATTTGTGTTTTGATGAAGAGATAAATAAATATATGAATTAAAAATCAGGAAATGTTGAGTGATTTTATATTCCAAAAGATTGTGCCAAAAGACACTTAAGCTTAATATCAAAGCTTTTTTTCATCAAGATAATCAAGAAATATTTTTTTTATGTAAAACATACCCAAACCATTCAGAAATATACCAGATAATTTTATTAGATATGGAAATGGGTAAATAAAGTGAATGTGGTTATTAAAAATTTAGGAAATAAAGATTGTTTTATTAAACAAGTACTTTTTATGTCGATGAAAAAAAAAATGATAAATGTGGTAATAGTTTCCATAATTTTGTTCTGAATCAATGCCCTTCTTAGAAAATATGAACAGATTTTTTGAGACTATTGAATGAGCATTGCTGTAACTTTAAATCAGTTTGGACTGGATCGTTTGGTCAGAAATTTGGTAGAGTTATCTCCCTTTGTATGCATTGTCGTTTTCTGCTTCAGGTCCTTCAGATTACAAGTGGAGGAGGAGGAAAACAAGCGCCGTTCTGAGCTGTATATATCCACCCTGCTGGAGGATATCAACCCCGAGGAGAGTTGGTACAAGGTTAGACATTAAAAACATTGATTTTGGGGGGATTTTTTTTTATTTGGGGGGGGGTATAAGTGGGGGTATATATTATAGTTATAGTACCATATTATAGTTCAATTGAGTTATTGGGGTATCCGGTAATTGAAATTAATGAAATCTGCAGGGACGGGGTAATTGAAAAAAGTATTTGTAATTGAGTGTAATTAATTACATTTTTCAAAGTAATTGAAAGTAATTTGTAATTGAGTCTCCCTTCAATTACAAGTAATTGAATGTATTTAGATACATTCCAAAAAATATCATGTATTTTCAATTACTTTTCAATTACATTTCAATTACTTTTTTACGAGTTAAAAGTTTAAAAAGGTGTCATATTCAGTTCAATTCTCCATTAACTTTAAGCTTTAAGCAGTACATTTTATCAGTACAAGTAAATGCAAACAATCATATGCATGTACAGGTATATAAGGTTAACAGAAGAATTACAGACAGAAATTTAATAATAATGTTTAGGTTGCATACCTGTTTTAAATGGGCTTATGTTTATACACTAATTAAGGGTTGATCTCATTATGTTTGATGGGTTTATACAACATGACACTATAGAAAAGGTCTAATTTGTACAGGCCTGAAGCTCTCTCATACCCAAGAAAAAATGTATTGAATAAAAATTTAGTATAAAAAAATCTTGTTCAGAACCAAACATGAACCAAATGACATTGGATTTAGTACCCATTATAATGTTTATATATTATTTTAAAATATAAATTTCAAAGCAAAGTCTATAAATAATGATTTAAGGTACTTCACTACACCGAGACTTATACTTTTTAAGACACTACGTCACAAGATGGCGATTTAAATGTTTTGTTAAACTGTTTGTATCAATCGATTCAGATGTATATCATCATAGCTCAGTGGTTAAAGTATCAGGCTTGTGAACCGCAGGTAATGAGTTCGAATCCACCGGGGGCTTTTGTTCATGTTTACTGAATGACATTTTTGAAAATATCATTTTTAGCTCACCTGAACCGAAGGTTCAAGTGAGCTTTTCTGATCACCTGTTGTCCGTCGTCCGTCCGTCCGTCCGTCTGTCTGTCCGTCCGTCTGTAAACTTTTCACATTTTTGACTTCTTCTCTAGAACCACTGAGCCAAATTTAACCAAACTTGAGACAAAGCATCCTTATGAGAAGGGGATTCTAAATTGTTAAAATAAAGGTCACAACCCTTTTTAAAAGGGAGATAATTGCGAAACTGCGAAAATTGGGTGGGTGTCTTAAAAAATCTTCTTCTTAAGAACCAATACACCAGATATGCCAATATTTACACCAAAGCTTGTATATATAGTGAAGATTCTAAATTGTAAAAATCGCGATCCCCGGGTCAATACTGGGGTCCCAAGAGGGGTTCAAAGTTGATTAAAAAAGACAATTTTAACATAGAAATATATGGGGGGAAATGTTTTTAAAAATGTATTCTCAAGGACTACAGTTCTAAAATTAGTGAGATTAATATACAAGTACCCTTAAAGTGTAGATTCTAAATTGTGAAAACCGTGATCCCCGGACCAATACTACATACGGCTCCAAAATATGTTCAAAGTTTAACATAGACTTATATAATGGGAAAATGTTTTAAACTCTTCTTTTTAAGAATTACAATGCTACAGTTTGTGAGATTACTGTGCAATCATTCTGAGATAGTGCAGATTCTAAATTGTTTAAATCATGTTTTATTAAAAGAAGTATTAAAAAAACAAAAAAAAAAGAAATTTCCATGATAAGATTATCATCGATAAATTATCTGGTTACACATATGTATGTTTATCGACTAGTTTTTTGTTTTTTTGGAATTTCAATCCCGACATCAATTACTCACATATCGGGATACAAGTGATCGGGATCAAAGATCATAAATTCAAACAACTTCAAAAAGGTGTGGATCTTAGTTTTTACGAAGTTTTGATTCACATACACACAGTTAGGAAAGATAAAGGAACAAAAGATATGGAAAAAAAGTAGGAATCATTGATAGACTTTATCAACTATATATAGACTTTCCATGTTTTTTGAGTTTAGTCTATAAGACAGATGATCGATGAAAATGCAAAATCTAACATGCCTAATGTCCTCATCACACCTGCAATATTTTTATTTGATGAATCGATAAAGAAGCTTTTAATGATTGAAATACAAAACAGATGCCAATATCATCTTTTAATTATTTAATGAATATAATTCAATTTTTTCAGTGAAATTGGATTTTTTTTTTTACTGCAAATGGGTATTTTAGAGCTTAAAATTCAGTCTCAGTTGATGTGTAAAATAACTATGAATAAAAACATGCCAAAGATAAAATTGTTTCTTCTTTTTATGTATTGTTTAATATATGGCAAAATCTTGAAATATATGAGTTATACAATATTTATTCAGAGTTCACTGCATAATAAACCCTTTCGAAATAAAATGATACAAGGACTATTGTTCAGGTGAGCGATTTGTGGCCCATGGGCCTCTTGTTTATCTAAAATTGTACATTTTCTCGCCTCTTTGATATATATAATTCTTATCCATCATTCTTTCTATCATAATCAAGTAAATTTCTGATGATTTGAGAAACTATTTCAAGGTGTAGTGAGGTACCTTAAATGAATGCTAAACTTTAAACACTTTACCATTATATGATAAAAATGTTTTGTGGGTTTCAATGCTTTTTATACATGTATTTATTCAAGGTATAAAAAGTAATTGAAATGTATTTAATTACATTTGACAAAGTAATTGAAAGTAATTAATTACATTTGAAAAAATCATTGTAATTGTAATTGCAAGTAATTGACAAAATTATTGATGTATTTGAAAGTAATTAATTACATTTCAAAGTAATTGACCCCAACCCTGGAAATCTGTCACATTTAACACTTCCCCTATCCCCACCCACCACCCCTCCCCTAAACATGGTGAGGAAGTGGCTATCTGACATTTTATTAAATATTTCTTGCATGAATTTTTTGGGTTTGGAGATGAAGGCAATGAATTACATATATCTTGAAAATTTTGGTATGTGTTTCAGTTGGTAAGGTGCAAAGTACAGTCAAGGTAACTGATAATTTGTCGAAAATCTTTTAAGCTGAAAACAGATACAGTGCTTCTGATGCTCAAAAAGAGTACCACAGGAAAAACATGGCCGTATGTCACCTCTGGTGAAAAGGCAAAGAAAGCCAAAGAGGACAATGAGAAAAAGTAAGTCAGGTTTTAGAAAAAGAACACTTAAATTGTGGTTTGTCACTTCAAGTCTGTAAGGAAAAAACTAAGACTTAAAAATTTCTTAACAATTTTTTAAGTTATTAAAAGTAACTGTGAAAGGTTTGGATTATTCAGATTATACAGACTTTCTGATACTTCTTTTGTGTAGGCCGAAAATGGATGATGACAAGGACCCTAATGATAGCCTGATGGAAATGATGAAGAAGATGTATGATGAAGGGGATGATGATATGAAGAGGACCATCGCCCAAGCATGGACCCAGTCCAAAGACAAAAAGGGTGGCCCCTGATAAGCCCCAACCCCCCTCTCCAACAGACCAAAGTTGATGGGCATGTCAATCAAATTGCTGTCACTCTAAAACCTATGAGGATGAGACTTTCTTAGTAATCATTCATGCATTTCATCCTGTACATGTACCATTGTGTGATGAATGTTTTTGCAATTACATGTGTATCACATTTGATTCATAGACAGTAGATTTGAAGCTAATAAACTACAATATATTATGAGCTAATAGAATGTAAATTATTTTCTTTGGAGATATTTTTTGTGTGTGTACAAACAATACAGAAACGATTGACTGATATGGGGATTTGCCGACTTTCTTTGCATGAGTGTACTTCTGACACCTTCGTTTTTGTTTGAAATTACCGTTTCTAGGTGATGTGTTTTTAGCCTTTGTAGTTTATTTCTGTAGTACATAAATGATAGACCTTGCTCCATAAATTATTAAGAAAGACCAGAAACCCTTTGAATCTTATCAGGGGAACACGTCGAAATTCACGCACGAAAGACTCCAATAATGACAGTTCAATACAGTCATACGTTATTTGAAAGGGGTTGTTATGAATCATGTAAAGTTTAACCGTGGAAATAAAATTTTACGCGAGAATGCAAGTGAATGCATTAAAAAAATTCAAATAATCTCCGCTAAAATTGCAAGCATTTATAAGGCCGTCTTTGGGACAACGAGATTTCAATGTGGATGAGAGAGTACATTATATTAAAAATATCTGCTGTTTGAACAGTTTGAATTGAACAATTTTTCACAATTTATTGCATTTTGATTTTATTTTTTTTACAAAGGTAAAAATTATAACAGCTCTAGCAGGTTTCAAGCTCATGGCTTGCCAAATGCGCTACGCATTTGAAAAACAAGATTTAGGAATAATATGAATCTGATTATTATTAATTTGGTTGTTAATATATGACCAAATTGGGGTGACCTTTGCCTTTTTTTAATTTTAAAAAGGGATTTTTTTTTGGGGGGGGGGGGGGCAGGGGGGTCACGTACAGACGAGAGTTGATCTCCCATCAGGTCCTTGTTTACGCCCTGCTCTCTGATTTCGAAATCATTTGAGGTCAAACATTTGCGATGATGGATGACTCTGGATGTTGTGATTATGAATAGAAAATTCAGTCAAAATCTGAGTCATTCTGTAATATGGTGTAAATTTCGGTATTGTCCGTATCCAGTTACACTGTTTTTCCATGAACAACGGATGATTTGTGGGAAAAGGGTGTTGCGATCACGCTAGCGTATTCCTTCCTTTTCTGTTGAGAATCATTTCCTTGAACAGAAACCGTTGAATGTCGTCTTTTTTTGTACTGTCTGTGCATACTTTAGAAATGTGTATCTTGTTCCTTGCATGTTATTGCCAGTTTTATAAAGAAAGTCATGTTATGATCCCCTCGGAGATCACGCAGTATAAATGTTATGAACCGCTGAGAACGGCTATAGGGGGTCCATAAAATTTAAACTTATAGCCATATGGCCTTTCAACTTTTAAGAAAGGAGGCCACCAAAAGGGACAGTAGATAGATATAAAAATTTGAATATTATGACATGTTGAGTATCATCTTGTTGAAGGACGTTTTTATTTTTACCGATCTACTCCGAAAGTAGGTTACTGTCGGGTTTGCTGTCGTCTGCAATGACATAGATCTTCAATGAAATGATCTTTTATTTCACTTCCCACTACAACTTACTTCATAAAAAAATTTCGATGTTGCAATAGAATTATTTTTTTGGTGATTATTTGGGGTAGTAATCTACAGTTAATCCTCTACTATTTCGTTGTTAAAATTATATCATGCTGAATGGATTGTGTTGTGTGAAATCATTCATTTAAAATCCAGGAAGGTCTAAAGTGAATATATCAGTATATGTCAATAATATACTGTTAACAATTTGAACGGATCATTTCTCTGAGATCAACGATGAGTGCGCCACAGTGGATGATGGCTCGATTGGCGCTCTCTCTCGCGCGCCCCCACCTTCCGAGTCTAAACGGCAAACGTCATTTCATCAACCACCTCCGGCCCCTGTCGAGCCGCGTAGGTTGTTTACAGTTCCCACCACGTGGAAGTTATTTATGTTTGAGCGCTCGGCAATGCACCACAACGATGGCAGGGAAGTCGGTATCGTATAAGGTGGTTGTCAAAACCGGCGATAAAAAACGCGCGGGTACGGACGCCAACGTCCGAGTCATCTTACACGATGACAAGGGCCAAAAGACGAAAGCAGCCAAGCTGGACAATTTTCTCCGGGACGATTTCGAACGTGGTCAGATAGATAAATTCACGGTGAAGGATGTCGTCGACTTGGACGAGATTCACCAGATCGAACTTTGGCGCGATGATGCTGGGATGTACAGCGATTGGTTCTGTGACTATGTGGAAGTGACCATTAACAAAAAGAAGCAGGATTTTATTTTTCCGATATACCGCTGGATCCGCCCCGAGTTCCACTATTTTATTCAACATCTAGACACATTCCTCCCCCAAGATGACCCCCATAAGGACCAGCGAGACATGGATTTGGAGGACATACGACTCAAATACCAGTATACTCAGAGAGTGCCCGGTTTGCCGTGTCAGGTATGTCAAATTGCTTTTAGCAAGTTCCCTAGGTAATGTAAAGCGATTTTATCTCGAATAGATGTCAATTGCTTGTAGTTTTAATTTGCAAAGAGAACACACATTAACATTTATGTTAATTGAACCAAAAACACTGTAGAAATTAAATGATACGTTTTATACACAAAATAGCCGAAGGCAATTTCTCACAGATAACGAATAACATGAAAGTCGGACAGGTAAAATTTTGCCTCTCAAAACACTGCACCTTTGTCCTAAATGTCCCAACCCAGGGTGGCTTTTAAAAGGAAAATCAATACCTAAAAATCGAGAATCTACAGTTCAATTTGTGGATGCATGGTTTAAATTGAAGAAATGTTGGGAATGTCGCATTCGGCTGCTCTCGTTCTGAAGTAGCTCCCGGTGTAGTTATTTCCTGTGCTGTGACGGAATATCGTGCGTGATGAGTGTAAGGAGAGCGAAGGAATTAAGAATTATTACACATACTATAGTATAGTAGTAAAGTTTACTTTTTGGTTAAAATTCCGCCAGCTCACTACCTGGAAAACCTCGTTGGTAACGTTGAGAAAAAAATGTTATAATTTGCATATGAAATAATTTTTAAAAAACTTTATTTGCATTTTACAAATATTTACCGATGGATTGAGAAACCTAGTAAGATACACAAAACCGAGCAGATCCGTGAATCAAACATAAGAACCATTTCCTGTGCTTTGTTTGATGTTTATAAATCTTATCAAACATGAGTGTCAATTCTGTTTGTTTCATTACATTGAAATTAAGCGCTTGATCAAGGTTATGCAGCATCGTTGCTGTTAAAGGGCATAGATCTTGACACATAGAAGAAAAAATCCCACAAGAAGAGGATACTGGGTAATAGTCTGTAAATATTTGACTCGAGCTGCAATTCTAACCTCCTTGTCGAGAGTGTACTAATAGAGCCATTGATATTTTCCCATGTCCACTTAATAACCACTCTTTCTCTCTCTCTTTCTCTCTCTCTCGCTTGAAGATGCAAACAAACACATACTGTTTGCTGTAAACAGTCCGTGTATATATGATACCGGTATTTGATAATTTCCTTTCGATTTAATGAACATTTTCACGTCATTCAATTGCACACAACACGTTTTGAAATATTTAATCCGACTTGTTGATTGTGCCCACTTTATTTGCAAAGTTAGACCTTACCATTAGACACATAGCATCAGGGAGGGTCCAGCACCCCCCCCCCCCCCCCCACTTAACATGATTGTTTCTAAATTTACCTTAACTTGAAATGGAGGCAAAGGTATACTAGCCCCCCCCCCCCACCCCTCACACACACACACACGCATTTCATGATTTGGGGGGAAAAATTGTTTTTTGTAGTTAAAAAATGGAGGCAAAGGTATACTAGCCCCCCCCCCCACACACACACACACGGATTTCATGATTTGGGGGGGGGGGGGGGGAAATTGTTTTTGGTAGTTAAATTTTTTTTGGGGGGGGGGGGGGGAACAGTATAGGTATTTTCCTCCCCCCTCCTCCCCCCCCCCCCCCCCCCGCACGGATTATGTTTTTCATGATTATGGGCATTAGGTTTTTTTTTTTTTTTGCTTGTCAAGATTTCTGAGGATTAGTCTACCCCCCCCCCCCCTTTTTCAATTTTCTTCCGACGCCACTGTACGGGGTAACTGGGTGTCCGATAAGTTAACCGTTATTTTATCAAAATATTTGAGGCAATGCCTTTATTTGGTTTTCACAGTTCCTTGCACAAACAATTACGGCTAAACGAGCGTTTTATAAAAGGGAGAGCTTTCCCTTTCTCTATTAATCCATCCTCTCGAGAAAAATAATGTCCTTGTTGTAATGGAATATTAGATAAATATGCAAAATTCCATAAAGCAGCGACGCCATTTTAAAAAAAAATAATGCTATGGTCTATATCCCTATTTTAGAGATTTTTGTGTTGGTGTGTGGATCAGCTGTTAATCAAAGATACATTAAAATGTAGCTACAGTTCCACGATACTTATTCCTTCATACAGCACATATGCTATTTGGAAAGAAAATGTAACTTTAATTTCCCAATGGTTTGATAATTCCCACCTCGCTAAACTATTCACCCCCCCCCCCAACACCTCCACGCTTTTACAATCGCGCATGTGTATAATTTACAAGGCTCGAACCTCCTTTTCCCATTTTATATATAGCTTAAACCTTTATTCACCATCTCCATGAAGCTATATTTCCATTAATAACTCTTTTTCGTGATGTAGGTATGATAATCTGACATAGCTACTATATTTCTCTGCAGTTCACTCTGTCGTCTTGTTGAAAGAAAATCCTAACTCCAATATAAAGGAGTTTTTTTATTTTCTTCACACCTTATTACACGAGCTTTAATTGCTTTTTTAAAAGTAATTTAAATTTATCCATACGCAAATATTGAATTCTTTATGTTATTATTTTTTATGGCGTCGAGCGAAGCTCGAAAGCCATCTAGGGATCGTACGTCCGGAAGTTACATTTTTAGGAGCCAAACAACTCAAATGAGTGCAA
Organism: Magallana gigas; assembly: GCF_902806645.1. Lineage (NCBI taxonomy): Eukaryota > Metazoa > Mollusca > Bivalvia > Ostreida > Ostreidae > Magallana > Magallana gigas. Next base: position 44,211,892 of record NC_047565.1, on the reverse strand, counting down.
AGTTTTCGTATGTGTTTGAAGAAAAATAGATGACATATACTTCAATTTCGAGCAGAACTGTACGTCAACAAAACAAGTTTGCAGATTCGAAATGGTTGCCGTCTTTAAAAATGTTCACATTTTATTGAAAACAACATGTCTCGGTTTCAGCGGATGAATACATTAGCACCGAGACACATGCGATAGCTGGGCTAACATACTCAATTTGGTTATGAAATGTACTAGCCTGCAAAATAGATTATTTTGTATCCATATCGAAAATTGACAATGCACAAATGTTTGATCTTAATTGTAGGAACAAAACTTCCTAATCGAGCGATAAGTACATCTACAACCAAAAGTTATTTAAAACCAACTAGTGAACTACTTTCACTTTGTAAACAATGTGAATGGGTGCTTTCTTTTATCTACCCCTGATCTTTTCGGACCGTGTCATTTGGACCCTTGTGAATTTTAGATGAAATTGATAAAAGAGACAGAGTGGTTATCAGCAGTATACAATATATAGAATTAAACACAATAATATTTTTTAATATTTATTTCCACATAAATAGAGAGAAAAAAAATCTAAACGTTTTTTAACTCCTAAGAAATTTCTATATTAAACTTAAATTTTCAATTGAAATTCAAAACTTTTTAAGAATTAGGTGAGCAAATTTGTAATGAATTGTAATTTTATTAGTTATGTGATAAATAACATTTTTTATTTTTTTTTAAAGTTGACTAATGTATTTTATTTTTATTTTCTATAATTTATGAAAAAAAATACCAGCTTTTGAAATTGGTCATTTTTTGGCAAAATATTGCATATAGGGTACCCTCATTGTACGGATAAGTCCTCCTACAGTTTTCAAAATAGGAAGTTGGTCTTTTGCAGATCAATTATACATATATCAGAGGTATGCATATTGCTAGGATTTTCATTTTCGATAATTTATGAAAAAAATACCAGCTTTTGAACTTGGTCATTTTTTGGCAAAATATTGCATATAGCGTACCCTCATTGTACGGATAAGTCCTCTTACAGTTTTCAAGATAAGAAGTTGTTCTTTTGCAGATCAATTATACATATATCAGAGGTGTGCATATTGCTAGGATTTTGATTACTGATAATTTGTGAAAAAAATACCAGCTTTGAAGTTAGTCAATTTTTAGCAAAATATTGCATATAGGGTAACCTCATTGTACGGATAACTTTTCCTACAGTTTTATAGATAAAAAGTTGTTCTTTTGCAGATTAATTGTACATGTATCAGAGGTGTGCATATATCTAGGATTTTTATTTCTGATTATTTATGAAAAAAAATACCAGCTTTTGAACTAAGTCTTTTTTTTTTTTAGCAAAATAGGATATGGGTTGACATGGATTATGGATACAGTTCACATATAAAAAGAAAACCCGGTTAGCTGTCACATTGACAGCTTTTCATTTGTTTAAAAAATTATTTAGGTTTTTACTCTTCAAATTAACTTTAACTCGACGCCATTGTGGCCCTTCAGGCCTTTGATTTAAAATATGTGTTTGATAAATCAAACTTTTTGTAGCAACAGTTTTTGCCAATAAACTACACGTAATATATAATACAAATTTATTTCCTAATCCCCTCATTTATAAACGAAATTCTGTCGGATTACACAAAGGAACATAATATTCTCTAACCTATTTTAAATGCATTTAAAAGTCAAAAACAGAAATCTCAAATTATTATTTCTTGCACACACGTACATACATGTACTGTTAAAACCCGATTAATGGCTTGAGAACAGAGGTAGACTGTGTGGCGCTTTAACCCACCTGTATACACCTGCTTACCGTTTACCTCGTCAGATCTATCTATCTATCTATCTATCTATCTATCTATCTATCTATCTATCTATCTATCTATCTATCTATCTATCCATCCATCCATCCATCCATCCATCCATCCATCCATCAACCCGTCCATTTAAAAGATTGGCTGAGGGTTTTTTTTATCGGTATACTTGTCTTTCTTCCTTTCTCTCTTAACATCAGGATACCATACAATGTATGTCAATGAATTTCCTTATCCTTAAAGAGTATATAATTTTATAATGCTAAAAATATATTGATGGGGACATCGGGACTACATTTTTGTACACCACCTAGTGTGACTGTTTGATGTCGATGCAACATCTTGACTGATGTAATTTCGCTGGTTGCCATTGCTATTGAGGTACTTGAAATTCAGTTACGAGGAACTTATACATTAAGACAGATAACACGAACAGATACATTTAATTATCATACTTATGGAGGTTGAGTTATGCCAATTGTGTCAAGTGTTCAGAGTGAAGCAGGATGACCATTACATAGAACAGACGACTGGTTATCCCAGAGCATCAGACTTACAGCTAAGATATACGTTTCTTTCCACCCAATTACGCCGACAGTTTGTTTAAAAAGTTAAAGTTCATCATCCAAGCATCGAATGCATGAGCACCTGCCCATGTATTTTGTAACGAATTAGCATCGTACAGCTGATAAGCAGCGTAAGAATCTGCGGTGATTTCGAGCCAGGAATCCGGCAATTGGATGCATCTGGTAGACAGGATCATAATATAGAGATCCCGGAGAGAACTTAATTCTAATGGATTACACAATTATAGTTAAAACCGGCGATCGTTTTCTTTCCGGAACCGATTCCACCGTGCACATTGTCCTGCACGGAAACACCGGTCGAGCCACGAAACCCGCGGTGTTGGATAACCTTTTCCGGAACGATTTTGAGCAGGGCGCCACAGACGAGTTTTGTATCTGTGACGAGGACGTTGGGGATATTGAATGGGTGGAGGTATGGAGGGACGACTTTGGGGTGGCAGCTGATTGGTTCCTGGAGAGGATTACCGTAGAGAAAAAAGGGAAGCAGTTCCATTTTCCGTTTTTGAGATGGATTAAAGCGCACGTGCCTTACCGAATACAACATTTGGACACTTTCCTGCCCCAGGATGATAGATTCGCACACCAACGAAGTGCGCACGTAGAGGAGAAAAGGAGACTGTATGAGTTCTCTGTGAAGGGTCCAGGCTTACCGGCACAGGTAACAACTTCTTATCTACATGTAAATGATGCGTTACAGAAATATTGAGGATAAAGGAATCATTTCAAATGCAACATTTTTGGGCTTTCAGTTTTATGATTGCATTTATATTTATTGTCAATCTGATGTCTACAAAAATATTCAAATCTCTTCGGAACAACAGGTTTGTTTCCAGAAATACCGAAGAAGAAAAAAATATTTTAAATGCAACATTTTGGTTTCCTATTATATGGATGCATTAACTGCCCATCAATTATTCACAAAATCTTAAGATGTCTTCAGAAACAGGTTTGTATACAGCCGGATACGTGAGATGCCGACGTGATTAACAACTTGTCTGTAGCTATCTCTGGCAGTCTATTCTAATTGCTTCAGTTTTTCACGAGAATACACATTACAAGCAGTTGCACTTTTTTCCTCTGTGATTCCTTTAAACATGCATTTTGTGTATGCGCTCTTGGGATGAGGAAAAGGCTAAAAATGTCGTCAACAAACATCATTTTTCTTTTACAAAAATTTAAGTGCAGTTATATAGTTTATAATTGCAAGCCTCTGTTACTACAAGTTTGAACTTACTCTGTCGGCAGCGAAAGTTTTTGACAGATGTATCTATATTTTTTTTTGATCGGCATATTTTTATAGCTTCATGTGCATGATTTATTCTTTAGAACTTAAAGAACAACATAACTATTTCACCCCCCCCCCCCCCCCGCTTCTTCTCTTATTTTTAAGGTTCAGTCATTAAAATACGTTTTTGATAGGTTGCTTTTTAGAAATTTTCCAAAAAGAAATTGTAATGATAATTGAAACGCAATATGATATTACACACTGGACAGAATTTGACAGAAATCGCTTGTAAAGGTCATTGGTAGATATCGTTCCTGATCGTGGGTCATTGTACCATAACTGCAAATGCATGTCATGTCAGTCAACAGACGCATGTTGACCTGCATCGACTTCCGGTTTAATTTAACCTATTCACATTCAGTGAACGCAATCCTCGACATCCGGGCTGTACTGTGGAAAATTGGTTTATCAGTAGCGTCAGTACTTTGATTTTACTATTTATCGGACAGGTGGTGTATACTTAGTTAGATTAGACCTACACTAAGTCATTTATAGTGAACTATACATTCCCATACTGTATATCTTCAGCCCATACGCATTTTAGCGTAAAATTATTTTTATGACGGCCTATTTAAATCTCTTAACATTTAAATTTTTCACTCTTGGTAATCCCTTTTTAGTTGAAGTGTATTTCGCATAGCTTCAATGACTATCTTTGGCCAGGTGGTTTATCGCTGTTCTACTAACAGCGACACAACACAATCTTAAGAAAAAATCCAGGGTGCATTTTATCTGTTGCATGCGACATCGGAGGATCAATATAACGGTTAAGCACGAGCCCCGTCTATTATGAATATATAACCCAATTGCTACCTGTGCATCCACAACATCGGAACTGTACAGACTTGGGACGTCTCGTAGGATTTTCTTTATGAGCAGCGTGTGCTCAGTTAATATTTGATCTGGTGAGTAGTGTTAATGAAAGACTGGATTTAGTGAGCAACTACACGTGAGCAATGGGAAACTGCTGTGGTGTCCCGAAGGCGGATTACATGGTGTATGTTCGAACCGGGGACCTAAAAGGCGCGGGAACCAACGCTAACGTCAAAATACGTCTGCACGACAGTGAGGGAAACGTCACGCAGGATATCACGCTGGATAATTTCTTCCGTGATGACTTTGAAGCTGGTTCTATGGATACTTTCCACGTTCCAGAACTTAAGAATTTTGGCAATATCATATCTAAAATAGAGTTTTGGAGAGATGACTCGGGAGTTGCAAGCGATTGGTATGTGAATAAAATTTTGGTGGAGAACCGTAAATCCAATGACATTTTCGTTTTTCCCGTCTATCGTTGGATTAGACCAAACTTTCACTACAAAATAGTTCATCTTGATACGTCATTGCCCCAATATGACCCACATGCAGATCAACGGAAAATGGAGTTAAGAGAGAAGTGCAATCTATACCAACAGTGTGTTAAAATGAAGGATGGTCCTTCCCAGGTAGGAGAAAGCAACGAAGAGATTTACTGCAAAAAGATTTAAAAGATTATAAAAATACCTAAAATGTGCACAAACGGCGTTCTTTTTATACAAAGAGAAAAAAAAACCAAAACTCAAGTTCATAAACGGTATTGTACTGCAGTATGGTTCTATAATGGCTATAGAAAAAAAAAGCAGATTCTAAAAATGTTTCTTGCATTAATCCCATTACAAATTGATTGTAACGTGCTCGACGAAGCATATATTTGCAATATGAATTTTCTTTAAATAAAACCCCTTTGCTAAGGAATTTCAAGGTGTGTGTATCCGAGGTATGGTACAATCAGTGTGTTCAAACCGACAACGCCTACATCCACGTTCCTACCTGCCGCCCACCGCGACCCGCTCTACAGGAAACGGCGATCGATTCAAATTGATTGAAAAACATAGAAGAATCTTTTTTTTAATGTAAAGTCTTCTGTAAAGCTTATTAATTTAGCCATCGCATGCTTAGCCGCAGAAAAAAAAATTGCTGCACAGGTGAATCCCCCCACAAACAGAGAACGTTTAAACCATTGAGAAGCCTAGTTTTCTGTAACGCGGAAATACGACCCATTTTTCCAGAATACTTGATTTCAAGGTCAATCTTTATGTTTATTTATACAATTAAATACTTTACATATTTAAAAGGTCATTCAATGGCAAATGCACAACGAATGTATCGTGTATACATGTTCAAATTATGTCCAATAAGCATTTATCTTAATACTATTATATAAAGAAGTCATCGAATATGATGTCCTCTTGTTGTGTTGGAATGACAGTATGTTTATAACATTTGATCAACTCTGAAATATAGTCAGTGGTATATTAAGCACAATTGCACATATAGCCGACAGGCTACAGAAAGCAACTGTTGGGATTACTAGTCTAAGATTGCTTTTAGGTGGGTTTTTTCAGAGAATTCTTTTTGTAATTGAGAGACATAATATCACAACAGGATATATTTATGTAATTTCAGGAAACCACAAAAAGAGTCTTAGTCAAAGACCCCTGGCATATCACCCGCCACTGGCCGTCATTTGATAAGCTAAAAAAGTTTCAGTCGAACTTCAAAGACCACTTTAGATACCGGAATAACTCAAACGAAGCCACTCAGACACTTTTGCAACTTGATTTATAAAGAACACTGTTTTTAAGTTTACACATACATTTTAATGCAAAGAAATAGCCGCAGTACAAGTTTTACCAAAAACTGTAAAATTTACACACATCACTGCCACAGAAACCAGAAGTTATAAGAAACCTGAAGTAATATTTGTTTTACGATGTACATTTTGAGTGTTGAACAGTTGTTTTTTTGTTTTTGGTTTTTTTTTAATTTTCATCATTTTTATCGTAATTTCCCCTTTTCTTTTATAATCTTCCCATTGTGTTGAAATCTGTAAGTGTCCACTTGTAGATTTCTCATCCGTCCTTATTTTATACAAAGAGATAAGTGTATCCCCTGGTTGCTGAAATAGATAAAGAAGGAAGTAACTGAGAGAGAGAAAGAAGGAGAGAGAGAGAGGGGGGAGAGAGAGAGGGAGAGAGAGAGAGAGAGTGTGTTACCATATGTTTAAAATAATATTGAGCAAAACGGCATTTATAGAGAATAAAAAGACATCTAATTAATCTGATTAATTTTAATTTCAGGTGAAAGCCATTCCGGACGACGAGCAGTTTTCTTTTGACTACAAAGTAAGTTGTGTTGATTAGGTCTAAAGGTTCTGACTTACTGCAGTATTCATGATTTATTGATAAAACCGATTTAATTTGCCGAATGACTTTCCTATAGAACTCTCAACCGATATCTGTTTTCAAATTTCAAACCCAACTTATGCAGTGACTGCGATGGTGATGATGCTTCATCAAAAGGTCGCTGTTCTTTGGTAAAAACAATAAATGGATTTTATATCCAGACGGAATGTTAACAGTGTAAGATCTCACCAAAAATTGTTATTCGGATCTTTGTTCCGCGAAACCTCTCAAGATTTTTACCGTGATCTGCGTCCAGATCCGAGTGGGTTTCCTCGACTTTCGATTTCCAGCGAGGGAAAGATCTGGTCGTATTAATTCTTCGCACATCCTCATAGGAAATAACGGGTTTGAGTTGATGAGAGTTAGAATGTCACAAATCTTAATATAATATGTCTATTTACACTCTACGGGGGCGTTACCCTTTCAACCGACCCTTCATTTGTGAAGGAATTATGGTTATTGTATAATTGTGTTTTTACTGATTTTTTTTCATAAACTGAGTGGTGATAAATACGTATTTTATGAGTTTTTGATCATTTTAAATCAGAGAGGATTTTTTTAAATGCTAGTTTAGTATAAAAATGAAACCTTAACAATATTTTTAGAAAGGTTAAACAGCCTTGCTCTACATCTATAACAAATGACAGTTTTTATCCAATGATTAATGAATGCTTCAGATTTGCTTTACAACACTAAGAGAATGTAGATTCAAATTTATGTTCAAGCTATACTTATAGATGAGATATCAGCAAACATTGAATTTCATGAAGGCATACATTTTTTTTACTATAACTATGCCAAAATAAATAAAATTATTTGTTAATTAGAAAAAACGTAATAATAAGACAAAGCAGACAATCATTAAAACCATGAAATGACGTCACAAATCCAGACATTTGAATGAAACCATTCTTTACTTTTGAAAATAAAGTTTATTCACATTGTTCCATTTTTGGTGTCACAGAGTAAGGAAGTTATCAAGGTTCTTTTATTGATATATGACTTAGATTTAGAACCATTTTAACAAGGCCTTGGACTTTCAGTAGGATGTAACTATCCATTTTTGCGTCAAAACAAGTTAAAATGATGCTGGTTTGAAGCCAAATATACACCGATTGTGTAGTCTTCGCTCAACAGCCAGCCAAATCTTGTTGATTTCAAAGAGCCATGACTGAATGGCAAGCAATGAAATAGACAGACCTACGTCACATCGCCGATTAACACAACTACCCAAGTCCAAGCTCTTGTTAAAATGGTTCTCTTTATGCTCCTATAGTGGAATATTGCAAAGAGGAAGCTGAAAATGATAGCAGACTCAAAGTTACAGCTGCTGACACAGGGCGGCAAGTGGGAGGGGATCCAGCATCTGACCAAGGTTTTCACCAACGCCTTCGGAGAACCTCTGGTAAGACACAATTTACATAATCAGGCAACTTGTGGGTTGAGGCCGCCGCGTATATACGCGTTCTGCGTAGCGCTGCTATGACTTATTGATATCGACTGGTCTTAATTTGCTCCGATCGTTTGGTTCAGCGCCACTTATACATGAAGAATAATTTTGTTTTGTGTCATTTGACCCCAGTCGTATTCTTGTTGTATATATTTATTCAAATTAAATAGTATATGTAATTTGCCCTGAAATGACTTTGCATATATCTTTAACTTGACCTCTCTCTTTACTTAATTAACTTTTATTTTAACTCGAATTTAAAGTATTTGAAAATTTACTCTTTTGAAGGGATGCAAGCGGTGGAGTAATGACATTTTCTTTGGATGGCAGAGGATTAATAGTATGAACCACTCCCTGATAAAGCTCTGTACGGAAATTCCCAAAAAGCAAGTACAAAGTCTTTGGAAGTTTACGTTTGAAAAATGAATATGAATAACGAAGACCCGATAAGAGACTTTTGCCAGAAATGGAGATGAATCAAATAATGAAATAGCTTTTGTGTAAAACTGTAACACCTGAAGTTCGATATGAAAAAAAAAATTAAAATGTTGGTAGATGTTGACCTTTGCTGTGTGTTTCTGACACATTAGGCTGGGAGTTAGCGACACGATGCTGCAGCCCTTTCTGGAGGGATGGCCGCTTCACCAAGTGATCGAAGCCAAGCGACTCTTCATGGTGGACCTGGAAATCTTACAGGACCTCCCCTGTAAGAGTGACGATTTTGTGGTAACTGTCATTTATAATTTATATTTTTTGTGAAGCTATTGACTTTACCTAATACGGTTTGCCATTTTTTCATCATTATGTATTTGCTTCATAGTGCCCAGTGCCCATTGCTTTATTTTTCATCAATGGCGACGGACGATTGGTCCCCATTGCCATCCAGCTGTTCCAGCAAAAAGCAGACGACAATCCGGTAAGACTAACACTCACACTGTGTTATGCATGCATGCGCGGATCTAGAATGGGTTTGGGGGTGGGGTCCGCCCGGCCCCCTCGGAATTTTCAACATAGTAAAGTTATCGAAAATATACATCGGAACCCCCACTCCCCGAGGGGGGGGGGGGGGGGTAAATCCCTCGACCAATACTAGTACCTTTTGTGGAATATGTCTGGATCCACTCATGGCATGTGTGAAGCTATTTTATTACATGCACTTAATATACTGTTGAACTGAATGGATTCTTTTCAAGAGGGTTAAACATATTTATACGATGAATTTACATCCATTCAAACAAAAGCACTTCAGATGAACAAGCCGATGTCTATAGTTAAAACTAAAAACTCCCACTTGTCGGAGTCTGGCGATACAACAACAGTTTTGTAGGTTTGATTTTTTTCAAGAAATGATCTCTTTGAAGGTAGTGCTTAGAAGGACAATATGACCAATGTAAAAAAAATTATCTTTTTAAAACAATCAAATAGGACATAAAAGGGAAAAGATTGAGACTCCTTTGGTTTATTTTACTAAGATTCATCATAATACATGTAGTTCAATTTACTTGTTCAGGCACGTATCATCAGAGGAGCGGGTTGGGGGGGGGGGGGCTGCCCCCCAACCACCACTTTTTCTCATGGCAAACATTTTTCTTAAATTTACATATAAAGAATTTGATTATTATGGAGTTGCCCCCCCCCCCACTTTCTGAGAGCATGTAAAAAATTGTATAGTGGAAATAAGTTAATTGTTACAAATTGGCGGATACGACATAAGTTTATATAACGTTGAACAAAGTGATTCTGTCTTCTAAACTGTGATGTTTACTGCGCACTTGCTCTACTTTTCCTCGCATGCATATCATGTACTAGACTAGTACTTCTACTTGAAGAGCTGTGAGGTCAAGGCTGTATATCTTTGTGATATACATATATACATATAAACGTATATAGAATAACTCACAGTGGGACGTTCGTTTTTCTATACTGTATACCAATTTTTATTCGCGGCTACTTTATTTCGCGATTAACTGCCGATTAACTGGTTTACGACGACTAACGTTAATGTTCGCGACCAAGCCTTATCCAGACCTGTATTGTTATAAAAACTATAGACAAAGGATTGGTTCGCGGCGAGAAATATTTGCGACGACAAGACTCGCTAACCTCGCGAAAATTTCTCGCACGCGAATAAAAGTTGGGTTTACAGTATTATTTTTTTTTAATTTTACTAATATTTAAAGTTTATTTTTGACCAGAAGGAAAACTTCAGGGTTAGAGAATATACACAGTGTTCATGTTTAAAAAATGAATATTATTTATACCGTATACTGTATGCATTTTTACAAAGTAACGTTTGTCAAATCTAGTCTACCAATGCTATGTATTCACGTTGTCTATTTGATGTCCAGGTATTCCTGCCGACAGACCCACCTTATACCTGGATGATGGCCAAGATGTGGTACAACCTTGCGGACGCTAGCTACCACCAATCTCTCACTCACCTCGGTAAACCGCCAACCTCAGTACTATCACTTTCATTGATATTCGTGGGCATGAATTTTCGTGGATTTAATGAAAATCACGTGTAGTTTCATGGATATGTTTATTTGTTGCCACCAATATTCGTGGGCAGTAATTTTCGTAAATTTTTATGAAAAATAGCTTTAAGGATTACGACTTTTCCTAAATCAAATGTTATTAGAAATTGCACTTCAATAGACATTAAATATCGCGAAAATTGTCATCGAACTAATAGCCTACTGGTAAAACTACAGTATCCGCTCAATGACTGACATCAGCATCAGTTTCGTTGCTATTTATTTCCATCACTTCATCATATGGTTAACTGGTATTTTTTGTTTTACAGGATACACCCACTTAATTATGGAGGGAGTCTGTGTGTCATTTCATCGCAACCTCTCGCAGTCTCATCCCCTCTTCAAACTCCTGGCCCCACATTTCTTATATCTCATCGCCATTAACACGTTAGTTTGTATTATAATAACAATTTCTGCATTGTTGAAAACACAATTGTTAACATAAAAAGATATTTTGCCACCAACAATGCATGCTTTTTAATAGTCTAAAAAGTCAATACCCATTTACTCTTGAACGAAACTATTATTTGTCAGCTCTTGAACTTGTTTTAAAGAAATCAGTAATACGCAAAGCAAACTCGGCGTTTGGTTTCATTTTTTGCGCTATTCTTTTGTCCTGATGTCTTTGTATTGATTTCCAAAGACCACCCAGATTTGAGGGCCTTCCATGTGCTCGTTTTTTACCTTCGATGCACTGATATGGCTCTTTCAACACTTCAGCTTTTAAAGAAACCATTGCTTAATTTGCTAAATGTCATTTTAAACAAAACTCTTTTTGATTTAAAAAATAAATGAAACGCCGAGCTGTACAGCAAAGTTTTATTAAATAATGCATTTTTTACAAAGTTTTTTTGTTTATCATAATATACTGTTATCTAACTTAAGAATGATAGATTTGATCTCTTTGTTCATAACATGTTATTCAAAGTCTTAACAATTACCGAATAATTACCATTAAGACAGTCCACCAAAGATTTTTTCAAAACACACTGCATAACCAAATAATCAAATATACATATTATTTTATGTGTATGTTGCTTGCTATCACTGTATAAGATACGTTGAAATAGTTTACTGTGTAGAGATTGTGGATGATTTCCGGGTTCATTGAATGTTATAACAATCAATAACATTACAACTTCATAAATTCAATACAGAGAAAACGAACAAAACAAGTGCCTGAGGCATACTCTGCTCACATTAGACTTCATCCTTTTCCGAAAGAAAATTTTCATTTGAGATGTTTTTGAAACTGAAATATAGATTATGTGACAAGAATTCATCACAGGAGAGAAACCATAGTGCCAGTGCATGCTGTCATTTGTCTATCTCTTTTTTTTTGTAGGCGGGGACTAGAGTTGCTTGTAGCTCCTAACGGATGGGTGGATAAGACCATGAATATTGGCATCAAAGGAATGTTCAATTTGATTGCCAGAGGGTACTTGTAAAATTGACTTCGCATTTTGTCAAATAGCACATATAGTTTTATTTCAAGCGCGTGACTTTTAAAACAAATAACTATTCGTTCATTTCATTTCATTAAAAGTTTTCAATTCGTTTTAAAGATTAAATCGATGGAGAATGGATGTCCATGGTACGCTTCCCGAAGATCTCAAGAAAAGAGGAGTGAGTGATTTTTTTTCCAGTGATATGACTGGTCATAATGAATAAATTATAAAAAAATTTCCTTGCATATTATTAAATCTTTTCTTACTTCAGGTTTACTGCCTCAATGGGAAAATTTTACCAGGCTATTTCTTCCGAGATGATGCTTTATTGCTGTATGATGCAATTAAAAATTACGTCACCAAGTACATTAACCTTTACTATGGTAATTCTTTTTTACGCTTGGGGAAAAAAAATTTTTGTGTGTGAAATTGATGCAATTGTCAAGTTAAAGTCGAAATGCGACCAAATTAATTGGATATCTGAAACTTTTCAAAGGCTGAGTTTCCTTAGAAATAGATCATTACGATTATTACACAATTGCAGATTCCCCGGAGAAAATAGAAAAGGACTGGGAAATTCAGAACTTTGGTCGCGAGTTAACGTTATCACGTGAAGAGGGGGGATGCGGCCTGCTGGTAGGGACATGAAAGCAATTATCGTAACGTAATTCGTTGATATATTTATCTGATGTTTTGACTCAAAATAAATCTCAAATTATTTTAAATTCCCACAGGGTGTTCCGTTTGACGGCAAATTCGACAAACCAGAGCAGTTAATCATGGTGTTCACATCCATCATCTATACATGTAGTGTCGCGCATGCGTCAACAAATTTCCCGCAATACGACGAGTATGCTTTCCCGCCAAATTATCCCGCTTCCATGAACGGTGTTCCTCCTAAAGACAAGGTATTTTAGCATTAGGCATCTGCAACTATAGTGGGTTTTGACAATGTCGGTGAAAATTGAGGGGTTTTTTTTGGTGAAATATGAAGTTGTCTCTTGTGATTTACAGTCCTCCTTGACAGAGGCCGATATTCTGTCTACACTCCCAGACAAGAAAACAACGCTTGACGTTATGACTGTGACTAAAATTCTCAGCGATCGCGGTACTAAGAGCCTGGGAGACTTTGAAGTGCAGTACATTTTTGACCCAGATGCAAAACGAATAGTACAAGAGTAAGCAAGCAGCAGGACTATTTATTGTACAGTGAATTACGAAAACCCAAGCAATTTTAACTTAAGTGAATAACCTTTATTATATTCAGTGTACATGAAATATCTGGATTTTACCTATTGATTTTTTTCTTTAAGGTTCAGGGAAGAATTGCGAGAAATTAGCAAGACAATAAAAAGAAGAAACGAACATAGAAATCCCAAGTACGAATGGCTAGACCCGGAAGTGGTTCCCAATTCCATCAGCATCTAAGCTCTGACTTTTTAATAAAATTAAGCTTATTTATAGCGAATTAGTGCAATATTAAGAGATAACATTGACTATAAATATATATGGACTTTATATAGTCTTTATTGATTAAAATGTTCAAGGTCTTGCTTTTATACTGAATTAATATACGTATATATAAAAGTACATGTATGTGCATCGTTGTTGTTTTTTCTCCTGTTATATCAGGTCGCTTCCGTCCGCATTGTTATGTGATTGCCGTGATTGCGGATGTAGAGCACTGCATCCTTGGCATACCGGATTCAGCTTAAACAGGAAAATATTACCAAACGATTTTATGCAATTTTTTAAAACATGCTGTTATCTAAATTCATATAAAATTCAACTATACAAGTTCAGAATGCACTGGGAGGCAAAATGACAGCATTTCCATTTTTTTTTTCAGTAAGAAGTGAAAAAGGAGTGTGATCTCCCCCTACCAGAGGGGTAATAAACCTATATAAAATATTGTTTATAAATTTTTCTAGCTATTGTAGTAGAACAATTGATTAATGAACAACAATCGAGTTGGAAATATTTTTATATAGAAAGGTGGGGAATTTTTTCTTAGCTCACCTGAGCTGAAAGTTCAAGTGAGCTTTTCTGATCACATTCGTCTGTCGTCCGTCTGTACGTAACTTTTCTTATTTTTAACATCTTCTCCAGTACCACTGGGCCAATTTCAACATAACTTGGCGTAAAACACCCTTAGGTGGGAGATTCAAAGTTGTGAAAATAAAGTAGGGTGGGGCCACAATTGAGGGTCAAATCTTTATATAGGAATATATAGAGTAAATCTTTAAATATCCTCTCAGAAACAAATCAGTCAGGAAAGCTGAAACTTGTGTGGAAGCAACCTCGGGTAGTGTAAGGACATGTTTGTGAAAATCCTGATTTAAGGGTGTAGGGTGGAACCACAGTGGGGGTCGAATTTTTACATAAGAATATATAGAGTGAATCTTAAAAAATCTTTTATGAAAATAATCGGTCAGGAAAGCTGAAACTTGTGTGGAAGCATCCTCAGGTAGTGTTAATTCAAAGTTGTGAAAATCATGATCCAAGGATGTAGGATGGTGCCACAATGGGGGTTGAATTTTAACATAGGAAGATAAAGAGCGAATCTTTAAAAAGCTTCTTCTCAAAAACTAATCAGCCAGAAAAGCTAAAATTTGTGTTGAAGTATCATCAGGTAGAATGGATTCAAGATGTGAAAATCATGATCCAAGGGTGTAGGATGGGGCAACAGGGGGGGGAGGTGGAATTTTACATATGAATATAATATAGAGAATAATCTTTATAAAGCTTAAAATACACTTAAAAAACAATGCTTAACATGTGATATGAATATAAAACCATCCTGTTAAGAAAGGAACTTAATTATAAACATAAGAATATCCACGGTGTGGGAATGGATTTTTATTTATACAGGATCTTCATATATTTTACTACGTTGTCCAGATATTTTGTATCATGACTCCATTAAGCTGATTTTATCATGCCTAATTTTGCTCAGGTGAGCGATGTGGCTCATGTGCCTCTTGTTTACAACCCCGAGACACCTGTTTCTTATATTCAGTATTCATATAACCCTTGGCTGAAATATTATTTGATTTGATGAATTCGTTTAATTGATCACAATAGCCTGACGCAAACTGTGTCATATTGATCTCATATATCAGTTTTGTCTTTGTGCAAGGGCTTTTAATAAACAGTTTCATTGAACTTGCACAATATTTTATCAACAATTATGTAGAGCATGCAACTATTGACGTCACAAATATGAAAGCTGCTGCACTGCTTTTACAAAGCATAAGTACACAGGGACTGCAGAGTGAATTAATATATCATTTCAACATTCTAAGACTAATGAAAATATAACAAAAATATTGTTTTAACTCACTTAATGTTTATTCATTGTTATTATTCAATACTTTTTAAAGCAAAACAAAATGATAGTCATATAAAAAAATATACACATAACTTATCATCAAACAATAATAAATAAAGAGATTGCAGAGTACAAACAGTGAACGATACTGATAATACTTCATTGCTGGTACTGTGGTGTACATGGTATTACATGAAGTTACAAATAACATGGATAAATAGGGTCTGACATACAGAACACTGTGACATATATGTACACACATATTTTACAGGATAAGTTAACCTGACCACATACAACGCTGTGACATTATATGCACACACATGAAAAGTTGTAACATCATCTTTATATCCATGTTTTTGTAAGATCAGAATCTAGAAAATGTAAATGCGTTTTCAAACTATTTCCAGAGTAATCATTGGGTTTTTTTTATCTTATTTTCTATCCTCAAATCTTGAAGAGATTGAGGAAAATGCAAAACTAGATATTCATCACAAGTCAAGTAAAACTTTCTTTTCATCACATTTTTATCAGGTCTCTTTCACATTTATAAAATGTATACAATTTTTTCAAACCTGTTTTTATGTCAAAAGATATCAAATCAACAAAATTTATCATATAAAAAAATATATTTAATATTAAATGTGATATCCACTAATACATGTATTTAAGAAACTATGTTATAAAAGTTACAAAAATTAATCACAAAAAACTGTAAATTAAAATTTGAGAAAGTTATTTAAAATTATTTGTACAAAGAAGACCACCCCCCCCCCCTCTATTCTGACCCCCTTGAAACAAAACAAACAATAAAGAAGCAAACAAGTTCCATTTAAAGAAATGAACCCTGTATAAAACCCTTGAGCTATCCTGGCCGTCTCATATTTGGGTCACTATATAATGGATTTCCACTCAAAGTACAGTATGAATGAAAGACAAGATTTCAAGAAATACATCCTCAAAAAATTCAGAATAGGGATATCCTAATACATGTGTAGTTAGTACATGTAATTGAAGTTTTTAAGGAGAGAATTACACTATATAAGAGTACCGGTGTATATTACTTATTTAGATTAATGTCGAAAATAAAAAGTATAAATTCCACATTTTTCTTCAAAAAAGTTTTTAATTAATTCAGGTTCAGAAGAAATTTTGATAAAACTTAGAAAACACATAATGAAAAATACAAATAGTAGCACCGTCAATTTGTATGACCTTAGAATACGAAAAAAGAAAGTAAAATGAATATCAAACATGGTTACCACAGTCATTATATATATTAAATATATCACAATAAAAATGAGATTGTGTCCCCAGAATTAAATCTGATAATGATTCAATGGCAGACTTTTCATGGTTACAGATAAATAAGAAACGATCTCACAATCTTCCACCCTCAGTCCTTAAATTTCGTCTACAAATATTGTAAATCATTGTTTTGTGTAGTAAATGCTACAAGTATAATTTTGAACCTTGTGTCATATTTTTGTCTCGCCTCTTTAAATGGATATATTCTGTCACTTTCCCCATGGCAAGAAAGAATTTGTAATATACTGTAAAGAACAAGATACTTCCTTACAAAAACATCTTGATTAAAAATGATATGGCACGCTCGCTATTTTCCTCTACTGTCAAGTACCAAAGCCGACTCTGAAGGCCATCTCTATGGCTGACTGTGGGATAGACTCATGGAAGCACACAAACATCTCCTTCTCATGTCTCAACTGTCGACTGAAAACAAAAAACGAATCTATAGACGCTTGAGAACAATGTATATGAGTATCAGAGCTATTAATAGTAAAATACAGTATGAGAGCGTATCATGTTCCTGGTTACACCCCTCCTTATGGTATCTCATACATTTAGATATGAAAAGTCTTTTGGTTTTGCTAATTACAGGTAGTATAAAATGACCCTTTTATCTCTAAATCAAAATTGATCAAGTAAGTTGCCAATAACTACAGGAAAAATTTATCAATTATGTTAAGAATTACACAATAAATTTACATCAGTTTAAAATTTAAAACCACCACCCCCCTTCCCCCGAAAAAATTGACTTGTTTACAAAAGCTCTGTTTTTAAATGACAGGAAAGTAAATATTGCAACATCTACATCTTATTTCTGTGTTTTAGACTGAAATCTTATATAAAATAATGTAAACAAATGAGTTCCGTGTCCACAGAAAGCACTAGAGTTAGCAACACTAGAAAATCTCTTCAAACTACAGATGTTATCTAAAAATACTTTAATTTACACCATACATATTACCACACTGACTCTTATGCAATGATTACATTATAAAACACGACAAAAATTCAGATAAACATGTATAAACATGTAACAATGGAATGCCTACCCCACAACCCAGTATAACAGAGCCACTGGTGGTCTCTTGTTCTCCTGCGGCTGTGTGTATCTAAACAACACAGCATGTTCCTGATGGTCCACTGCATGTACCCTCCTCTTCATGTTTTTGTGATTCAGTTTAATCTAAGATTTAAAAAATCATAAATTTATAAAGAGCCCAATAAATGCATGTTCATCCATACAAACTTTTAACAAAAGGTTATTATAGGGTCCGAAATTCATTTTATGCAAATTTTCATTTTAAAAAAATTATTACATTGAAATACGGCGTATATGTACTTTTTATATTTATCAATTCTTAGTTCAAACAAAATGATAAGTTTCTGCATAATCTGTTTTTGCTTTAATTTTTCTGAATAAATATGCTAACCCTTCCATTACACCAAAATCGTCTTAAAAGGGGTTTCTCATTTTATTTCAAACTTGATTTAAGACTTACAGGATGTGTTGAGGTTCTGTGGAATGAATTGCGTATTTGTAGGCAGCTCTTGTAGAAGTTGGTGAGGACTTGGCTCTGTAGATGCCCTTGGGAGGCCGCCAGGGCCTGGGGGGAGGGGGAAATGACAATTCCCTCCAGACCATCAAACTGGATCAGGTGAAACAGGGTGTTCTGACTCCCTCTGGTGACCCTGTATAATAGATTCATACTTTATAGAACAAAGAGAGACTATTCAATCTGTTTAAACCTTAAAATATACTATACAGGTAACAGGGTATTTTGTCACATATACACTAGAGCGGAAACAATATTTTAAGGCTTACCGGGTAAATCAACATAAATTCTTAATTTTTTTCACCTCTAAATATAAAAAGAAGAGGGGTTATTCAATGGTAAAAAGACATTTCAATTTTATGTATCAAAATTTGTCTCAAATAACTCTAATTGATATACAGTACAAAGATATTTGTAAGGATATAAATTCAGACTTGAGTGCAATTTAGATTATTTCTCTGAATAGACAAAATAAAGGGCCCCTCACCTGATCACTTTCTGTGGTTCTAAATTGATTGCACTGTTAATACTGTTGACTTCAAAAACTGACCCAGACTTGCTGCCCAACTTTCCCTGTAACAAATTCCAGAGTTTGAAAATTACATTATATATACATGCACAAAACACATTTTGAAAATCTTCGGTAACTTTCTCTGTGTCTATTAAATTTCAAAATCCAAAATGGGAAACAAAATATACATGTTCAACAGAATGATTTTATTATCATCAAAATACTAGTTTGCATATTTTATATACTGCTGAAACAGCTGATTTGAATTAGTCAATGGAGTACCTTATTTTGGGGACCAGAGCTGCTCCCGCTCCCTGCTGAGTCATTGGAGCCATAAGACAACCGACTTCCATGTCGTTTCATGGTTGGAGTGGATACATCATTTGTAGACCCACCCTTGTAATGATCTGGTGAGTCTTCTGGAATTCCTTAAACAAGCACACAAAAATCCAGTTTTAGAAAAGAGTAAAGCAAAAAGCATCTGAAATATCAATTACATGTATTTTCAATAAATCATCCAACAATTCCTATTACAGATATAGCAAGCAATATAGCAAGTAAAAATTATTCTTTACTGTGAAGAAATAACCCTTAAAAATTCCAAAGCACCTACAGATAATGGACAGTCAAATTCAGTGTTAGTTCTTAATTTGGAGACCATTACTCTTTCATTGCATTGTGTTGGTTCAAATCTGTCCATTTTTTAAAAATCAGCTTAAAATATGTTCAAATTTGCAGAAATTCAATTAGTTTTACACTACTCAATACATAAATATAATCAATGTTTCAAGTAAAAGATAAGGTTATGACATTTGTAGATATTATCACAGCATCTTTCCTGTTATTATTGCAAGCCAATGGATCAAATACCGGTAAAGAGGAATGGATGAAAAATTCTTAACTTGATAAAATGGGTACCTGCAGTTAAAACAAATTCTGCATACATGAAAATTCTTGCCCAATTTGTCCTCATTTTTACTGAGGAATTTTAACCAGGACAAATGCAAAAGAGTAAATTATCTCTCTTGAAACACAATTGTGCTGGAGCATTTGTTAAATATTTCACAAATAAGAATTAAAAATTTCAAAATAAAATGATGGTAAAAATTACCCTGTATACAGCATGAAAATTAAGACACTCACCAGATAGACTTTCGTTATTTGGAGAGAGTGGCCACTTAAATAGGATAGAGTATGTGGGTGACAGAATGGGCGTGGCAGCTGGTAAAGCAAGACACAAGGTCAGACACACAGATACTGGCAAACAGTGCTTAAAGTACTGTAAATCACTTTGTGTTCATAAGAACTGGATAAAAATCCTCTCATTAAGTTCTTATCCATAACTTATTAAGCTTGGAGTTTAAACTGATGACAGAAAGATATACAATATATCAAATTACATGTACAAGTTTTTGTGTAAAATGAAGATGATAAACTCAGTAGAATATGAAGCCTTGAGAAACCAAAGTGATTCACAATACAAGGTCTGGCAGAGTATACATAACTGGCTGATCAATTACTCAAGTAAAGTGAAGTGCACACATAAGAGTGAATTTAGGTAGACAGGTTGAATTCATAAATCTCATTTCCTGGACTAAAAGATTTATTAATATTTTTTCAATAAAACTATTAAAAGCTTTTAAAAATACATCAATAAACTGATGTTTCCTAAATGTTACTGGCTTTGAAGCAATTCTTTATGTAGAAACAGGTCAAAGCTCTGCAGTGTATGTTTTAAAGCAATGAAAGCAATTTTTACAATTCATTATAATATTTTTCTCATCTTAAATACTTTAGCTACTTTAGCTAATATAATATGAATGATACACTGCGGATAGCTTACGATTCTTTGGGGAGTCTTGTACTTTGGTCGGACTGATGAACGAATTCTCTTCCTTCTTTGATTTGACACCTTGCAGCATTGAATCGGCACTGACTAATGTTGGACCACAAGGGTCTGCTGACAATCTGATAAAACACAAAATCTTATTACAAGGCTCTTAAATACAGCACATCCATAATGGGTAATGGTTATTCCGATATATTGTTTCTTTTGTAAAATGAAGCAATACACTGGTGGGTGGAGGTGTTAACTTGAAGCTCATTCTGTAGATACAACATAATGATTATTTTTGCTTTTTGTGTAGTAAAATGTAGTAATAGTTAACGATCCTACCTTTTCTCACAGGACTGGGCAATTGCCACATCATCAGTTTCAAACTGTAGAAGCGTGGCTTTAGCCTGACTAACATAGAAAGGATCTGGAGAGAGGGGAATATTCCGTGACTTTGTACATCCTCCCATCTCCAATAAAGTTGCCAGAAGGAAATGTTTCTGTAAAAACAGATTTATAATCCTTAGATTGATCCAATACTCATTTATGAAGCCTCAGAGCAATTTTTAATTGTCCATATTAAATCTAATTACCATTCCCACTAAGAGAAGGAACCAGTGCCCGGTAGGTTCCGTATACCCTGGGGGTGAGGCCTCCCTACTGTGAAATCTACGAGTGGGAAACATTTCCCTCCAAATCACTAGGTCCTCCACACTTTTCTTTGCCATCAGCTGAAGCAGGCTGTGGTATTTAATGAACAAGTGGATGTCTTGGAAGTCAGAGGCTGGGAGATGGTTACACAGGAGGTATTCCTAAGAAAACACCAAGAAAAATCACAACTCATGTACATGTACATGTATTATAAAATTCTTTGCATCAAAGGTACAGCGTTCAGAACATGTATTTCTTTAAAAAAAACCACCTCTTCATACCTTATAATACAGACATGTTCCAAGAACATTGAAAGCCCTTCTATCAAAAAGCTCATCTTCTTCCTGTAAAAATCACATTCCATTTTTTGATAAATTATCAAATAAATTTGTATGTCAAGCAATAAGATTTTTTCTCTGTGCACTGTTTTATGTGGTTGAATATAATGAAGTAAAGAGAAGAATCCATATGCAGTTATCTGCAACACTACATCAAGTGAAGAAATGTTTTACCATAAACTCATCAAAATCAGCAGCTTCAAATTCACTCAATATTTCATCACAAAGAAGCTGTAAAAAGACCATATAAACATAATTATTGAAAGAAAAAGTTTTTACCATTTTGATAATACATGTACATGTTTACCAAAGAAGCTAAGATTTGTCTATAACATTGAAATTAAAAAGGTATAGCTATAGACACTTACCATATTTTCCTGAGAAAGACTAAGACTCTGGGCTCCAGATATTGACTCATAGAATACCTGGCCTGAAACATTGGAGTTTGGTCCGTGTAGTATGATGTCTGGGTTTTGAAGTACTGTATGAAGAGTAAGAGAAAACAGCTGATCTAGCTGGGCTCGGAATTTTGGTGATCGGAATGCACTGAAACATAAGAGCCATCATAAGTTTTATGCAGACACCATTAAAACTGTTGAGTACATGCTTACATAATAAATTTATAATAGTGATTAAAAAATTACCTGACTACTGATCCAAACAATACTTTTAATAGTCTGTGCAATTCTGTCATGACAACCTCACTAAATGCTAATGGAACCCTGAAAGATTCACACACATTTCTCAATACATATGTAATGTAGGAAAATATTTTGATTGCGTATGGAGAAATAAACATTAGAATTTTTTTTAGAAGTGTTTCTTACCTGGAGTGGGGGAAGCCCATTAAAAATAAGTCCTGGCCTTCTCTAATGAACACTACATGGATTAGTTCTCCTTTATGACTGACAGTACAGCTATACGGTAAAAAAAATGTGACAGTTTTATACAAATGTACTGTAAACCTACGAGAACTATTTGCAATGTTTGCAAATACTTCTAGGTCACATATATTTCTCATTAGCAACACAACTTATGATAGTTAACATATGATATTAAACATTTGTTTACTTTTACAGTATCTTACAAAGTAGAAATTAACATCTAATAAACATTTTTAAAATCAATGGACATGAGTACTGATAAAGAAATAAAAGCCATAATGAATACCATTTAACATTGTTTCCAGTGACATCAGGGACAATTCCACACAGAGTCAGAAAAAGACCCCTGACATCCACCAGTTTGTTTTCAAGGTCACACGGAAACTGATACACAATGTCCTCCTTATTATTGCCATCTGATGACTCATCAGATTCACGCGAGTCTAAAGTCAAGTACAAAACCGCACAAAGAATGTTCTTCAAGAAAGAGTACAGTCTGGATTTGTCTTCACCGGACACTAACTGGAGAATGTTCTCCCCGAGCTGAGGATGGTGTTTCTTTTTGGGCTGATGGGGAGATGTGGGGACTACGGTACAGGTGCTGACTTTGTGGGGGTAGGTCTTTGGAGGTAGAGGTGGGGGAATTCTAGAAGAGGGTGGGTTCTTATCTGGTCCTATCACCACAGGAAGCTGGAAGGTTAGTTTCACCTACAAAAAATAATACCAAACAAATTAATATTAGGCGATGGCTTACATTACAAACAAATCAATCAATAATAGCCAATATAAGATATATGGACAAAAATTTAGTCTCTATTTCTCCTACTTAATCTCAACTGCTTAATGTTTTATGATAAGTTTCACAAATCTCCATGACACATAAATAGAACTTACTGCTCTGCTGGAGATAGATCTAAATATTTCATCCAGGTTCACCCATGTTATTTCAATGTCATTCAGACAAACCAACATGTCTCCTGTAATTCAAATGTATATCATATTACTAGTAAATTATCATTAAACATTAGCTATAAGCTGTGTAATTATTCTTCATTTACTTTATATTTACAAAACTATGCTGACAGCATAACTGTGGTCTAACCAGCACATTTCATAAGCTTACAGAAAAGACAGAAAATGTCCTAGCTATAAAGAGTTTAAAGATTTACCTCTAAAAATCTGAGCAGATTGCTTGGCAGGACTGGCCTGTAAAACATCTTGAACAATGATCTTCCTTTCTCTCGCGAGTTTTTCTAATGTATTCCCATTAAGCATGGGCTGGGAAGTTCTATGGTTATACTGACACAAGACAATACCAAACAGCTTCTCACACAGAATTATCCCCGACTTATCACTGGAAGAGCAGTTCCTTAGGTTCGGCATCAAATAAACATGTTTAATCTTATCCTCACTTTGTGGACAGGAAGAACTCGAAACCTGGCCGTT
Source organism: Magallana gigas (assembly GCF_902806645.1). NCBI lineage: Eukaryota > Metazoa > Mollusca > Bivalvia > Ostreida > Ostreidae > Magallana > Magallana gigas. The sequence continues at coordinate 44,187,694 of NC_047565.1, read as the reverse complement.
ACTCAACTTTTTATGCGAGTCACTTTCAGGAAGATTTTCTGAATTGAAATCATTCTCTTTCAATATGGTCTGATCACTAAACAAAATCTTAGGTTTGAAATGTTTATAACCAGTGCCTGTCACCTGAACTTCAAATTTACTTGAATGTGGGTCATATGTGGAGTTCTTTGAAACTAAAGGCTGGTTATTATTCTCAAGATGTACATGGTTGCCATTGTTTGTTTCCTCTGTATTCACTGGCTGTGAACGATCTCTGTGATGACCGGAGGACCTTTCTGGTACATTCACTCTCTGCTGGTTCTTGCTTTGACTTTTGCTGTCTTCTTTCACATCCACATAAAACAGATCTCCTTGTTTGTGGACATATGGCTCCCAATTGTCAGGACACTTGCTGAAATTCCAAGAAATAATTTAAGTGTTAAACAAACTAAATCTTGATTCAAAAGATGCAAGAAAATCACGTTACATAATTTCATGTCGTTATATTTAGATTTTCTATATACTTTCATTTTCAAGACGTAAAAAGAAAACAACATTTAACAAATAAGGATGTAATGCTGTAAAGTACTCTGTAAAAAAATTATCTTTATACACATAAATAATGAAATGAGCAAGTTTAAATGTTTAGTGATGAATGATTTATAATATATATAACAAGAAAGTTGGTCCAGTCCATAACAAAACATGCATCCTGGGCACTTGTACCATAACCACAGTGGGTGTAATTTCAGCATGCATAACAATTAATTAAACACCAAATAAACAACAAAATGTTCCCAAGTGGGATGTGAATATACCGGGTATTTCAACCATTGATTGTCACTAATACAAAATCTTGGCATTGGGAATACATGTTGTTAAACACTCAGAGAAAGGGCAACTCTTCAGACATCTTTTCAAGAATGGTTTTGAATATCAAGTGCTTTGATTAATAATTAAGTATCTAAAAATATCAATATCATATAATACGGGTACATGCTTTCCCTTTTGCCATTGCACAACACATATCTAATGAAACCACGAACCCTAACAAAAACATTAAAACATTTTGTGATCAGGTGAAAAGAAACCTGAACATCTACAAATTGACTCTTTATTACTTGTCTCTAAAAGCACTCAGTGCAAAAACACGTCCTGAACCCACTGGTTGAACTCTCTCAAGGCATTGCTCTAAATAGGATTTGGAAAAAAAAAGAAATCTAATATCAATACTTTATTAGGCATTCAAAACACATGTCATTACACGTAGTGATTTAGGCATATACCTTCTAAGTTTAAAGACAATTAAAGTGATATTTTTTGAGATGTTAAAGTAAAAATTTTGTATGCACAATATATGCTATTTCTAGTCTAAAAATGCACAAATGAAATAATAGATGCATCACAGGTGTGCATGTAATAAAAAGTGAAAGGAATCACTATTCTAAAGCATTTTTTTGCACATTTTTAACTTGGTACATGCATGGGCACATATTAGGGGTCCCCATTTCTTTAAAAATCCATCAACAAGTTTGAAACATTACAAATATCAATCTTGGTAATGGTGATACATGTGATGATGTTAAGCCTAATGGTGTTTTACTTTTGAAACCTCCTTCAAAAGTCGCTTCATATTAATACTGGCCTAGAACCAAATCTCTTTAAGTACCATTTCTCACCGAGGCATTTTTACTTCGTTTTATCAAAACATAAATTAATATACAAAAAATGATGTAACAATGCACTGGAGAGGAATGATACTCAACGAGATAAAATTGGTCTTAGGCCAATATAGTTTGTCAAATAGTCTGGAACATGTTACACGTACATAATAAATATCAGAACATCGTATTTTTCGTTGTAAACCATTTAATTTGTTTATCTAAAACCAAAAAATAAAAATGAAATTATCACTTTGTACACAAAAAAACAAAAATATACTTCGATATTCGAGCAGGTGCCCTCTGTTGTTGAATCGCACTTGATTCTTCGCTTGACTTAGTGAAGTTGTTGGTTCCGACGTTGTTTCTGTGTATTTTTTCATTTCCAGGATCATAAAATGGTTTGAAATTAGAATTAAATGCCATATCAAACCACGAAAATCAAGAATATTCACATGTTTAATAGACAATCTTCTGTTATTGTCTGTACAAGTCCTCCATTTTGTTTACATCCGGGCATCTTAAAAAATATGTGGGTTACGTGACTCCAAATACAAAAGAGATCTTTAAAGAAATGTAACTCTTACATTTCGGATTATCTTTCTTTGGTTTCCTCTTAGAATACGTATATCTACGGTTACGTATTTAAACACATGTATTTAATAGACATATACTGAGTAACGATATATGTCTATGATTATTTCAAGTAAATGTAATTTTGATTGATAGTGGGTCAGTTTCAAAATCAGTTATCTTTTTAAAACTTAAGCTATTTCATTTAATTTCATTTTTTTTCCCATGTAAAGTGACATTTTTAATTTTGAAAATCAGCAATCTTTCTTAATTTTTTACATGTTAAAATTTTAAACAATATGCGACATGTGCTTTGAAGAAAAGACCCAAAGATTAAAAAATATCAACAAACATTATCGTAATAACATAGATATTTTTTATCAAAGAACAATATAAAAATGTATTAAATATTTTTGAACATTATCACGTCAATATTAACAGGGACGTTGTCATTCTCCATTTTTGTGCATTAGTCAACAGGAAATTCCGAACTATATGTACAAAATGTTTTAAGTGAAGTTTTTAAAATTTCAGTTAATCCGATAAAGAGAAAGAGAAAGAGTGACCCTCTACCACTACATCCCCCCCCCCCCCCCAAAAAAAAAGAGGAAAATTTGAATAAGTTCAAGAGCTTACATCCGTCTTTGGACAACAAAATCGTATTCAAGAAGTTTCTTAAAATTCTTTTGCATAAACTTTTAGGATAAAATTTCACTTAAGGTCAAGATCTAGTAAATGGTTCCAGAGTCTCTTTCTAATGCTAGAACCATTATGACGTCATGATTGATCTGATGAATCTTTTCCCGTATTTTACGACTTTGAAGGAATTATGTGGAAAATAAAACAATATTTTGACATTCTATTTTTAATAACGGGAAAAGTAATCCCGGTACCCATATTCAATTTGACATCATTTTAAAGAGGTGGTCAAGAGCTTGTTTAATGCCGTTTTTGGAGAGACTGTAGGCAATCTAGATATATTTCATTAGTCAAAAAGGGACACAACTCTGAGATTTGTTACTTTTATCCTTCATGTTTCATAGAAAATGGTTGTTTAAAACATGATTTTTCATTGTGTTTAGCAAAATTTTTAGCCCCGGTACACCCTATGAAACAAAGATATTGTTATAAAGCATCATTAAAAGAATTAATATCTTGAATTTCATAAACCTGTAGGCACCTTTCATTTACTAGATCTTGACCTTAAATGAAGTTTTTAGAATGTAATAAGGAAACCAGTTGGTACAGTATAAAAAAAATCCACATAGTTGCATTTATCAACATATCAAATATGACACTAATCAATTGCTCGTAAAAATTTTCACCTTTTGAAATATTTGCTACATATTAACTGCAACATTAGCTTAACTGTGTTGGCATTCTTTGCCAGTAAGGACATACTAGGTATATCTTTTCCACAGCCGTATAACATAATCTCAGTTACGTTACAATAAAGCGCAACAATGACGTCATCATGAAAATCATATATAGAAGTATTCTATAAACAGGATGGAAACCAAATGAATCGCAATAGAAACAATGGCAATCATATCCATATAGAAAATGATTGAAAAATGACTGATAGATTGATTGATTGATGCCAATGACTGCAAGACAGGAACTAAAATATCGACAAACAAGAGGAGAATATATGATCGAAAATTGGATGTCCTCTGTTAGATTTGCCAAGAAGGTAGAGACGCATCATAGGTTCTGGTCATCGTCATCGAATCAAATGCGATAGTACAGTATAATAAAATTCACATCAGACGATCTGGCGGAGAAGTAAGTATCCTTTCTATATATACCTCTATATAAACACTGCGCTTGTTCCAACAAACCTTCACATTGTGTATATACTACACGCACGACAATTATACCGGCGATCAAAAAGAAGTACCTAAATATCTTGGAACTTTTGGAAAGTTGTTCCTTTTACTATACTGCAAGTCAAGTGTCTTGGTAAGGCAAGAAAGAAAGGCGAAAAGCTCCCGGGGGCTCCTTTTATGTAGTCTATGCACTCAAGACCACAACTTGGAACAAAATCACGTGTTCCTTTGATCGACTTAGGGGGATTCCACATAGCTGTTTACACAACCAAGGGGGTGTCAGCACTTGGGGCGAAAATCTACTCAGCTCATCGGGCGAGTGGTCGTCTTGAAGTGGGGTCACCGTAAGATCTAACTTGACCCCTGACCTTTGAGTTATCTAATGCACATTACGATGTTGATTCATCATGCAAGTGTACACATAACCCGTCAAAGAAATTATCTATCATTATTTATCTACTCTTAGACACACACACCGTGGAAGTGAGCGACAGATTACACAATAGGGACACGAGAGAAAGAGCAAACAAGAAATATACCCGTGTGCGAGGATTATATACCTGTGTGATAAAATACTTCTAATTCCATCGAAATCGTCAAGTTTATCCCTCTTCCTGCTCCTGTATATAGGCAATGCCGACACTCCAAACATCCCGCTCTTAAAACGTTTGGTAGTTGGTCCCTTTTGCACAACATCAGAAATGATTTCAAGGAAAGTCATACATGTATTCATTTGACGTTCTTTCATTCCCCTTCCAATCTTCGTTGATTTGTTTGAAGTTCTGTATTTTTTTTCTTTCTACAAAACAAATTGTAATTTTTCGGAAATCAGACTAGAACAAATTGAAAGTTATTGTTTGCTTCAAAAGGAATGATAAGACGTTCGTTCCATTTCCAATCTCGTTTGACTGCAATGTAGCAACCATTGATAGCATTCCATTGTGCGTGATTCAATCTATTATTTCAAAAGAATACGCAAAAAAATATTCTGCAAGGACGTTTGGAGTGTTCTTGTAATTAATTCGGGTCTAATTTTCTGTGCGGTATTCAAAGCTGATAGTCAACCAGTCGCTGCCTATCTTCATAAGATATATATGGAGAGTGGAAAATAAAGCAAAATGACTTTATTCAGTGCACCTGGAATTGTAAAATTCTTTTGAATTACCGTTGAGATATGCACATCAACTCCATTCCTTTGGCAATTGTAGAACACATAATATATTCATGATAGTGTGTCATATTTAAGGAATCGCCTACATAATGTTTAGGTGCAATCATACTCAATCTCTAATTCTTCATGCAAACATTGGGGTTTAAATTATACGATATGAATTATTAAAGAGAGTAATCAAAGGCCAAATTTATTTAACGATTGGAATGATAATATGAAATTAACCCCGTTTTACCATATTTTAATGGACACCGGAAAAGTTCTGGAAATAGAGTTTCTCGTTTTTCGATATGAATATGAAATTTGACATCGAGGCCCAGTTTTACCCTGGGTCTTGCGAAAGACGTTGCCAGTGATGATTAATTGCCGTTAATAAGTGAATGAAGTTAAAGAAAGATCAGTCTAAAATCACAAACTTTGACAAAACGGCACCCCCAGCTCGATAATCGCTGCATACAAACACCGTGTTTGTTGCTTGTTTTCCAGACTGTATGCATTCTTGGTTTTGTGCAAATCAAAGAAACGCAAATCACGAGCTAAGGTGTTTTTAGGGGGAGAGAAGAATTCGACCAATAGAACGTGTCGTCTTACAGGTATACCCTACTGTCGGATTAAATACTTATAGCCGCAAAGCTGATCGACGATTGTCATTTTTAATCTCGATAAGTGATTTCCATTGTGCGATATTGCCATGTAATTGCTCTAATGATTTTGTACCCAACAGAGCGGATGTCAGAAGAGCTAACTGTCGATCAAAAAGTGTAACCTTCGTGGCTAAAGGGAGCACACGACAGAAATTTGCACATTACTGCCAGATAAAAGTATTTCCAGGGCGATAATATCTCGAAAATTGAAAGTTTGATAGATTATTAAATCAGTTTAATGGACATGACGGTTTCCCCCTGTCATTCTAAATCACTGCCAGTAACACGACAGAAGGAGCGGAGAAACCAGAACAACAAATCGAGCGAGGCAACATTCACGATGACGTCACGATAACCAAACCGCGGCTTTCGTTAATTCTTACCTTAATAAAGTAAACTGCAGATTCTGACTTTGGCAAAAACACACAAACTCGCCGGCTCTTAGTAGCTCGCTGTCTTATAATATTTTTTTTTATCTGTACACAGACAGGAAGCTTCTTTCAAGTTCTTTGTATTGTACGTCGCCTGAGATAGCATCATAATTTTTCTTAATTAAAATTTTCTCGCAGTGATAGCCTTTCAGCTAGCTATTGATACAAGAATCGATTTCTTAAATGAAAGGTTTGCATTCACTGTCAAGACAACAGCCTCTTTTGTTTCAGGAAATGTGTATGCATATTGTAGGACGTTACGGTTCGGAAAGCAAAGAGAGTCCCCACCAATACAAAGGTGCAAAGGGAAGTGCAAAAGACGACGAAGATGGCGTTATACAGAGAATATATTGTTCACTGTAGGGTTCTAAAGTAACATAATCAAATACAATGCATTGATATACTTATATAAATGCACCAAACTACATCAAGTATAAGTTCTAAAAACAAAGAAAAAAAGTTGTGCCCTTAAATGAATCGACACCCCTTTTAAATATTCTGATATAACGATGTTTTCATTTGTCGATGAATTTAAGCTTTTCAAATACATTCAACTTTCATTCACCTCGAACTGGATTATTGATTGGAATATTTGCTGAACATTAAAAAGAGAATAACTACCCGTGATATTAATTTTAAGTATAGGTGATATTTGTCAAAGTTGTTTATGTTGTTACAGACGATCACGCCTTTTTGTATGGAATTATTTTCTATCGGTCGCGGAAGGATATCATTTTATCCATCGGAGAATGCTCCTGACACGGGGATCGCTAATCACCCAATTTAGATAATAAGTTGAATGCAAAGTAATGAGTGAAAAGGAAATTCATGATATCAGAAAACGATAAAAAGGCGTGCAAGTAACCGAGGATAGTAAACACAATTTTGACGAGTTTTCAATAATCGTTAAAAAAAATTGTGAGAGAGAGAGAGAGAGAGAGAGAGAGAGAGAGAGAGAGAGAGAGAGAGAGAGAGAGAGCACATTTGATGAAAAAATCTCATAAGAAAATATAATATCTTGAAATGTACGTGAAAATGTGTATCCAAGGTAGGGGTTGATTTTAAACATTGTTGTTTATAAAACCAACGCGAAGCTGACGTTTCTAATAGGCAATTAACGATAGAGAAACTTCATGATTGCAATTTCTTAAGGCATTTCACAACAATAAAACAAAATAGAAAAAAAAATCTGTAAGAATTCAAAATACGCCCACCCTTTATCAAATTTCCCTGTAATTCCTCTTAATATGAACAAATTGGATATTAAAGTTTGTTTCGCGCTATATTTATGACAGAAAATGAAGTCGGAGTATAACAACCTTCCATTCTCCAGACCGTCAACAATAGCTTGTCCTTGATTTGAGGCGACAACGGTTTTAAATTTAGGGAGGAAACATGAGTGTCTGATTGTTATGGGGTAGTCGTAAACTAAATCTGACAGATTTCAAGCAGCTTGTGATTTTTTCGGCATTTTTCTATGCCTTTTAATCTAACCCTTCAGATTCTGTAATTTGAAACGTTCCAACTTCCACATAACTACATGTACATTTGTACACCCAACCGTGATGGTATCTACATTCGGGAATGAAAAAAAACCTTCATCATTGTTTAGCAAACCGATTGTTCAATATATGATAAATAATCATCCTGGCTATTTATATATGTAGATAATAGAGAAGGACTTCGTCTTTAGAGATCTAGTAACTGGAACTTTTCATGTTGCTGACCCCATATCAAATTATCCCCTCTTCAGTGAATATATAAATGTAAATATCAGATATATATGCGAAATTTACTTTATCTAAATTTGCTGTGTTATCTGACAAAAAGATCAAAACAAGATATGATACCATCAGACTATCTAGATGGGTTCATTCACTATTACCTTTTAATATTTCTTCTTCCGGGACGGGTATTCCATAAGCTATTGGTGTATATAGTAAACAAGTAGAAAATGCTTTTAGTTTTATAAATAAAAAATCTTTAGAAATCTTATTTTTTTTCTGCCAAAAGACAAGATGTGTTTTTTAAACTCCGTGTCCTTGAAATTAAAAAAAAAACCAGCATAAAATTTCATTTGACATTGAACCAATATAAATAACCTTTATCCTTTAGTGGTACTGATATCTGACCATGAACCTTTTTTTACCTGTACTGTAATATTCCCAAAGTAAGTTGCCGAGACACACGGATTAAGTCAACAACATCCCCCCCCCCCTCATAGATTTTTGATTTCGGGGGAATACTTTCCTGACCCCATGTCTTTCAATCTTTTGAATTACTATTACAAACTGTAATATGTCATACAAGAATCATAAAATGCAACTGAAACTTCCAAAGCAATTTAAATAGTACACTTTCAATTTTAGAATGATTTTAAATTAAAAGTATTTATAAAATGCAATAATTTTTAAAAATCGACTTATATATTTTAGAACTTGAGAGACATCCTCTCGTAAACACTCTGCTCGTATTAAAATGATCTGAAATCGTAGCATGCTTTTATTAACATATGAAGGGTGTCTGTTCGATAAAATACCTTACCTTTTGTCGGGGATTTCAATTACAGATTTAGTCAGACATAATTTATATCAAAAGTTCCAATATCTCCCGCAATGTCTTCGTAATATTAGTGAACAGTATACTGACAAGCTTCATTTGTCTCCCCTTGTCACCGATACCTTATTGTTCAGACACAGATTCTCGCCTCTGCTTGCATCCAGCTCTAATCCAACCCGATCCATAAATTCACACCGACGGGAAACAAATTGAGAGATACACAATTGCGTACAAGACAAGAAGTAATCTTAGTATAAGAACTTGCCATGTTTTTGTATAATTTGTCTTTAAATGTTTAATAATAAGGATTTTAGCGGACAATCTTGTTAAGTTTGGTACTTGTAATCCCTTGACACTGTGTGATTTCAGAAGAAGAAAGGGACTACTTGAACGTTTTTGTTACACGGAGATTACTCCATTTGTCCGCCTGGTGGGAGTAAATCCGATTATTGTCTACTTAATCACACAATATTAAAGAATCATGAAATTAATCTACCAAAACAACAAAGAACAGTTATTTAAAGAATTTTTTGTATTTCGGTACTTCATTGGAAAATAATAAAAAAGTCGCGAATGAAATTGTAATTTGAAAACTCTTCTTGACTTTATTTTCGATCAGAAGTATGTACTTTTCTTGTCTCTGGATAAAAAGAAAATCTGAATATACACCATGTCAAGTTTACGAAGTGTTCATATTGGTCGTGTATAACTATTCTATGCTTCCAAGTTCCTCTCCAGTGATGCCATTCGTACGGGCGAATTGCATTAATTCCAAAATTAATTAAAACCTGAGAGTAACAATTTTCCCGGTCAAACCCTTCTTCCTGAGAACAATGTTGTCTCATTGTGGCCTATGTGTACACAGAGCACTCAATATAGAACTTGACAAGGCCATGTAAATGAACTACATGGATTTGAATGGGGGAGGGAGTTAGGGTATTTGGTTTCCAATGTTGTGATATGTTGCACCGACTGTTCATCGCCAGATAATAGATTATTCATCAAAACTCTCATAATCCGTACCCTAGTCCCAATCAGCGGTTGTAACGAGAGGCAGCAGGTCATTGTAATAATCTTCTTCTCAAAAATAGAATGTTTTCATTGTTGCACAAAGCTGGTTCAACAAGGCAATCTGGAGAGAGCATGCTCTATTTCATTACCAATTTGTGATTGGAAATCTAGATCTAGCTCTCTGCTAGTGTCACCGAGGACGATCCCAATCGGGCACTTGTTGCCGTCTATGGAAATAATATGGATTGTTCTCCAAGATAAAAATTGTTTTGCATGTGTTCCCAATTGTACAGGGAAATAGATTGTGACAAAAGGTTGTTAAATGCTTTACAAGCGAAACATGCGCTTCGTAGACACAATTGTTCAGGATAACCACCAAAAAATGACGACCAATAACTGAAGCTCAATAGAAAGTGCTTTATTTATCAGAAAAAAAGAATGATATCTGAAATATGATTAGAAAATGTAGTCATATTACAAAGCTCAGACCCAGTGTCGGTTGTAACCAAAACAAAGGGAAGACAACAAGCAAAGATGACAAAACATAGCAATTGCAAAATCAGGAAAAATTACCCTGGGTGGTTTTTTTGTCGGTTTCTGGAAGTATTCGGGATTATGTAAATGACCCATGACGGTAAAACCGATATATGTCCAGAATCTCTTGCTACAGAAGCCCCGGTACATTTTTTACCTATACTTTACAGAAAAGATGCTCATTTCCTCGTCGGACATAAAAACTTCTCAATAAGCTTCTAAATTATAAGAAGACGGTGTAGATATACTTTACCAATCGAAAAAAACTGTGTTTCATATGTGTAACCAATTACATGTTGTTCATCACAAAAATAATAAGTGCAAACAATTCAGAAATGTCTGGAATAAAATTGGTCCTGATTCTTTTGAAATTCATGACTTATCTAATTTTAATAATTGGTGATGCGATATTTTCGTGGAAAATCTGCGGAAGCGACTCTGTCTACGCAAGATTACCGGAGTGAATAGCAATTGTGTTTGCTGGAGAACAATATAATTATAGAAGATGCATGAAAACTAAATATATGACATCATGAAAAGGTTGGATTTTGATGAGATTAAAATGAAAGAAACATGTGATTTTTTGACACATTGAAGCGATTTTATTTCTTTTTCATGTCCTTTAAGATTTATTACGACGATCATAAAATTAACTAATGATGCAGTTTGTCACTGTAACATTGATAATTGTGCATACCAAAGCTATCATAATCTTCGTTTTCCTTTTAAAGATTAATTGAAGGCCTTAAAGGTACAAGTATTTGTAATGTGCCAAGGTCTCAAGAAATATATTCATGTTGTGTAGATATATAAGCTAGAAAAAAGTCTCGTTCGTTTGTATACGAACTAAAGTTCTCCGTGAATAATGTAATCAACTAGGTCCTGCTGAGACTGATAGTGTTTACTTGTGCTCACAGTCCAGCGAAAAGGTTCATGATTGAAAAATAAATTCTAGTTTTTCTTATCAATTGACCGATCTCTCTGAGATTGTGTAGAAAGATTATAAATGTGACTGACTAAACAAATAATATTACAATTTTTGATAGCATAATTTTTGTTACACGAATCTGCTCGAAATTGTGCATAAAAGTTTGATTTGACATTTTGCTCTAACCTGGCGTCTTGAATGCTGCAAGCAATTTTGACGAGTATTCATTCTGGTTAAAATATTGTGAAAATGAAATGTAAATTTTGATATACAGACTTTTGACTTTTGAAAAGTGTTTAGAATGATCAGCATTGAGCAAATACACCGAGTATTTGTTCAAAGCAAATTGCTCATCTGAACGGAAAATCTCATAGATTCCATTCTAGAAATGATTAATCTGCACTCTTCCCGAGATGCATTCTTTTTCCTCATAGTAATTTTTGCAACGCACGTTTTTTCGTGTTCTCCAATGCAATAAACTGCTTTAAACATTTACAGTGCTGTAGGGAAATTTTTTATCTCCGATTATTGCTACATGTAAGCATTACATAAGTTCAATTTTAGAATTTCGTTGACATTATTATTGGATAATTCAAACATAATTCTAACTTGCCTCTTTTGTAAATGTCTTTTTCATGTTTATTATTCATAAATACCTTTTTTTTTTTTTTTTACTTTCGAATAATGATAGATGATGATGTCAATAATAACGTCTTATAAATAAGTCCTTGTAACTAAGGATGTGTGTTAAAGATGTCATCGTAACCAACGGTGTAAACTGTTAACTTTTTACGGTACAAATGCACGAATCCGGATTTGACACAAAAGTAGTTTGGTATCATTGCTTTAAAAGCTGTATTCCGGTATCTCGACAAAAAAAACCAATTTCGTCGAGATCGAGGACTATAAGGACATGTAATTTTAGAATATTAAAAAATGTAGTTTTTTTAAATATACATTATTTTCATTTTTTTTTTCAGCTGGATCAAAAATATAAAGCGTGTACAGATAGATAATGCTTCTACTATACAGACTTGATAACTTTTCTTTTCCAAGGTACATGTATTTAAATATGCAGTGGGTGTGAACTAGCCAGTCAACAAGAATGCTTCTTTTTCAGTCATATCGCAGAAGTACATTATTTTCTTTTGAGAAGAAGGAGTACATATATCAAAGATAAGGCTGAGATTTGTATACATTTCAGCCAATTGGTTTAAGAAAACACAAATACAACTGATAATGTGGATTTAAAGTGCAGCACACAGAATTAATTATACACACAACATTGAAATGCACCGTGTCTTGCAACCCTGGGTCTTTAGAAAACTCTTTTTTGTCAACCCATCCTTTCTAAAGACAGCGAAAGTAATCATTTGCTCCAACGAGGAGTGACAAACTCTTCTATTCTTGTCAAAGACTATTTTATTTATTTTTATATCAATCTATACTTAGTCTATATATTAAGGTGAAATAACTTCAATTTAATATATTGTATTGATCTCAGTCAATATACTTGTTTGAAATCTGACACTGTTCAGCCTTTTGAGAGCTTAGGACACCGATGATTAAGATATACGCTCATAATGAGCTATAATAAGAAATGCCAAGCCCAGGCAGAATAATCGGCTGAGAAGAGGGGAACGTGAGTCGCTATTGTGTGAGTATTGACATTATGTTGCCAATTGGTGGAAAATTGAATAAAAAAGACAAACTTTTAAACCAATTATTAGCTATTCTTGGGCAACAATTCGTCTCATTTTGGAAGGTCTACGTGATTAAACGGTGGTTACTTACAGCAGCTGGTAGCTGTCTGTTTTGTTCCCATGGTTTCTAGCTTGAACCTCACAGATACTGTCCCAGATATTCAAGAAAGGTAGATGTCATGTGATTTCAAGTGGTGCGTGCGCACCAGGTTAATTAAGGAAGTACAAATTTATATACATAGGCAATGTGATAACGAATTGTTTAAGAGCATTAACGTTGAATAGTTCTTATTTCTTGTAATGATATCAACACCGAAAATCAAAATGTCGAACGATTTCACACACATCAGATGAAGATGATTCAACACCTAAAATTATACGTAAAATATTGTTTATATGTATTTTGAAGAACAATATTGTATCTTATACATTTAATATCGTCTCCCCTCGAGTGCCCCATTTCAGTTATAAAATGATATCTACGACGAAGGCGGGGACAGTTTGAACCATGTGTTATTATATAAATAGTGCCTGTTTGGGAGGGTAACAGTTGAAATTGACACCCCGAGGAAACCATTTTCAATCGACGCGAAGCGGAGGTTGACAATGGTTTTCGAGGGGTGTCAATTTCAACTGTTATCCTCCCAAACAGGCACTATTTGTTTTATTATATTGAATGTCTTAATTTTAGAGAATTTTTATATTGCTTTTATATAGAAATGACGTGGATTCTACGGCGAACCGTACGCACATAATTTACGCGCATGTAACAATTCGTTTTATTATACTTTCATATTAAATACTGAAATCTGATTGGTTTAGACGCAGTTGATAATCCGTTCTATTACCCTCAGCATTAGCAACACACTTAGCAACGGGTAACACAACGAATTGTTACATGCGCGTAAATCATGCGCGTACGGTTCGCCGTAGAATTCATGTCATTTCTATATATTCTCTAAAATTAAGACATTCAGTATAATAAAATAGATAGTGCCTGTTTGGGAGGATAACAGTTGAAATTAACAAATTTTTGATCGTTTGAGGTTAGAAAATACATTCCATTTTTCTATACATAAGAGGATGTTCTGTATGAATTTCAACTTACCAAAATATTTGTTGAATAATGAGAAATATTACACTTCAGTCTAGTTTATAAAAGATTGCAATAGGCTGACAGATTTATTTGCAGAGGATTATAAACTCGTCGAATGATATTCTGCTTGTAAAGTTTTGCACATAAAACATTCTTCTAAAATCGATAAATGACAACATAAATTCTGAAATGTTTACGTTTAAAAGTAACCGTCTTCTTAAGGAAAAAATGTTTATCTTGATTTGGGTATTTTTTTCCTCAAACTTATAAAAAGGACCAAAAAAAGGACGCATTTCCTATAATAAGAGAATTTTACTTAATTATTGATCATTTAGACTATCCATAAAAGTATTTCATTTTTAAAATAACATGTACATTTAACCACCATTCATATAAACTATAGTGTAAAAGTTTGTTTGTGTATGCAGTGCAATGGCTAAAACATTCTTCTTCTTTCAGTTTAGATAATGTACTTCTAACTAACAAAGGGTCGGGTGAGCATTATGACGTAAAGACCTTATATTTGGCACTTTTATTTTTAGTTTAAAAGTATTGATTAGGATCTCTAGTCTTGTGGTGTACAGTTCCTTCTTCCTTGATATTTCCCCATTCAGAAATAGCTGACATTTATTGCTAGCTTCGAAAAAAGCAGTTTATTAGGCTGTTGGTTGAATATAGTAGAAGGAATGATAAGATCTATAAATATTTATATGCATAAAAAAATAGATCCTCAACTTGAACTTTTCCTGTGGGAACCTGAAATCGTTTATACTAATAACCTCTATGATTTTACATATACTCTGTTAATGCTTACTTAGATATACAATAAAACATATACTATATCTTTTTACTCTTTTACCACTATCACAATATTTTGGTGATTTATTTGAGGTAAAGATGACTGTTGGTGTTCATTTTTACAATTACTAGGATTCTTTATCAATATTTGGACATAAATATCCTAAAATTACTTTCTTAAACAACTGCAATTTCAAATCAAAATCAATATAGTACATAGCTTATGAAGTATTTGATACTATACATAGAATTCCACAGATCATTCTCAATACCTTACCAACGAACAGACGTAGAAAAAAGCTCAATCCTCTTATATATAAAGTAGTGTATCTCTTAAAAGTAACATGGCTGGCTTTATTGCTGACAGTATCGAGTTAGTTATTGTCCTTGAGCCTCACTTCAGCACAAACGACCTGTTTCCTCTTTTATCTTTTACAAGGTAATGATATACTGTTGTGAGATACGCGGACCAATAAATCTAATCACGAAATGGAGAATGTTTAAAGGCAGTGATATTTTTATTAAAACAAAGCCAGATGAGTGTGTACACGCTAACTTAATGAGACTACTAATATGGCGTGTAAACATGGCCACGAACGGTTGCTGTGATCTGTCGTAAGTGGCTTTTACCAAAGACAAATAGGAACGGAAGTGTCGCTTCAGAGACAAATTTTGACAATGGCTTCCACGAGTATAAGGCTGATTATCACGTTTCTGTGTCTGTTTGTAAAAGAACCAGTTCTTTGCCCTTCTCGCACTGAACTCTGTTATAAATACTCTTTTTCGATATCATAAACAATTGGGTTTATTTTCAGGATCATTATGATTTAAAAGTTAGAATGTTCGCTGCGATACTTATAAGGTTTCGACTATCAACACAGTCATATACCTGTAGATCTGTTAACTTGGTTATGATTTAAAAAATAAAAAGCTTTTAATGCGATACATTTTCCCATAAACTTTTTAATAACTTAATTCAATTTTATTAACATTTAATTCGACACAATCAGTGCGGATTAATTGAAGGATAATTGTTCTTTTGTTGTAAGCGACATGGAGTATGATCCAATTACAAAGAATAAAACTTTATAATAACATTAAACTTTTGTACTGATTTCACCTATATTTTGGATTAAGGGGGTCTTTTAATTACTTTGCCGTATGTAGGGAAGTTGTTGTAAAATCAGACCAACTCATTCTGATAGTGTTCTTGTTTAGAAATAGTTTTGTCTGTTTTCATTCGTTAAAACCTTTTGTTGGTATAAATCGTATTGCCTCCCTCAATGATTAAGCAGTTTCTGCTTGCAAAGTTTCGAATCTTCTTCCCCTCAGTTTTCAGAATAAACCTACTCATTCTAAGGATATCATATTTTGAATACTAATGGTTTTTTCTTTAATTTAAACTTTTTTCAAAACGATTTTAGAAACCTTTGATGATGAAATTCTAGATTCAAGATTTTTGAGGGGTTTTCTGAATATTGATGATAAACTAGCACAGCATAACATGGAATGCAATTACAGGCTATGTGCATTGTAGAAAAAGTATCGAAATTGTTGTTTTTAATAAAAAGAAACCCCCGATGAAAAATTTTAATGTTTTATTATCTGAAAGTGGGCCGAGGGCGGCTTATTGTTGACAACGATTGAAGGTATCCAATGAGTTTCAAAAAAAACCCTGTCGAGAGAATGGACACCGGTTTGTTGACAGAAGGAAATGGTCTTGCACAGCACAATTGCATAATAATGCAAAACGATTTTCAAACATTCAAAAGAAGTTTACTTAAGTGAAAACTCATTGGAATCTTTTTACCATTTTTGTGGGATAAAAGTCATCTGTCCGGAAAACAGGCAATAGAACAGAAAGGGTTCATGCCTTCTGAAAATATACTTCAAGTTAATAAAAAATAATATCGAATGTAATGCTGTTGTGTCACCTCAGATATATGTACAAAGTAACCAACTGTTAAATGCCAATATTATTCTCTTTCTTTAACGGGTGCCGATTAGAAGGGATCAGAGAATTGAGTTCAGAAAGGAAACCAATTCAGAAATAGAAGCTATTGTTCGTAAAACGGTAAATTTCCTGCTATAAAAATTTAAACACGAAGTGGAGATTACACGGTGATGTTTAATTGAAAGGTAAATATTGACCCGACCTACCAAAGGCTCCATGTGGTCTTTGTTCTTCGCGGCCTGCCCATTTCTGGCGTTTGTTTTGATATTCAGACGGGAATATATCGTATTGGAGGCTGCTTTTGTCCAAGTACCAGCCGATGGGGGGATCGAGTCTGACAGTGGTGCTACACCTGACATTATTGTCAATAAGTTATAATGCGATAAAATAGATTTTCCTTTCAAGTGCTTCCCGACAGCTGCTTGTGTCAGGAAAATGTTCAATGAAAAGAAAGAAAAGTGGCGAAACAAGTAGTAGATCTCAGCAAGCGTTAAAGGGCTAGTCTTGCGATAAAAAAATTTCAACATGTAAGTGAAGAATTAAAAAAAAACTTAATTTAATTAACAAGCAACTTTCGGGGACATTTTATAGCGTGACTCGAGGTGTATTTGTAAAGAAAAGAAAACTCGGTCCTTGTTAATTAAAATATTTCGTGTTAAGGATTGTGAGTTTTGCCAAAAACGAACTGATGTGGAAATATATGAATGCTTTACCGATTAATTGTAGTTTTTTCTCCTATCCTCAGTGAAAGAATTTGATCCAAATAATTCCATTCTGACCCTTCTAAACACTTTCATTTATTAATTTTCTTTTGGCTTGTGAAATAATTTCTCTGTAAGAATTTATCTTTGAAATCAGTAATACATGGTTCATAAACCTCGTTCAAGGACCGAGTAGTTTCGTTTTTTATCGTTCTTTTGGTGCTTTTCTAAATAAAAAACTTCTCTAACTTAAACGGCGCCTTTCTTGTTGAACATAACGCAAACCCTGCATCGACATGGGCACCCATTAACCGTCTATATCCAAAAAGACACACAAAAAAGCATGGTTTTGCCCCGATCCACCCAATAAATTTTCACCCGCTTCAATGATACAAATGAACCATAGCTCGGTTCACAAGAATCTTTTGTCTAAATGATTGCTTGATATGCACCCGTTTCCCTTTCACTGACAATTGCTAGACTTGAAATAAATTTTCATTGACATTTTGTATGCATTTTATGTTCTTTTGTATTACGTAAACCCAATTTTTATGGTTTATCAATTTTTTCGTAAATGTTATATACAATGCATTTTACTATCTGCCACCTGGGTATATGGGAATATAGGTCGCACGTCATGTCTAATGAGACATGAAAACAATAAACTCCTTTGTTGTACGTAAAGTTTAGTAGCACAGAACCTTGCATATGACGAACATTAGACAATCTTTGGGAAGGTTTTATTGACAATATATCAAGGTTTTTACATCTTCTTTAAACGTCCGGATCACAGAACAACGTAACTGTTGATACGCGCTTCAAGCTTGAACACAAATTGTAAAGGTTGGCGTTAAAAATGTTCATTTTCTGTGTTGTTGGTACTGTTGTCCGGTTACCTCACTTTTAACTCTTCGGCATCTGATACTAAATGTTGAGTCAATTTTTTCAAAAAGGACGAAACTTTCGGATTCACTCCGCGGGAAATAAGTTGAAGTATACTCTTTTTAATTTGTTTTCTGGCTTTCATGGTCTCTGCTGAGTCTTCCTGAAATGTTGTTGGAATAATAAGGGTGGTTGGAGAGTTCGTTTCCTCGGATGGTTTTAAGGTCCATTTCATCTATAAAATTAAATCTAACATTAGAAAAAGATATTTATTTGATGTCGTAGAATAACTTCAGGTCGAAGATAAAAAGATTGAAAGCCTCTCTGCTTACTGATTGTTTGGGTAGACGATAAATAAGTCCACCTTCAAAGAAAAGTGATGCCTCTAAGTCATCCAAACACAGAAGAATATCGCCTGTAAAGTGATAATTTACATATTAAAACATGTTCCAGAAGTTAATCTGTTTGCAAATTGGATAAATTTTCAATACATCATTAAAAATTACAGTATTAATTTCGTGTTTTAAAGAGATAGATATGAAAATATTTACCTTTCACTACACCCGCTTTTGCCGCTGGACTATCTGGTTCAACGTACTGAACGACTAATTTAGTTTCCTGTATTGAGCTATGTAGAACTCCTGCCTGTGGTTGAGCACATTGATTATAATGACACAAAGTGGCTCCAAAGAAAGCCTGAAAATGCAAGATCTCAGAGACGGGGTCTCTATGTATGGTTGGGCATTTGGCTTGTTCTTTAGGAGACACACTGACTTGTTTGAGACCTAATGAATTGTCTTGAATGTTGTTGGTTTCAAAAGAAACATTTCCATTGTTGTCTTCTCCGTTTGCAAGAATTTGAGACTGAAAGTCTATCAAACTTTCAAGGTAATTAGTATTAACAGCGGAATTGTCGTCTTGTGGTGTAATATTTTCATGTATTTCTTTCACGTTGTTTTCATACATTTCGGAATTTTTTGAATTCTGCTGTTTGCAATGACATGGACAGCGGCTATTCTGTCGTCTGCGATGATGTCGAGCACGTGCTGTGGCGGGTCTTTGCCGTCTGCTCCTCTCTACCTGGTGACTGTCTTCGTGTACGTCAACATAAAAAACCCCACCGTCCTCATTAACGAAGGATTCCCATTTCTCCTCGACTTTGCTGAAAGAGTATCAGATTAACTTTAATCACTACTCGTACAACACTTTAGGAGACAATTATAGCATACTTTAATTTTACATATATGTTTACTTTTTAGCCCCTGTGGATCTTTAATAACAGTGTCAGAAACTCGTTGAAATAAAATTTATTCTGTTCAAAGAAAGTCATCATTGATTCGTTAAACTCACAAACAATGTCATATAGAAAACCTCAGATAATGGTTACCTGTGTGACAGAATGCTTCGAATGTCATCGAAATCTTCCAAAGTATTCCTTCTCGTGCTTCTATACAAAGGAGATGTTATTCCAAACATACTTCTTCTGAGATGCATTGTTTCCGAGGAAGCTAGGGAATCTTGACTCTCACTCTCTTTCTTTGCGTCATTGTTGTCATTTGCCGTTATATAAATGTCTCTCATCTCGAGTGTTGTTTTCACTAGTTTGATAAGCTGTAAAGGACAATAGATAATATATTTCAATATAGGAGAGGCAATGATGCTTCAGTCAGAAATATTGCCTGATTTATTGACTTGGATGGTCTATGGGTTACCGATTCTATTTATTCAGCTCTATATCTTGACTGGATAACATCTTTGACGTCAGTTACTGAAGGTTTCGTCCACATAAAGTGGATGATAATTGATATTTTAAATGAAACAAAGTGCATATCAAAAGGGAATCTGTGTCACCTAAGAGAATATGGACTACACGTGACTCCTTGAATCAGACATTAAGTGAATTCATGCATATTTATCATTAATAAAAAATAAATGGACCATATCATATTGAATAATAGTATCTTTTGTCTTTCTGAACACCATTGTCATTTCCGATGCTCCTTAATAGAGTAGTTTAATGGAATCTTAAACAAATACGTACAACAGCAAACACTAATAACTGACAATGTCCACCCTGTTTGTACTTTAGAACTCCAAATTTAAAATCAAGAAAGCCAAGCACCTGCAGAGGTTTCTTTTTTCTGAACATTTTTCATTTTGTAACTCAAAACCTATTCGTAATAATACAATGAACACTAGGGCTTTTCCAAACATATATTTGCAGATATGAATTATTAAATAACATAAAAGAATTTATTAACTTACCTATTATCGGTAGTTTCAGCTTCCCTGTAGTTTAATTCAAATGTGATTCAAGTTTAGAGAGCAAGCAAGAACTGACGGAAATACCATGTGTTCTGTTATACAAAATACGGAGGAGGTGCCTTTAATAAGCATTACACTTTCAATAAAACCACGTGACCTGCTTTTAGATCTTTAGAACGTATCTGTTCGGTGAATGACAGATCACGTGATTTAAATAACTAGACGGGACAGATTTTACTTTTTTAAGTCAAAATCATTGAAATAAACTCCTTGATTATACCCGTATTCAAGACATGCATTAAATTTTATTGAAGTATTGTAAAATGTCTAATTCATGACAAAATATGGATTAACTACTGCCTTTCTCGCGATTCGGTTTAAGCCTTTCATTATTAATCATATACATACCCGACCGTTTTTTTCTGCTTTAGGTGAGCTTGGAATAATATCAAAAATGTAGGCTTTAAGATTCCTGTATGGTTAACCACCTATAATATATGGTCATAAATAATGACAGACAGATATTCTTAAGAATTAGAATTTTTCCAAAATTCATTTTGAAAGCTGTAAAAGCTACAGAAGAAATGAAATAAAATTAGTATAGAGTCTTTAGATGCGGTTCATCTATATCCTTCTGACATATACTGATTTCTTCGTTAAAAATAGCATTTTATATGATCATATGCTACCTTTGAAATTGTATGTAAGCACCAAACGCTAATGAGATATAATTTGTTTTCTGATTCAATGCTACTGGTTCATCATAATCCAACAAAATCCAGATACCACGTATCATTACCTACATGCAATGGGACTAAATGACAAGATCCAAATGACATAAAAGCGTTCGCTATTTTAAGATCGGTTCTACGTCAAAAAGACATTCTATATTGAAGAAAAACTTGGAATGTTGCGACAGACTTCCTCATTAGTATATAGATCACATATGAATGGAACAGTCTATGCAAAGTAAGATGTATACATTTATGGAAAAGATCAGATATTATTATTTACATAAATGATTGATGCACGCAAATAAAAAAGTAGATAATTAAACGGCAAACAGCCATGTTAGCTAAATGAAGCAAGGCTGATATGTGCGTCAGACCTGTTTGAGTTGCAAAAATAAACGGACCCGAGGTAAAGGAATAAACTAATTGCAACTTTTATGTAAATTCTATTTACGTTGCTTCAGTTCTACTGATACATTCATGTATCTTACTTAAACAAATTCAGATGTACATGTATCATTATGCAGTAACTAGGAAAGATAAAATTAGTTCATATTTTATTTTTGCAAATTCTTCCCTGAAGGAGACATCGATTTTACAAAACAAACCTAGTTATTAAATTTCATACTCTATAAGCTATTATATTGAAGTAAGGTTATTTCAAGGTTGCAAAGTAAACGCCTAGCATATCGTTTAGAATCTAACAATTTAGTAACACATTTTTATGCAAAACGATCATTGTTGACTTTAAGTTAAAGTTCAAAACTCAAGTTAATTAATCTGAAAATATTGATATTTTTCGTAGAAACATTTTTTTTTATTTTTCTTTAATATTTGATGGACTTGATGTCGCCTTACATTTGTAAAGTAAAACAATTGCAAAACACCAATCCTTAAGAAATTTGTATTTAATTAAGGCATATTAATTACAAATGAAAAATATGACATTTGCTTTATTATTGCTTCACAGCACTCTAAAACAAAACTATTCGTTCTTGTCATTGTGCCAAAGTAGCTATTTATCTTTTTCTTAGTTAAAAAAAAAACCCCACATGCAATTGCGTAGATTGTTGCTTTAAAGTTTTCATAAACAATTTTTCTTATTTCATAATTCTTCCGTGACATATGAGATACTCACCTTAACAAAATGGTTTGAAAGGGGGAATAATTCCCGTAAGGAAAAAAAAACTTAATTGTAAATCGAATGTACATATTACTACCAGATTATAAATTCTGAATACATCTTGAATTAAAAGTTCTTGTCCCAAATGAATTAAATAATTAATAATGTTTAATAAACATAATCATTTGAATAAAATGAAATAAATCAAATACAAAATTGTTTCTCGATTTGGAATGATACCTGGTAGTTGTCCCATAAAATATTCTTACATGTATGTATTATTAAAGGCAAATTCATTTTTTTTTTCAGGTTTATTAAATTGACTTAATTAATTAATTAAAAGTTGTTACATACTCTCAAGGCAATAGCCTATCATATGACAAGAAACTAAAAAATAGACGGATGCAGAAAATGCCACATTGTCACTGAAATTATTATTTGTCAACGTGTATCTTGTTTCTCCATGTTCTTTATATTTATCTCTACTAATCTTTTGTAATTTGACTGCGGTATCTCTCTTACCACGGAAATTCTAATGTACACCCAAGCCATCTGCACGGATCCATAGGTTGGGTTTTGTCGATAAATCAAGAATGTCTTTTAATGCCGATAACTTATTACCATATTTCCTACATAAAACCATCATTTTATTTCAACCATATTTGTTCGACGGCCATAAATGTTTGAACTGTAATAGCAATTATAATCATAGCTGATATTTATCTTAAACTTTTCTGATCCATGTATAAAATTATCAAGGCAAATTTTTCTTATCAAGAAATCAAATATTTTGAATTTTGATTCAAGGACATGACATCAGAAATAATAAATATTCATTTAAATTTGTACGTCATTAGAATTTGCCCGTTTGTGGACATTTTAATATTTCTCGGCATTGTGATTAATGTTGTAAAACATGATGGTGCCAAAAAAATGTTAAAATGTCTTCACATTTCATGGTTGTTCTAAATGGTTATTTTATGCTAAAAAATAATTGTATCAATTATATTTTAGTTTTTTCCCAATATATTTCAATACAGTTCGATCACCTGAGAAATAGACCACAGAGCATTTTACAATATCTTTATCTAAAACTTGCTTTTCAAAATGTTTTGCATGTTGCTTATCAATCTTATTTTCATGCTAACAAAAACTACATTTTATGGATATTGTATTCTTGTCTGAAAAAGCAAATTTAACGCTTGGTATCATTAAATGGGTGTCATCTCCTCTCTCAATTACAAACTTTTTCTTTTCAACGATATTAAGTGTCTAAACGCATATTAGATTGCGTATAAAATTTCGTTAATACCGTTATTCCAAGACAGTTATTACGTTAAATTGTCCGTCTCAAGCTCATTGCACCGTATTCAGTTCGGAATCTAAAGCAGCATTCTAATTTTTTTCCCTACAGAATGCTCATTTTTGAAAGTTTATAAAACTTTACAAACCAGACTTCCTGTTGAAATGTAGACCAGGTTTTCAGTGTAGTTCTATAGAGAGCCGCAGATCGATCGGCGGTAGATTGAAATAGGATATTTTTTAATTACTCATTAAATGTTCAATGTATGTTTCTTCTTATATTATGCAATATCTCAGCGTGATTAAGATGTATAATTAATACAGTCGAAAAATTCTCTTAAAAGTGTGTTCCAGTATTTAACATAGTTGTATTTTACCGTTATGTCTGAAATGAAGAACTCGTTTAACTGCTGCACTGCGTCTTTTCTGTTTATTGCATGTATAGGTTGGGACGCCGATTTACAAAAGGTGTGAATAGAAAATACTTTTTATAATAGTGTCATGTTGTATATTTTTAATAAACTGGGTGGGTGTAAATACAAAATTTGTCATGTTGTAAATTTTGTATTTACACCCACCCAGTTAATTCAAAATTTACAACACGACAATAGAATGCAAAGAACAATTTTACTAGCACTAACGATATAAATGTTAAACTATAAAACATACTACATCAACATAACAGTAATAATCAGTACCTACTAGACCTTTGCTTATAGAAAACTATCGTTAAAATTCTACCGTTTTAAATTTCAATTGCTATTTCATCGGAAAATTTCTCTTATAATATTTCAATCTCTCTATATTGATATAAATATTCAAAATTTAGTAAGATAGGTGAATGTGCACCTATTGATTGACTAAGCGCAGGTTGTCTTTAACAAATTCCAAATGGCAGCATGTCATGAAGTTAACCCCTTTGAGTAAATACGTCCCATACCTTCTTTCTGACAACACTTTGACAAAATTCTTAATTGCATCAATTACTGTTGAAATATGGTTTGAAGGGTAATCAGTTTTGTTATGCGGCACTCATGTAAGATCAGTTACAAAAATAATGTTAAGAGTAAGCTAATACCGGCAACTAACCACTCGTGTTACATATTTGGAAGATAATTCATTGAAGATGAATGAGAAGTATGCATTTCTATCATATCTGTTTGCAATCACCCCAGAATTCGCCTTTCTAATTTGTTGTTGTAATTATGTAACATTAGAGGAGAAACAAGTTAAGTGTGATGAGTAGTAGACAGTACCTTTTGTCGGGCAATTAGTGGTCAGAAATAAATCAAATTGCACAATAACTTCTCTATGATACAATCTCAATCTCTCGTCTTCGAGAGCAATTAGTCACGAGATCATTCCCTTACATGGGAAAAACAGAAAATTTTCAGTTCCGCTGAAATCCGATACATTGATTTAAATATTTCGGTTCCATGACAAATCTTCGCTATGATGGCCAAGAGAGAAGGCACTGTCGGTTGTCAATGCACAAAGAGATATGAATATTATGAAGACCTTGAAGTTTGAATCAGACGAATATTTGAATTATGAAATGCAATTGTAGATTATATGATATGATTTTCAAAGTAAACGTTTGCCTTTGGAGCTTTGTTGGAACATGGAGTTAACAAACCAAATTGCTACCTTGCACCTGAGATAGAAGAATGAGAAGAAGAATTTTTGTATTATGGAGGGTGATTTTGGTTGTCTTTGATAATAATAATGATTATAATTTGGTCATTTTCAAACAACATTTTGTTCCCCTGCAAGGATAACTGCAGATTTAATTTGAAAAGAATCAAATATGCATGAAATTGGAAGTTTTGCAACACATCTTATTAAGATGTTCTAAAATTAACTTTATTAAAAAAAAATCTATATATTGACGGTTTTTTGTTTTTTTTTTCGTTGTATGTATGTCAAATCACCAAAAATATGTTCTCTCTTGACTGTGAACATAAAGTGTGTAAAATTATCAAAACAACCGTTGTCTTTTGATCAGAATATCTGTTAGATGTACCCTACCTATTTTATCTAATGATCCCGAGAAGCGATTGTATTGGTTCATTTTCGCGTAGAAAAAATTTGAAAATGATATCATAAGGATAGGATGTTCCGAGGTAGACCTCGAATCTTCATTCTTAATTTTGTCTTTTTAAAACTCATTTGAAAATCTAATTTACTCGAAGAATGAGAAAAATATACACCTGGCTTTCATTTATCATCATATTAAAACGATTTTGTGAGTTTTAAATTTTATAAATTCCTTTATTAAGAATTGTTGGACATTCTTATCCTTTAAAACTGGATTTGAATTCCGTTATTTATACAGGTTTACATGAGCTACAACCGAAAGCAGAGAGAAGTCTTAATAATCCATACCTACAGCCTGGAAAGGTGACTCAAGAACAGATACATTTTTTTCATTTACGTTTTATTTATTGTGTTAAAATTCTGTAAATCATAAAAAAATAATTCTAGATTTAATAGAAAAGAAGTAGCAACTTTAGTCAATTAAAACGAATGCGAGATAGCACTATCGAAAGACAAATGGACAATAAAAACATATAACTCGGTTCTGCTTTGCTCGATACTAATTAAAATGAATATAAATTATCGGTACTACCATAACATATAATATCAATGTATGTGTAAAATGACCAATAGTGCAAGAATATATATATATATATATATATATATATATATATATATATATATATATATATATATATATATATATATATATATAATTGGGTTGTTTTATGTTTTGCATTTTGATTTTCAACTGGAGTCGTCGTTTAGTAATTGGTCTTTAATTTTTATATGCATATATTTTTAGCTATTAAATGTCTTTGAAATAAAATATTAGTTTTCTTTGACATTGTGTTTTTGTTTTCTTTTACTTGATATCTTTGTTTTCTTTGACATGGTAATTTCTTGACTCTTTCGCTAATGTTGTGACAAGAGTCATGGTGATTTAACTTCTTATGATGATTTTTTCCGATCAAAGTCATAAGATCTCAAATAAAAAATTAACTACAAAATTCATGAATATTGAATTCCACAGTTTAAGGAAGACAACCCTCATACCGCATTCTCCAATACAAACATGTTTAAATTTAAATATAGAGAATGAGAGAGAAAAAAGATAAGGTTTCCTGCAAACGCTGAAATTGTGGGACGCGTCGAATTATTTCCTGCATTATTTTGTTTGCTTTATTTCATTGCAGAGAAAGGGTTTTTCAAGTTGTTAGAAACATTTGTAGAAACTTAACAGCAACAGAAAAAAATTACCAGACAGTGATGCAGCTAAAATAGTTAACAGTGAGGCACCCTGAAAATAAATTAATTGTACCAGCTGTTGTTACCAACTGAGTTTTAATGGAAAACACAAAATATTAAATAAACCAGGAAGAAGGGCAACTCGACGATCATTAAAGGTTCGGCATTTTGTATATAAATTTTTGTGGTATTAATAATCACACACAATTTTTTTTTGAAAAATGAGGAATTTTGTAAGAAAATACTTGGATTGAACAAATGCTCTCTATTTTGTAAGTTAAGCATGCAGATAAAATTGAAAGTAAAAGGTCTCGAAAAGTTAATTGAGTAAGTTATAAAGAAGAAATGCACATTAATATTTTGGGCATTCTAAGATTAAGTGAAATTCATTTTCAACTTCATTTAAAAGATAGCATAATCTATGACATGAACTCATGAGAAAAAAAATGCGTCAGAATGTATCAGAATTTTGTTTAGATATTTGTGCGTATTTCTTTCCTGGTCACAAAAATTACATTTGCTTAACTTCAGAGAAGATTAACATTGTTAACCAGTAGATCATAATATATATTTCACCATGATAGAGGAGAAAATAGTCTGTGGATGTAATTATTATATATTTGTAAAAAAATCTAATTTTATCTATGGCTAAAAAAAATGAAAGAAAATTAAAGTTATATGACTGCACCATGTGCTGGCAAATCGTAATTTTCTTTTGTTGACTTCTAATAGACATGTATCTTCTTTTTATTTGATAAATCTATTAACAAATAAAAAAATACTGACCAAAAACTTTTTTAATGTCCTTTGAATAATAAGAAGAATATTTCATTTAATCTAAGAGTATTAAAAATTCCAGCATCAATAATACCTTAGTAATGTTTCTAAACAAAAATTTTTTTTTTTAGAAATTCTGTTCTATACAGCCGTTAAACAGATATTCTATGACTTCATTTTCTAAAATAAGATTTCTTGACATTAAGCACTTTTTTATAATATGATACATGAGTTAGAATCATAAGTAAATTTATTGTAAAATTATATTAAATCAGGTTTAACAATTTCAGACGGTTCAAGATTTCTATAAAATAAAATGCATATTTAAAAAAAAAAACATCTCTGTGAGACAACCAGACCCTATCCTATGATTTCAGAATTCTGAGGATTGATTTTTGCATTTGATGTATGTTCATACAAATTAAAAACTTCTCAAGTAAAAGATGATTATACGTTTCCTTGAATAAAAATCCAAAGTCTACCATATGAACAGCAGCCTTTTCAAATATTTTCTAAAGTTACTTTTTGGTTAAATATTGTAAAATTTGGAAATTCTAAATAGGTGAAAGTATTCTAATCATAAAATACTTTTATCCACATTATTATTGACAGATATCCCATAACACTTTAAAGGAAAACAAATTAAAACTGGATCAAAGCACAAATATGAATATATTAAAAAAAACCTCTTTCAAATTTTTAGTTGAATCTATTTATATTTGTATTTTAAAAAACAACCTTAATGTGAATTCTCATGCAATTTATTATCCTCATTAAAAATCACCGTTTGAAATTCGTCTTATTGTATGTAAAAATAGTGCATGGCGCAATATATGAAACAAAAATTAACATACATTGTAGAAGTCCAAGTAAAAATTTATTATTTGTGATTTGTTATTAATCAAACATATTTACATTTAATTCTTTCTATACTTTGACCTTTATACAAGTTTTAATGAGTGGACTCTTTTCCAATCCTTCTTGAACTTATTCAATTTACTATGTTTAAATCTACGAGTACAATAATACACCAATAATGTCTCTAAATGATAACTACCTTTTTAGTGTTTTGTTGTTCCTTACAGCCAAGAAAGGAAATTGCTAAAAGAAAACACTAACAAAACAATCCCAAAGCACCAAAGTTTGTCTTTCAAATCTGTAATTGAATCTGTTTATATTTGAGTTTATTTGAATTTTTTTTCATTATAATTCTTACTGTATGGAAAAAATGGCATATGGTGCTTTTACAATATATGTTTTTGTCCATAACTTAACATGCATTGTATAAGTCTAAGTAAAATTAATGATTTTTTACTAATCAATGTATCTGTACCTTCACATGCTTAAATCCAAATAAGGGGTATAAAAAGTATTTCCTTGCTTACCAATCCTTCTTGCATTTTTTCGATAAAATCATGTTTAAATCTACAAGTACAATAATACATCCCATTCAATATTGTCTATCAATGAAAATTACATGTACTTTTTTTTTTTTAGAATTCCGTTGTTCATTACATCTTCTTTTTTTTTCAAAAAATTACTTGACATAAAAAAAAATCCGTCTTACTTATATTACACAAATGTTTCCTAATATGTAAATAGTACCATACCATTTTCTGGAATGAAATCATATATATGAACAGCAACATGTAAATTTATTGGCAAGAGTTGTCGGATCTTTCTGAAGACAAGACTTGCAAAGGAAAAAAAGATCAAAGCACATAATGAAAATTCAACTTTTTCTTAAAAATTTTGAGTTGAAACTGTCTATATTTAAGGTTATTCATATTATTAATACATTAAAAATAACAAATTTAAACAATGTTTAAACAGCCGATTGAAACTTACATGGGAAAAAGTTTCACGTGAATGTTCCAGGTAGGACCAAAACTTTAATATGTA
Source organism: Magallana gigas (assembly GCF_902806645.1). Classification (NCBI taxonomy): domain Eukaryota; kingdom Metazoa; phylum Mollusca; class Bivalvia; order Ostreida; family Ostreidae; genus Magallana; species Magallana gigas. Next base: position 44,157,855 of record NC_047565.1, on the reverse strand, counting down.
TAATACAGTTTGAATGAGTATCTACTTTTAGTGACTGATAGACTGTGTATCCTTGGTGAATATAGATTATTTCTACTGTTTGCAAAAAAACAACAACAACAAATTGTAAAACTATATCCAACAATATGGGGTTAAACTTGTTCAAGAGACTACTACATGAAGTATCAAACAAAAACAAGATAGACACTTATGATAAACTATTCTTTTTTTTTGTTAACAAAATATGCAACTCTTTTTTTATAATTTATTTCCTTTTCAAAGAAACAGACAAAACAGACATTCAATCACACACACACACACACACACACACACACACACACACACACACACACACACACACACACACACACACACACACACACACACACACACACACACACACACACACTTATGAATAAACACCGAAATGTATTATTTTGTGGTTATTTGCCTACATGGGGAAAAAAATTAAGTATAGACCAAAAAAAAAAAAAGAAGAAAAAAATTTAAAAAAAATATTCATGATACAGTGTAATAAAAATAAGTCAGATATCAGCAGTCAAGATACCTTTCCAACTATTCCATAAGTTTTCAAAATATTGTAATTTACAAAATATTGTTATTCACATGTAACTCCTAATATATGTTTGATAAAAATATTATGTGTAAACAATATATTTTTGAGAAATTTACAAAAAGGTTAAATTTTTTGATTTTTTTTAAGGTTGTGTGAAGAATAAATGCAGTATAGTTTATATTAGCCGTAGAAAATCAACAAGAATTTCTTTATTTAATTACTGTCTTCAGATTTTCTTAAATAATAACCTAACATGATGTATTTTGGTGCATAGTTTAATAGATTATGTTTAATAGATTCTGTTTTTTTGTATTTTTTGAAGGTTTTGTGAAGAATAAATGCAATATTGTTTATATTTGCTGTAGAAAATCAACAAGAATTTCTTTATTTAAATACTGTCTTCAGATTTTTTAAAAATAATAACCTAACATGATGTATTTTGGTGCATAGTTTAATAGATTATGTTTAATAGATTCTGTTTTTTTGTATTTTTTGAAGGTTTTGTGAAGAATAAATGCAATAGTGTTTATATTTGCTGTAGAAAATCAACAAGAATTTCTTTATTTAAATACTGTCTTCAGATTTTCTTAAATAATAACCTAACATGATGTATTTTGGTGCATAGTTTAATAGATTATGTTTAATAGATTATGTTTTTTGAATTTTTTGAAGGTTGTATGTTTTTTGAATTTTTTGAAGGTTGTGTGAAGAATATATATTTGCTGTAGAAAATCAACAAGAATTTCTTTTAATTACTGTCTTCAGATTTTCTTAAATAATAACCTAACATGATGTATTTTGGTGCATAGTTTAATAGATTATGAGATCATACTTCATTGTGTTAAAATTTGGCTGTTGAATTTTTGGATCGTGTGATTTGAAGCTCACTGTAGGAAAACCAACATGCCAAGGTATATATTTTGGCCTTTTTAGTAAGTTTATAGTGGTTTTAAGTGTTCAAATAAAAAAAGGTTTTGTTTGACAAAAATTTCTGATAGGCTTGGTCAACCTTAAGATGGCATGGGACACATGTCGATATTAATGCTGAAATAATAAAGTTACTTTACAATAGAAATATTTTACAAAATTTAACCAAAAATTCAGTTTTAATTTTTTGGGGAAAGATAAGTTATAAAAGCCCTAGCGGGGTTCGAACTCAGATGTAACACTCTAATCCATTGCGTTACGCTGTTAGATAACTGATTTGGGAAAGAAAAAAACCTTTTAAATTATCATTGATTTTATTGTTATTTTGATAGGAAGTAGGTGTTCCATATCACCTTAAAGCGTTTTAATTTTTTGTTAACTACGATAGAGTTATTTCTCTTTTTACATTTACGTTCTTTTAAATGTGTCATGGAATAATTTTCAAATTATTCAATTATTGCAGCTTTGAAGGTCGGGATGCTATACACATGTGTAATTTGGTGTGAGCGATTTTGAAGAGATGTGTTACGGAGAACCAACGTACAATGTAGATCTTAGAAAATATAAATATTAAAACTTTCAATTTTTATCTATACATGCAGTACAATATTTTAAGTTCTTTTGCTTTCATCGAATTTTTTTTTATGATTTCTGATGTAAACATACATGCCACTGATATACATGTACAATAAGAATAGTGTACTTTAATAAGAACGCCGCGTACTTCTTAAAGACGAAAGGCGCATTACTATTTTATTTTACATAAAATTAATATGCTTTGTATCGTGTGTCACATTTCTTCTACACTTACTATTTTCAGACACTCTAGGAAAATTAAAAAAAGAAACAAAATTAAGTTCTTGCAAAAATGGTTAATCTCACGTCTTTATTGCTTTTTTATTGTATATGTCCAAAGTATAAAGACTCTCATGTCGATCAAATAATTGGATTTTTTAAAGGGACTTGGACACGGTTTGGGCTCAAAATTTTAAATTTTATTTTTTTGAGTGGATAATATGGACATTTCTAATGCTTTGTCAACATTGAAGAACAGATATTGTGTTATAAGCAAGATACAGAGTTTGGAATTCTTTGTTTTGTAAACAAAGCTCGAATATTGTCATTGTTTACATATGTGTTTTATTGGTATAAGTTTCAATCAAATGCTGCTTCTTCTATTGATAATATATTTTATAAACACACTGAATAGGTTTGCCATGTTTCCCACAAGTTATTAAAGAAATGATAATTCCATACTTTACATTATTTGTAAACAAATATAAGACTCGAGCTTTGTTTACATAACAATGAGTTCTTACCTCTGTATATTCCTTATAACTTTAAAAATTCTAACATTCAAGTTTTGGCCAATTATTCAAAATGTGCAACTAAACCATTTTATATATAAAAAATAAAGATAAAAATTTTGACCTAAAATCGTGTCCAAGTCCCTTTTAAGCTAAAAATTCTACTTCATATAAAAACATTTATTAATGAAATCTTTCGTACCTATTTGTCGAGTTTGCTTAATGGGTGTTATAAGAGGTATTTTAATATGACAGATAATATCTCTTTCTGACATATTCTATTTTTACGTAAAATCTGCAATATAACTTTTAAAAAGTGGTTATATTGCAAATTTTATTTAGGACTAAACGTATGTCATAAAGAACAAAATCATTACACTTTATTGAAAGTAACACCTTTATATGTATTAATTCTATACTAGTACTTGTAAAATCTCGAGAGGTGTCAATTCCTTTCTCTCCTGTGTTGTCACATAAAACTAAACTTCAGCAACGATATCTTAAAATTATAATTTATTCACACATTTACTAAAAAATTGAACTGAATATTTATCTAGACAGTCCAATATAACAGCCAACCTAGTATGTTTTTTCTACTGCGTGAGAGTGTCGTTGATTAATTCCAAAAGACAAACTGTTCTTTATAACCCAATATTTACATTTTCAATTTCTTTGTAATTAAAGAACAGTACGAATCGCTTTTGTAATGTATAGTCATTTCATTGATGACTATTTTGATACTGAATCGTTCAGTTGCTGAAAATGATATAGATATAGGGAACAAGGAATCATTTTTTGAATATCATAAAGTGATCAAATCTCTCATAAAGGCATTCGGTCTGTATTGGATTTGATCTCTCCCGACCGTATTTGACCACCTCATAATTCTCAAAGAATGATTTCTTATTCCTTAGTGTTTACTGAAAGTCCCATTTTTGTGTAAACAGAATGCTCAATAGGTTGTTAACACAATGTTTTTATGCGATTGCATTTATTTAACTGATAAAATGACTAAAGTTAACACTATCTAGCCATATTTTGTTAGAAGCAGCATGTTAATTGTAACTGTTAATTAAAAACAACGTCATGTCAATCACTCACAAAGCACCTATCCATTCAATACGCATCTTTCAAATTGAATGAAGCCCGATAAACAAAATGTTATTTTGTAAAGTAAATAAAGGGAAGTTAGATTTTTGTTAATTCAGAATGATTAATCGACTTACTGGACTTCGATCCTTTTCTTTATCTTCAGCTGTTGCCAGATACATCTACCGCATTTAATTGATAGCTGTGTAAATCGAGATGGTTTGCATTGAGGGACCATGACAATGATTAACCTGTTGAGAATACATGTATCCTAATACTGACTTCTCGTTTTACTTTGTCCATGGAATATATAGTATGTACATGTATAGCCACGTTGTTGAACCGTTTGCTGAAGAAAATTTTTAAACAAAAAACAAAAGGAATAAAATTGTACGTGCATATTTTATAATTTTTAATGATATAAATTAACTATAAAACATATAAAAATATAAATTGAGGAAATCGATGTACAGTATATGAATATATATATATATATATATATAACAATCAAACAGGATTGCACGCCAACATGGGATAAATATATATCAATGCCTGCTTACGTATACATTGGGTATAAAAGAGCCATTGTCGATGAACATATTTGAAGTCACCTTTGAACACCATTTGATTACATTTTAGCATATAAACAAATCATTATAATATTGAAAAACAAGAAGGGCCAAAAGCCCTTATCAACGCACTATATAACAACAATGATCACTTAAACTAAGTACTGCATTGAAACATGGTATAAAATTATAAATGCACATAGCACACACTCAATCCCGGCTTCGTAAATAAGCAGCCAAATTGAGAACTAGGGGTTCATTAAAAACCTTACATCAATCTTGTAGAAGACTACATAACTGGCCAATATGGTCGTGTGTTGAAGCATACTCCCCGACCTCTGAATCAGTCCCCGGCAGGGAATGGAATGTCATTGGAAGACATACGGTTAACGCTTTAAACATACAGTATAAGGTGAAACCACAATATGTAACTTCTGAAATGATTTTGATTTTCATTACACGTCGTATGATGTTCTAGGAATGTTGAAGACGATTTCATGGCTGAAACTGGCCCCCATTGTGCAATCATTACCACACATGTATTCATCATGACGTCATTTTGATTATGAATGGTTTGAACGTAGATCTCGCTCGCGTCGAAACACTTATACTATGGTTACAGAATAAAATCAAACATTTACTCATAAATAAGTAGGAAAAACATTCCATTGGCAGACTTTGAGATCCGTTGATGAGTCCGAGTATCATATATTCTCTTCCCATTCATTCGGAGACGCACTGTGATATAATTCAATGCACTTGCATTCGTTTTACGTGTCACTCTGAAATAAAATAAAACCAAATATACAGAAACTCAAAAAGATTTCAAATTCTTTATTCGACTATATAAGAATGCATTTTACAAAACAAAGTTACAATTCATACGAATTCGAACTTCGAAATTTTACTCAATAGATTTATTCAGTTATGAATAGTATTTATCCAAGATTATTTGCTTTGGTCATTAGTACGCGTACGGAAAGGGTATTAAAGATTTGGTTTATGCTTTTGATTTAGGTCTCGACAAATTAAACGGTTTATCCTTATCCCTTCTACGTTCATATTAGGATAGATTCTTTACTTTTTATCTGACAAACGCACTTTCACTTTCAGTACCAAACACGCGGTGTACTGATTTAACCTCAGTTCCTGTTGAAAAGATAGCTGAATATGGCATGTATTTTTTTTTTATACATTTAAGCATGGAGTCATTCTTTCTTTTCTTTTAATATCGCTTCAGACTCGTGTTGAATTTATCACAAATTGATGTCATTTTTTATTTCAAAGTCACGATTACTCTATTATAAAATTGTACTGACATTTTCTACCTGTCGTGGCAAAACATATCAAATATTTCGTAGGAGAGGACTCAGGAGTGAAGTATTTTTTTTAAATTGTTGAAGATTTACAACAATGACCGTAAAGTAGGTAAGTTAAATGAAATGGCTCACCACAAAAACAGGATGCGGGGATCTGTACATCTGAGGGCGTGGCATTCGATACTGTAATAAAGAAATTGAGCAATAGTCAGAAACCACAGCTGTGTACATTTTGTTCATGAATCATTTTTCAAAATTTAAAATGATTAATACAAATCTATGTACAACCTTGAAGATAGAAGAATTACGTTTATATTCGCACAGATCATTTACTAAAAATTCATATTATGTTGGATATTTTCCTCTATTTATTTCTCATTAATTTTTAAAGTTGATACATGTGTATACAGACCATACACTGAAAACACATACAATATTTGATTTTATTTCATATCAAAAAACAATGTATATATTTACCTCGTCCCATTGTTCAAAACCAGCTGTGACATTCCAAGGTGCATTTCCTAAAGAAAAAAAAATATGGGATTTTATCGATATAAAAGTTAAATAACTTTTATCATTTTTGGTATATAAAAAAAATACTGTTGTGCATAAAAATGTGCATTAAAGACTTTTAAAATATTCTGGAGCGTTTTATTTTATTCAAGGTGTTTCCCCAGACTGATAGCACTGAATTCGTTTCCATTGATGTAAACTTTAACTACTTGGTAAATTTCAATGCTTCAGTGAATTTCAATTAAAGCAGGGGGGTAATTGACATTCAGGGCGTATCCGTGAAGTACCCGAACATGATGAAATCTATCATAATGGATTCATGACAGAAATATTAGCTAGCTCTGACGGAATGGAGAAGCTATTGAAAGAGAAACGCCCCAGGCTGGACAAACAGTTGGAAATTGAAGAGCTACCATTAAGCGTGACGGCGTAAATATAACAACAAAAGGGGATGTCACATTGGGCGACGGTTGATGAATTTTATCTCAATGCTTACCAACATTTAACGCTGGACTGACCGGCTTGAAATATGTGTCATGCTTAACGAATACTCTGTTTGTGTATTCTGTGACTTGTTTACATACAAACATCATGAGTAAGAACCGAAGGGACTGCTGTCTCACACAAAATTTCATTTTTTTTTTAAAAATCCTTATTTAAATGTTTTTTGTTTTGTTTTGTTTTGTTTTTTTAATAAAACACGCAATTGTTTTTGATAGTTAATCATCAGTGGAAATGACAATGAAGTTGCTCTCATAAACTAACCTAAAGTAAGTAAGTAAGTTGCAAAATAAGTATACAGTTATTATGAAAGTCGAAACTCAATAATAAATTAAATCACAATTACCCCCATTCCAAAGAGTTATTTGCATCACATTATCGATATGGATAATTAAGTTCACCTGGTAGAATGACTTCTTAGAAATCCACACCTTAGAAATAGTTTTGCATAAAGATAACATCTGCTTACCTGCAAAAGCTTTTTCTGTGGGTAGAACCTCTAATTCCATATTATCTGGCATGAAATAATGATGTTTATAAAACCCGTGGTTGTCGTATTTGTACGGCAGAGAGAGATGGGGGTAGTTTCTGGCATCCCTGGAAAGAAAATATTCTTACATAAATATACCTAGTTAAGAAATACATGTACATATTGAATAGATAATACTTCTTTTTATCGTTCTGTAATAAAACAAATGGTGACATCGAAGTAGAAATTGTATATCTAGCAGAAATATTGCAGCTAGTTGATATCACACCTCACTTATATCATTTACCTCATAAGTATCAATCACGTACAAGTACCAGTAGTTGAAATTAAACACCTATATGATATACACCGATAATTCAAATCGACATTGAACACCATGTTTATATCATACATATAGTAATTATAGTATCATTAATATGGGATGGTTGCTGTAAAAGTAATCTATATCATTCACATTGCTGATTTCGTACGTCAGATTGTATAGAGCAGAGCAACATTTATTTCTAATTTAGAACAGACAAACTACATGTATGAAATCATCACAATTCATGTAAGAGAGAGAGAGAGAGAGAGAGAGAGAGAGAGAGAGAGAGAGAGAGAGATGAACATTTATCTATATACAAATAATACAAATATTGCCTTACCAGTCATCTTCTTCCCTCAGTCGTTTGCTCTTCTTGTTCTTCCTCATCAGTATACAGATCAGGGCGATGATAAAGGCTAGCACGAAGAAGACGGGGATACCAATAGCCAGGCCGAGGATCAGCGAAAAGTTGTCTGTAAAAAACATACGGTCTGGTTTTACAGATAATCACGTGACCAACAATCCCTTCATCATTAACCAATTTTATTTACATATATTGACACTCAGAGATATATTTTTGAATTAAGAGTATAACTGGCATAAAATAAACTTACCGTTTTTGACAACAGGTCTGGAAAATAAAAAGAAACTAATCAATTAGAAAGTTATAGTGAAATTCAGAATAGCTTGATGTACTTCAAGATGATGTAATTTGAACAGCGTTATCGAGACAACATCTTACTTGCATGCGGGTACTCCTGAGGACTGAATCACACAGACAGTGTCTGCAGAGCAACTGACAAGAGACGTGTAAATCTGGCAATTGTCGGCCGGGGTATCCTTATCCAAGACAACTACAGAAAGTAAAAAATCAAATTTTCTAGTAATGAATATGTAACAAAATTCAATAAGTATCTATATGTACATGTACCTACAATTCAATCAATAATTATATGTTAAAAAACTTCAAACAAATATTATATCTATGCACAACCTTTGAGTATCTCTAAATAAAATTCATGTTCTTGATAAAACTTTATATAAACTTAATGACAATAGATCATAATCATAAAAAAATATATCTTTACTTTCAGATGTCTCCGCCTGAATGACTCCTGACTTGACGGATGTGGCCGTACCGTCAATGCTGACAGTTTCTGTCCCCTGGACAAGGTCCCGGACGGCGTCAATGACCTCTCCCTTCACATCACTCTCAGTGGACAGTGTGTAATTGACGAGCACGCTACCCTGTCTTTAAAACAAACAAACGACTTTCGAATCATCTACATAAGGAAAGATGAAATTTCTTGAGTTCTTATGCCAAGGTTAAATGTTTTCGAAAAATTTCTATTTCGTTTTGATAGTGATATGGAAGTTCCTTTTGTTAAAAAATACTATACCTCATTGACAGAACAGTGACGGAACGAAATGCGTTTCCAAGTTTCCTTCTGTAATAAGCTTCAAGCTGAAAGGCACAACATTAATGTTGTTAGTGCTATTAATAGTAACATATATATTAATAGTAACATAATTGTTTACAAAGGGGTTATCTGCTTACCGACTGCTTTATTTTTCCTTTGAATTCGATATACTCTTGGGTAGTTTCATTGGTTAAATTGACAGTCGTCTGAGTGTCGAGTTCTAACTGCATACTAATGATATCTGCAACAATATTAGAATACTTATGAATAAAGAAATTTGATCAATAAATATCGATTAAGACATTCCTTTTAATTATAAAATAATGAAAAGTTCTGTGGTCAATCTATGTTGTTTAAAATGAGACATTCAGACAAAATATTCATAAGCTTAGCTTGCATGGATGAAACATTTTTTATCGATTCCTATTCGAGTGCCTTACATTATATGATATAAAACAGATCTAACTGTTTGAACAATATACTAGTATCTAAAGCAAACAATTATTTCAAATTTGTCTAAGAGACCATAAAAAGAACTTAATTACCGGCAGGTGCCTGTGTGGAGGCAGCCTGTGTACTTGCTGAGGAGGCAGCCTGTGTACTCTGTGTAGTTGCAGCTTGTGTACTCTCTGTGGAGGCAGCTTGAGTACTGCCTGTAGAGACAGCCTGTGTACTCTCTGTGGTAGCAGCTTGTGTACTCTCTGCGGTTGCAGCTTGTGTACTCTCTGCGGTTGCAGCCTGTGTACTTTCTGTGGTTGCAGCTTGTGTACTCTCTGTGGAGGCAGCTTGAGTACTGCCTGTAGAGGCAGCCTGTGAACTCTCTGTGGAGGAAGCCTGTGTACTGTCTGTGGTTGCAGCTTGTGTGCTATCAGTGGAGGCAGCCTGTGTACTGTCTGTGGTAGCAGTCTGTGTACTCTCTGTGGAGGCAGCTTGTGTACTCTCTGCAGTTGCAGCTTGTGTACTCTCTGTGGAAGCAGCTTGTGTACTCTCTGTGGAGGCTTCCTGTGTACTCTCTGTGGAGGCAGCCTGTGTACTCTGTGTGGAGGCAGCTTGTGTACTCTCTGTGGAGGCAGCTTGTGTACTCTCTGCAGTTGCAGCTTGTGTACTCTCTGTGGAAGCAGCTTGTGTACTCTCCGTGGAGGCAGCCTGTGTACTCTCCGTGGAGGCAGCTTGTGTACTCTGTGTGGTTGCAGCTTGTGTGCTCTCTGTGGAGGCAGCTTGTGTACTCTCTGCGGTTGCAGCTTGTGTACTCTCTGTGGTAGCAGCTTGTGTACTCTCTGTGGAGGCAGCTAGTGTACTGTCTGTAGAGGCAGCTTGTGTACTCTCTGTTGTGACAGTCTGTGTACTGTCTGTGGTTGCAGCTTGTGTGCTACCAGTGGAGGCAGCCTGTGTACTGTCTGTGGTAGCAGTCTGTGTACTCTCTGTGGAGGCAGCTTGTGTACTCTCTGCGGTTGCAGCTTGTGTACTCTCTGTGGAGGCAGCCTGTGTACTCTGTGTGGAGGCAGCCTGTGTACTCTCCGTCGAGGCAGCTTGTGTACTCTCTGTGGAGGCAGCTTGTGTACTCTGTGTGGTTGCAGCTTGTGTACTGTCTGTAGAGGCAGCTTGTGTACTCTCTGTTGGGACAGTCTGTGTACTGTCTGTGGTTGCAGCTTGTGTGCTATCAGTGGAAGCAGCTTGTGTACTCTCTGTGGAAGCAGCTTGTGTACTCTCTGTGGAGGCAGCTTGTGTACTCTCTGTGGTTGCAGCTAATGTACTCTCTGTGGAGGCAGCCTGTGTACTCTGTGTGGAGGCAGACTGTGTACTCTGTGTGGTCGCTGCTTGTGTACTCTCTGTGCTAGCAGTTTGAGTACTCTCTGCGGTTGCAGCTTGTGTACTATCTGTGGTAGCAGCTTGTGTACTCTCTGTGGAGGCTCCCTGTGTACTTTCTGTGGAGGCAGCCTGTGTACTCTGTGTGGTTGCAGCTTGTGTACTCTCTGTGGCGACAGCTTGTGTACTCTCTGCGGTTGCAGCTTGTGTACTCTCTGTGGAGGCAGCTTGTGTACTCTCAGTGGAGGCAGCCTGTGTACTCTGTGTGGTTGCAGCTTGTGTACTCTCTGCGGTTGCAGCTTGTGTACTCTCTGTGGAGGCAGCTTGTGTACTCTCAGTGGAGGCAGCCTGTGTACTCTCTGTGGAGGCAGCCTGTGTACTCTGTGTGGTTGCAGCTTGTGTGCTCTCTGTGGAGGCAGCTTGTGTACTCTCTGCGGTTGCAGCTTGTGTACTCTCTGTGGAAGCAGCTTGTGTACTATCAGTGGAGGCAGCCTGTGTATTCTCTGTGGTAGCAGCTTGTGTACTATCTGTTGAGGCTGCCTGTGTGCTCTCTGTGGAGGCAGCTTGTGAACTTTGTGTGGTTGCAGCTTGTGTACTGTCTGTGGAGGCAGCCTGTGAACTCTCTGTGGTAGCAGCTTGTGTACTATCTGTAGAGGCAGCCTGTGTACTCTCTGTGGAGGCAGCTTGTGTACTCTCTGCGGTTGCAGCTTGTGTACTCTCTGTGGTAGCAGCTTGTGTACTCTCTGTGGAAGCTCCCTGTGTACTCTCTGTGGTTGCAGCTTGTGTTATCTCTGTTGAGGCAGCCTGGGTACTCTCTGTGGAGGCAGCTTGTGTACTCGCTGTGGAGGCAGTCTGTGTACTCTCTGTGGTTGCAGCTTGTGTGCTATCAGTGGAGGCAGCCTGTGTACTGTCTGTGGTTGCAGCTTGTGTGCTATCAGTGGAGGTAGCTTGCGTACTATCTGCGGTTGCAGCTTGTGTACTCTCTGTGGTAGCAGCTTGCGTACTCTCTGTGGAGGCAGCCTGTGTACTGTCTGTGGAAGCAGCTTGTGTACTCTCTGTGGAGGCAGCCTGTGTACTCTCTGCAGTTGCAGCTTGTGTACTTTCTGTGGTAGCAGCTTGTGTACTATCAGTGGAGGCAGCCTGTGTACTGTCTGCGGTAGCAGCTTGTGTACTCACTGTGGAGGCAGACTGTGTACTCTGTGTGGTCGCTGCTTGTGTACTATCTGTGCTAGCAGCTTGAGTACTCTCTGTGGAGGCGGTCTGTGTATTCTCTGTGGTTGCAGCCTGTGTACTCTCCGTGGAGGCAGCTTGTGTACTATCAGTGGAGGCAGCCTGTGTACTCTGTGTGGAGGCAGCCTGTGTACTCTGTGTAGTTGCAGCTTGTGTACTCTCTGTGGAGGCAGCTTGGTTACTCTCTGTGGAGGCAGCTTGTGTACTCTCTGTGGAGGCGGTCTGTGTATTGTCTGTTGTCGCAGCCTGTGAACTGTCTGTGGAGACAGCCTGAGTACTCTCTGTGGAGGCAGCTTGTGTAATATCTGTGGTTGCAGCCTGTGTACTCTCTGTGGTTGCAGCTTGCGTACTATCAGATGAGGCAGTCTGTGTACTCTCTTGGGAAGCAGCCTGTGTACTCAGTGTGGTCGCTGCTTGTGTACTATCTGTGCTAGCAGCTTGTGTACTTTCTGTTGAGGCAGCCTGTGTACTCTGTGTGGTTGCAGCTTGTGTACTATCAGTGGAGGCAGCTTGTGTACTATCTGTGGAGACAGCCATGGTTGTAGAAACTTGTGTATTATCAGTGGAAGCAGTCTGTGTTGTTTCTGTGGATGCAGCCTGTGTACTCTCTGTGGAGGCAGCCTGTGTACTCTCTGTGGAGGCAGCCTGTGTACTCTCTGTGGAGGCAGCCTGTGTACTCTCTGTGGAGGCAGCCTGTGAACTTTCTGTGGATGCAGCTTGGGTAGTCTCTATAGTAGCAACTTGTGTACTCTCTGTTGAGGCAGACTGTGTACTCTCTGTGGTTGCAGCTTGTGTACTTTCTGTTGAGGCAGCCTGAGTACTCTCTGTGGAGGCAGCCTGTGTACTCTCTGTGGAAGCAGCCTGTGTGCTATCTGTGGTAGCTGCTAGTGTACTCATTGTGGAGGCAGCTTGTGTACTCTCTGTGGAGACAGCTTGTGTACTCTCTGTGGAGGCAGCCTGTGTACTATCAGTGGAGGCAGCCTGTGAACTATCTGTGGACACAGCTTGTGTATTCTCTGTGGAGGAAGCCTGTGTACTCTCTGTGGAAGCAGCCTGTGTACTCTCTGTGGAGGCAGCCTGTGTACTCTCTGTGGAGGCAGCTTGTGTACTCTGTGTGGTTGCAGCTTGTGTACTGTCTGAAGATGCAGCTTGTGTACTCTGTGTGGAGGCAGCCTGTGTACTCTGTGTGGAGGCAGCCTGTGTACTCTCTGTGGAGGCAGCCTGTGTACTATCAGTGGAGGCAGCTTGTGTACTCTCTGTAGAGGCAGCCTGTGTACTATCAGTGGAGGCAGCTTGTGTACTCTCTGTGGAGCCAGCCTGTGTACTCTCTGTGGAGGCAGCCTGTGTACTATCAGTGGAGGCAGCTTGTGTACTCTCTGTGGAGACAGCTTGTGTACTCTCTGTGGAGGCAGCCTGTGTACTATCAGTGGAGGCAGCCTGTGTACTCTCTGTGGAGGCAGCCATGGTTGTAGAAACTTGTGTACTGTCAGTGGAAGCAGCCTGTGTTGTCGCTGTGATGGCCGCCTGTGTACTGTCTGTGGTAGAAGCCGTGTTAAGATGAAACATCAGGCACATCAAAGTAAAAATAGGTATTAACTTGGTCAGCAGTATCATCTGAAAAAAAGAAACATGCAATTTATGAAGAAAAAAAATATTTTAAAACAAGATATTTCTATAATTTATTGTTTACATATGTTTATTGAAAGTCAGAAGTGTGTGTATATAACTTTTTACTTTTTAGTATTTTAACTATAAAATAAAGATCCTACGGTATTATCATGTGTTTACAGATTTCATACTCGTACAGTGATTAATGATAGAAATAGTGTGTGCATGAGTCGTATCGTTGCTCTTTTATATACATGTATAGGTTGCCACTGAGGGCAGTAAAGAACATTCCTACCGATCCTTTCCATTGATTACCTCTTAAACAGAGCGATTCAATATATCGTTAAAAAAAAGGGGTCAGGTTTTTTTTAACTCGGTGATTTGCCATATTAGGAGGCTTGTTAACACCTGTTACAAATTATGAAAAAATAATCACTAGCACCCGATTCAAAAGATCTCTCATTTACTCATTCATATCTTTTTTACCCAGTCAAACTTTTTTTTATGAGTGACATTAAATTCTATGCTTCCATTTCGATTCATTTTTATTGCCGTAATCATTTTTAAAAAGTATGAAGGTATGTAAATATAGCAGCAAACACTGTAGTCTTTCAACATTTAGGGATGTAGGGTGGGGTTCCTCAACCAAAATTGTTGAACTAAAAATCATCGGAGAGGGCTCCATTGTCGCAGTAAGGATCACAGGGTTGTGAATTTAACTGAATGGCACCAACCATTTGGTCCATTGCGGACCTTGTGAATTGGCCTTTTAAGGTTTAAATAATACGGTCACTTACGCACAGATCGGGTTATTGGACCGTGTCTGTGTCGGACACTGACCTACTATCGCGGTACCCTGAACAGTAGAGGGCGTAACCCCGGGGGCTTTGTGGAATTACCGGCATAATAGTCTTATCCAGTTATTATTTGACATTGTGAAAATCATTCAATAATAGTTGTAGAAACAGTGGTAGTAAGAATTTCAAAAATTCATTCGTTGAACACGTACATGTATAAGAGTATTGTATTGTGTAGTCATTTAGTAGTATAGTGGTAGTAGTAGTAGTAGTAGAAGTAGTAGTAGTAGTAGTAGTAGTAGTAATTGTGGGTGATTTAGAAATGTAATAATATAGTTTTCATTATTGGTAGTAGTTATTTGATTTTTTTTATTTTAAGTACATGTAGTAGCATTGTCATTTTCATCAGTATACAGGAGTAATGCTATTATTAAAATACAGTAGGTTTATAGTAGAAGTAGTACATATGTACTACGTGTGGTACTAGTATATTCATCGTGCGAAACAAAACACATCGCGTATTGTACAACCGAAAAATAATTATCATCTTAACTTTTTTTAATCTACAAATATTGATATATTAAAAAATAAGCATTGATTTTTCCCTCCTGTATTTCTCACCGAAATACTGTCTAATAATTTTCAAAATGATATTTATTTGAATATTGGTTTCGAAGTTTATTTGATATAGCTTTTATACATTCCCTCCTCTTTCTTAATCAATAAAATTAGAAATTTATCATTGATGAAATCAAACTAAAAACATAAAAAAACAAAAAAAACTTACCTTATTAATTTAAAACTTTCACAAAAATCGAAATATTGAACTCCAATTCTGCAGCAGCCACTCGAAAATTATGCGATCATATTAAAATCCCAGACAGAACAGAGATCACTGGCGCACGTTCCTGAAAGATGTTGTTATTGATGCCTGGTGCTGATTGCAGGCTGGGTCTGACATGCGTGGTTGGGTGGGAGAGAAATATGCGCCTCCTTAAACTGAATGTCCTTTTTAGTGTATAGCCGAGTTGACACAATAGCCAGTCCCACTGCGCTCCTGTTTAATTCAAAGTCTGTGAACTTTAAATCCAACTGAACCCATTAAGATACGTAACTACCCTCTGAATGAGTGAAAAAATGCAGGCGTGACTCTAGTAAATTCTGATCGGAAAGTACGCCCAGTCGGGTCAAAACTTTAGTTTTTGGAAATTTATTATTTACATATATACGACTTTCAAGTCGTTAATCGCGAAAACAAAAACACCTTTAAAAAACAAGCAACAGAAAAAATATAACAATCGAACAAGTGGTTTATGGCTTTAATCCACGTAAAAAAGGGAAAGGCTTCAAACATTCTTCGAATGATTACACACACAAATAAATTTGATATGGTTTTGATTTTTTTTTTTACCTTTCACGTTGTGAGAATTAGATTAAATTGTTGTTGTTTTAGAGTTATTCAGGATGTAGGCGTATTTCATGCGTTACCGGTATTCTAACTTACCTGGTTTTTTTTTTCAAAATTTCTAAATTAATTTAATAATTTCTTATTATATATTAAATCCTGTTCAATTTGTTATATAAAATTCCTTATTCGTTTTCACACAAAAATCCATTTTGTGTTTTTCAGAAAATTGATTCATAATTTTGCAATAGCACAAATATAATGTTCATAAGGGCATCACTGTATACCAGACATAAAAAGGGGATAATGGGGACAGGCATACAGTTGTCGATTAATCTAAACAAACCTATAGACTGTACATATAGACACAACGGTTATCAATTTGACGCGTTCTTAACGCTGCGCTATGGTATGTTTGTAAAGATTTTTAAAATTCGGGAAAATAATGATCGTCCGCGATGGGAAATACTGAGATTTAAGTTGAACCTAAGTTCAGAGTCTTTTGAAACATGTCCAGCAGTGACAGATAGTTTTTTTTTCAATTTAAATTCATCGAAATTTAACAAGATCTCATGGCAAAATTCAAGTGTCTAATAAAGCTGATCATTTTATGACTGTCATGTTATTTTTCGTCGTTTTGGGTTATTTAAGTAATTTATTCATATAATTTATATCATTAAAAAAGGATTACGGCATACAAAATATTGCTGCGTCAATGCATATTATTATCATCAAAAAGAAATTTTTGCGTTACACCCCTATATGAGTCTGTTTTTACAGAATTATCACAGTCTATCGGTTTAGTAGAAGCCGTTTTGCTTGAATGAGCTAGATCTTTTGAAAATCAAATGTGCTATTTTTAGGGCGTATATATAAGGACCGGGCTGTTCTGAAATGATTTCATAACTGTATTGGGAGAAATCGGGTGTGCACGGTTCAAGTAAAGAAAGTGGCTCACGAAACCGCTCTCTCAGACGCCACCTTTTGAACTCTTTCAAGTTTTATTATACGCCTTTAGATTAATAAATCTACCTTAACAAATTGCATACAATATAATGAAAAAATAAATATTCCGATACAAGTACTCGTATATTGGGTTACGGAGTGTTTGTTTATAAATGTCTTAAACTTTTCCAAAAAACAAAAAACAAAACCCAAATAATTTTATTATTAGTTCTTCGTTTGGGGGGGGGGGGGGGGGGGGTCTCTCTGATTTCATATCTTAATTAAGATTACATTAAAACAATATGAGAATATGAAAAATAAATCGAAAAAGACAAATTATTGCAATAAGCCCAGATTAGTTTGAAAGGCCTTAGGGTGATTTTGTAACTTTTCTTTATTTATTAAAAATATAAGAGATTTTACTTTTATTTCCTTAAGACTAGAACACGTTTCGGGGAGGGGGGGGGGGGTAAATTTCTCTCTTATTTCATCTTTGGTTAAGATTTATACATTTAAACAATGTGAGAATATGTAAAATAAATCGATAAAGACAAATTAAGACAATGCGCCTTGGTTAGTTTGAAATGATGATATTTTGTAACTTTTCTACATTGATTAAAATAAGGTTTTACATAGATAGTTTAGTAGTAGTTTATTGGCGTATACATTACATACATTGCCATAGCATACAATTTAACAGTACGTTACAATAATTGTGGGTACAGGTGGAAGGCAGGTTATATAAATATATATAAAAGGTATAAAGTGGATGAAAAAATATCAAAAAGATCAACAAAGCAGTAGTTATATATAAACTTGATTTACGCTTATTCACGTCTGATGGTAAAGTTGTCCCTCTTATTAAAAGATTCGTACACATATTTACCCAGTTTTTTTTAACATGAATATAGAATCAGAATTGAGTAAATCAATAAATTTTGCCATACTTGGTCGTACATAGAAGTATTTCTTAATATATAATTTCCTTAACTCCGTGTAAAAATCACACACCAAAACAAAATGGTATTCATCTTCGACATCGTTTGATTTACAATATATACATTTCCTTTCATTAATAGGACATTTTTTATCATATCTACCAGATTCGATTCGTAGACGATGTGAAGATAATCTAAGTCTACTTAAGGCTTTCCTATGTTTATCATATAATATGTGATTTAGATACTCTGCCTGGTGTACAGGCAAGTTTAGATATTTATATAGACGTAAAGGGTGAGCCTAGATTCCCTAGGCTAAGACACTTTTCGACATTTTATCACAAACTTGTTTATGTCATGATTTCGTTATACTTTTAACAGCGGATACATAACAAACATTTTCATGGTCTATCTTAAAGTTCGTTTCCTAAAGTTTGAATTTTACTAGTATCCGTAAAATTTTGGAAAATGTACCCGCAATCGTTGACATCAATTTATGATCTATAATCTAAGGAATTGTCCAAACCTAGAGTATCCTAATGGAAAAAAAACCCCAAAAAGCTGAAACACTGCAAAATTATTTTTTTCACTGGCATAATTATATATGTTTTGAAGACTGAAGTAGAATCGCTTCAAATTTTATTTTGCCTTTTAAAAATCCATCGTTTACTCATGTTAAGAATTCAAACTCACTGGATATTTTAGCGGCGGATTTGAAGGGCGGAGGGAGCCGTCTTCCCATTTGTACATGTATATTACAAGCTTAATATGAAATAATTCTTGTAATGAGCACCGTGTAAATAATATTTTTGTGTTTTTTCTTTATATTAATGTTTTTTGATTCTGATAATCATTTTCTTTAAGGTTGTATGAGACACCAATCAATATCAATTAAGTACAAAAAAATCAAAATACTTTCATAGTTTTAGAATTTTCAAATCTTACAGTACATGTAATTGACCGAAAAAAAGGTTTTACAATTTTTTAGGAAATGTAAAATTAATATTATTAAAGCCCCAGCGTGATTCGAACTCATGACTTACAGATTCGTAGTTAACACTCTAACCCATTTCGCTTCGCTGTAAGTTTAAAACAAGTTTGGAAGAATTTTTTTTTTTTAAATTATGCGTGTATTAATTTGTTTATTTCGATCGGATATACGTCACAATATGGAGGTGTCCAACCTTAAGGTGGTATGGGACACTTCCATGTTGTGACTTGCTGTTTCCTGAAATAAACAATAAAATGAAGAGTACTATATAAGTAGTTTTCCCCCATTATTGTTAACTAACAGTGTACATAACGAAGTGGGTTAGAGGGTTTGCTACGAATCTGTAGGTCATGAGTTCGAATCCCACTGAAGGTTTTACAATTTTTACCTCCCCAAATACTTTTAAAAGCTATTTTGGATAAATGTTGTAAAATTTGAAAATTCTAAACCGGTGAAAATATTTTTATTATAATGTACTTTACTCTACTTTAATATCGACAGATGTCCCATACCACCTAAATTGAAACACGATCAACATTTGTATATCGCATAAATCGAAAATAAAAATTATCATGTTAGGAAACATCTATAAAAAATCGTTCTAGCAATCTTTTTTAATTATTACTCTTTGCAAAAATGAATGATGCGAAAGAACGTTGAACGAGTTAACAATATTTCACAGGTATCCAACCATAATCATTTTAACAAGAATGTGTTGTTTCAACCAATGAAATTGCTCCACGTTTAGGTATTTGGACCTTGTAGACGCAGAAGGGCCGGTGTCATGCTTATTTAGTTATTTACAAATTTTGAGAACAATCAAGGTATTTATTGGAACCTATATTCTTCAATACCCCATGAAATATTCACACGAAACATTTATGCACATCAAAACGAGGAGAAAGTTTTGAATTGTGGAAGTTTGCTTGACCGATCCGAACTTTCTCGAAGTAGATTCTGCAGTATTCAGAACGACTGCAATGTGCTATCGTCATTTAAGTTCATAATGCAAAGCCAATTTTAGAATTGTATGAAGTTCCTTAAATCATTGGAATCAAACACATATTATGAATGCAGCACCCAAATTAAAACGTTAGGCAAGATTTTTGTTTTATTGTGCATCTAGCCCCACAATAATTTTACTTTAATGTCCAATATCTTGTTTTAGGCTTTGGGTAATTATCCTGAAAATTTACTTCCCTTTTTCCTAAGTGTAAGTCTTAAATATGATTTCTTATACAAATGTTTCACAATACAAAAGACAACGCCTACTTTTTCGATGAACAGTTTGACTTGTACAAGGAAGGTTTGAATTTAATTAATATTTCTACATTTCCCCCAAAAAACCATATTTAAGTCCTTGTCCATGTATATCATTACATGTATGTATCATTTAACCATGTGTATAGTTAAAGCATCTACATGCAACACTTTGAGCATTGACCAGATTGCATAGTTGTGAAGCTTTAAAAGATTTCATAAACCAACAGTTATTACAGATGTAAAAACTTTCAGTTTCATTTAATCATAAAAGATCAAGATTAGAATGATGCCCTTATTAATTGTGAACATTTTGTGAAATCTACATTCTATTGATAGATGGTACTATAGAAATAATATTTAGAATTCATGAACAGAAAACTGCACATTGATACACAATAACACCTTCAGGACAATGATGTAGATCGAATAATTAAAATACAAATCACCAGAGACATACTTTCGGTTGCATATATAAATTAGTAGTTTCTTTTCTTTAACAAATATATAAATGTCATTACATATTGATTTGCATTTCACATTTATCCCTTTGCAGATGAAATTTAACACAGTATATATTTTATTCCTGGGAGTGTGTCTGATTGGGGCAACATCAGCAGATACAGATGATGAAGATGATGATGTTCAGGTAGAAGTAGAGGATGACGATGAAGTAAGAGTGGAAAAGGTCAGAAACACAGCAGTACATGTACATCTTAGTTCCATGATATTGTAAAATACACTGCTGGAATTCAATGGATATTAGGGATTTTATGAATTGTAATACATTTATTTACAGCCACAGTTTGTGCCTCCAACTATACAGAAGAATGTGCACTTTGCAGATTCATTTAACAAAAAAGATGAATTCAAAAGGTATTTTATTTATGTGAATACGTTTTGAAACGTGTAATAAAAAATATAAAAATAATAAAGACTGTATGTTTTGTAGAGACACTGATTACTAGTGTTACACTAAGAGTTTGTTTTTGAATTTAGCAGATGGACAGTTTCACAAGCAAAGAAAGATGGGGCTGAGGAAAATTTATCTAAATATGACGGTATGAATTAATGAACACAATTTTTCATTCATTTTCCATTGGCAAAGTAGGTCACAAATCAGTAAAATATTAACAAACTATAATCATTGTTACAAAGTATGGACAAAAAAATATATTGCTTCATATGTAGTTACAAAATGCATAAAATATGCAAATATGAATAGGTAAATGGAAGGTGGAGGTACCTAAGAGTAGTGCAGTGGAAGGAGATCTCGGCCTGGTCCTCAAGGTAAGCAGTGAAAGGAAATATCTCTCTCTCTCTCTCTCTCTCTCTCTCTCTCTCTCTCTCTCTCTCTCTCTCTCTCTCTCTCTCTCTCTCAGTTTTAGACTAAAGCTTTTGAATTCATAGACTAAATTTAAACCATTTTTCACCAATCATCATATCGATAAGTAATTCAAGTTCTTTTAACAGTCCAAAGCAAAGCATCACGCTGTGGCATCCAAACTGAATAAACCTTTCAAGTTTGATGGCAAACCCTTATTTGTACAGTAAGTGCGCAGTTACCTCTCTGTTACTATCTACCAAAAATAGTCCACAATTGTCAACACTAGTTAGATCAATATCATTATCTTGCCTTCAAAGGTTATTAAAGCACTGTTTACAGTATGACAACTCTTTGATTTGACAGGTATGAAGTGAAATATCAAGATGGTATCGACTGTGGAGGAGCCTACGTCAAGCTTCTGTCAGCCGATCCAGCTCTAGACTTGGTAAGCTTCTCCTGACTCTATTACCTACAGGTATATGATGTTCTCTCAGGGAAAAAAAGAACAACTTTAATAGAGCAATACACATGCATAGATGGACAATGAAATGTTCGAATTTTAATAGTCAAAATGTTTCATGATCAAAATGGCTTACATTTGAATTCAAGTAATTGCACTTTAATTGTATTTAACATATTAAATGCATATTAATTGTATTGTTTTTGTTCCAGAAACAATTTCATGATAAAACTCCATACACTATTATGTTTGGTCCAGACAAATGTGGACTAGACAATAAGGTAAGTGATGGTCGTTCTGTATATTACATGGACATTTCTTTGTATTTGTATTATTGATGCATCTAAGTTCTGTATTAAGACAAAACCTGATACTTGTTAGCAATTTTTAAAGATCAGTGTCAGAAAATAAAATTTCACTTCTAAGAATTATTTCATGTACAGTTATATCAAATGACCATAATGACTTTTTCAGTTTACAAAATGGTGTTCAGTTTAGAAATGATTCCAAATTATATTTTATGTTTTAGCTTCACTTCATTTTCCGTCACAAAAATCCCAAGACTGGGGAAATTGAGGTAAGGATGATTTTCTACTGATTGAGGTGCAATCTATTTCTCATCATATTTGTGACATTTAAAATTTCCTTTGTTTATTATATGGCTATGTATTTAGCCTTAAATTGGATATTAACACCAGTTAAATCGGTCATTTACAGGAAAAACATGCAAAAAAGCCATCCGCTGCCCTGGATAGTTACTTCACAGACAAAAAGACACATAAATACTCCCTAGGTAGGAGTCATTATCCTTTTGAACTTCATCTTAACATAATTAAAAGCAAATGTTGATAATGTAATATTTTCTGAGTTGTACACTCAAGGTTTGCCCAAATTCTAGGTTAATATTAAAATTTAAAAGATGTCCTGTTATCAACAAAAAAGAAAGTGAAAATGTTTTTAACTTTGTATAAACAGCTACCTCTTCTTATCATTACAGTTATAAATCCAGATAACACCTTTGAAGTGTCTGTTGATGGTTCTGTTGTCAATTCTGGGTCATTGTTGGAAGATTTCAGGTATTGTATAGTTACATTGAACATATTGGATCTACATGTTTGTACTATCAGAAATGTTTGCTTTCAATTTTATATCTCTTCAACTTGTAAGGAAATATTTGCCCTTTCATGTGCATGTAATTCTTTTATCGTTCAAAGTAAAATTTGGGTTGTTTTTAATTGTCAATGTTTTAGAGCAAATATTTTTATTTTAAGCTCTCAGTGAACTGTCCATTAACACAGTGATGCATGTATGATTAAAACTACAATCTTTCAGGAACATTTTTTTTAGGAAGAACTGTAGATTAGTGCAATTCACAGTTATATTTATATATACACATATACTTGTTTACAAATATTGCTGTACTATTATTTAATCTTGTTGAAAGATAGTTAATAAATGACATCCCTTCACTTATTACAGCCCTCCAGTTAACCCCCCTAAAGAGATAGAAGATCCCAATGACAAGAAGCCAGAGGACTGGGATGAGAAGGAAAAGTATGTTCATTCAAGACAACTATGAAATTGCATGTAAAATTTTCACAAAATAAGCTAGATTAAGCAAAATCAGTAGGTATAATGATTATAAAACATATATAGATGTTTGCAAGAAATCTCCCAGTATTGTTTATTTTTTATGCCCCACTTCGAAGAAGGGAGGGCATATTGTTTTGAAGTGTCTGTCTGTCTGTCTGTTGGTCGGTCCATCAACAGTTTTCATTCATTTTCTTTGCAGATGTTGCAAATACTGAAATGAAATTTGCTATACAGATTTATCATAAGAATATCAAGGTCAAGTTGGAGCAATTTTTGACAGAGTTATGCCCCTTGGACTTGGAAAAATTCCAATTATTTGCAGTTTCTGTTCATTTTCTTTGCCAAGGTCTTCAAGGGAAGGGGGGCATAAGTGTTTCATAAACACCTCGTTTGTTATGTGTTTATTATATATTCTTATTTTATTTTTATCTTGTAGGATTCCTGACCCAGATGCAGAGAAACCAGAAGATTGGTGAGATTTACTGAAAAATATTTGCAATCATGTGGGTTAATTTAAAAATATGCAGTGCACTTTACATTTTCACCAACCACACTCATTTACATGAATTTTCTACTTGGTTGTGTAGGGATGAAAATGAACCAGAGAAAATAGTCGATTCAGAAGCAACCAAACCTGATGGATGGCTAGAGGATGAAAACAAGCTTGTCCCAGACCCTGATGCAGAGAAACCCAAGGACTGGTAATGCGCATTTAAAAAAAATCTTTGACATGTTTTGAAACTGATTTTTAAACTATTCAGATTAAATTTAAATGTTATGAAGTTGTAACTAGAAAGTATTTTTTTCTCCAGGGATGAAGAAATGGATGGTGAATGGGAAGCTCCTCTTATTGGTAAATTACTTCATCATCTGTTTAAGTCCATTGAAATTTCTCCCTTTCATATGCAAATTTTCATTATTTTACACTATTTCATTTGTTCTATGAACAAGTGACACAAAATGATATAAAAAAGTAATGAAACTATATTTGTAAGTGCTAACTGGTCATTTTACAATGAAAATTTTTTCTTGTGAAGAGTGTATTTCACTACCTATCAGTAAAAGCACCAGTGTGAACTTTCAAATACTTGTGATATTTCCAAAATTTCAAAGATCCTGTAAACAGCAAGGCTTCATGACCCCCCCCCCCCCCCCAATATGTACATCATACATGCATGTAGCACTAAGAATGTTTTACAGGATAGTTTACAAATTGACTGCTGCTGAAAAAAATATATATCAATATTTTTCATCATTTGCATCATTTGCAGAAAACCCTAAGTGTTCAGATGCTCCTGGATGTGGAAAGTGGGAACAACCGATGATCAAAAATCCAAAATACAAGGGCAAATGGAGGCCCCCTATGATAGATAACCCAAATTATCAGGTCGGTCAAGAATCTGTTTGAACTGAAGTTTAACAGTGTACCTACTTTATGTACAGGTACCTCACTACACCTACACTTATACTTTTTAAGACACTACATCACAAGATGGCAATTTAAATGTTTTGTTAAACTGTTTATATCGTTCAATTGGGTTGTATATCGTCGTAGGTCAGTGGTTAAAGTATTGGGCTTCTGAACAGCAGATCACGAGTTCGAATCCGCCTGGAGCTTCTGTTCATGTTAACTGAATTAATTTTTTGAAAATGTAATTTTCCATCCAAAATTGCACATTTTTTGGCCTATTAGACTTTAATACTTCTTATCCATTATGATATTTATCATAATCAAGTATTTTCTGCTGATTTGAGAAAATATTTAACGGTGCAGTGAGCCACCTTAAAAACCTTAAACCCGATGAAAAAATGATAACATCTGTTCCTTTACTTATGATCCACTGCTGAAACATGGGCATGTATTTCCTGTTCTGTACTGCAAAGTGTATTGTTCTATGCATTTAATTATTTTGTGTCAGTTTAATATCATTATACTCATTTGGTAGGAATGAAAAGGATTCTTTTATTTTTCAGGGTATATGGAAACCAAGAAGAATACCAAATCCTAACTTCTTTGAAGATCTCGATCCATACAAAATGACTCCAATAGTAAGGAAATTTACTGAAAGAAAAATTTGGGAATCATTTAACTAGAACATTTAATTAGATGTGCCGATAATTACTTAACCATTCAGTTACATGTAGATGTGGGGATTATAATTTAACCAATAAATTAGATGTGGAGATTATAACTTGATCATTCACGAAGATGATGGGTGACTTTTTCTTCCAGAATGCTGTGGGTCTGGAGCTGTGGTCAATGACAGATGAGATTGTGTTTGACAACTTTTTGGTGACAGATGATAAGGGGGTAGCAGAGAAATGGACAGAGCAGACATTCCAAATTAAATCTGCAGCAGAAAAGGCCTCCTCTGGTGGTGTAAGTAGTTTACACACACTTGGGGAAGGTCAGACATGTGTGTCAGGCTAATTATTAAAAATAAAGTTGCATTAAAATATGTACATGTACATTAAAATCAGATACTGTGGGATGCTAACTTTTGATAGGTTTAATTCTTCAATTCAATTTGATAGTTTCCATGGTTAATAAATAAAAGTCCTGTTTCATAATTTGTTCAGGATATGGATTGCCCACAAAATCAGTAAAAATTAGGCCATTCGAAATTCTAATGATTCCACAGTAGATTTTCTATTGCTTTGGGATTGAAGCTTTTGAGATATTTGAATATTCGATAAAAGAGATTTTTACATAAAGTTTGTGCTTCAAAAAATTTTAGTCAGTTGTACTCATGGATAAACTGAAAGAAGTGAAATTGTTGCTATATGTATTGACCCAACTATGCTCTATTACAGCGAAGTGTTATGGATGCCATTAGTGACGCTACTAGAGAGAGACCCTGGCTATGGGCTCTTATCTTAGTAGTTGTGGTACTGCCAATTGTTCTTATTATTGCATACTGTTGTATGTCTAAATCAGAGGTAAGGCCAAAAGATGAATGTGGTCCAGACAGCACATTGCATGTACCCCACCAAACTCCTGACTCAGCTGATCAGATTTACCAATTTCTAAATTTCACTTTTATCCCAGTTTTAGGAACAGATTAACAAATGTATTTCCAAATTTCCCAGTTGGCACAGTTCCATGTATAAGTAGACAAATACATGTGTATTCTTGAAAATTCAAACGGAAAAAATATTTGGAATCATCTTCATGCTGAGTTAGGAGTCAAGCTTGCAGTAGACCTTTGGATGACTGACCATTTCTGAGTCATGGACAATGGTCAGACAACCAAATGAAACCTGGTAAAGTAAAAAGCTTCCTCACTCATCAGAAAATAACATTTGATAAGCAGGGAATACCCTGGGACCTGTAGTGAGGAAGCTTGCCACTTTCCATTGGTGTTGTGTGTTAACCAGTGTAGCATGTGTGTGTTTTATTATTATTTTTCTCTCCCTCTGAAGGCTTTTGCCTATTTCACGGCACTAAAGGGGGCGGCCGAGGAGCGACCCTTGCTGTGGGCGGTGTATGTGGTGGTTCTCCTCCTCCCCGTCTTGTTAATCTCTATCTGCTTATGTCCACGGAGTGGGCCTATTAAGGTGCTTTGTTTTATTTATTTAATATTTTTATAGCTGTTTTTAATAATTTAGCTGTTTATTTATTTAACAACCTTATTTTGTTTGCATTTTCTAAAAGTTTTGTTTTGTATTACTTATGTTGGTTATCCTGGAATTCTCATAATATCCCTAATGGGTTTTTTGCCAGTTAGGGGTTCTGTTTAGGAGGGGTTAGAGAAAAAATGAATTGGACCCTTATCTAGCAAAAAATCTAATGGTCACACATTTATTGTTATAGAATTATGTAGAAATAATGATAAAGAGCACTTATTTTAAAAGCTTTTTCACCTTTAATTTTACTAACCAAGGAATCTTCTATGTTACACAAAATTAACTTTTTGAATAAGCCACTTTGAAATTGCAGCCTTTTTTTATCAAAAGTGAATGTAGGAGCCTATTTTCATGCATATTCATTTACAATATATAAACAGTTGCAAACATGCTTCTTGATATGAACCTATAGAATAGTGAAAAACATCAATGTGTGAAGTTTTTAATGACGTCACAATGATTTATACACATGCTTATCACCTGACGATCACATTATTGTAAACATTGGAAACACTGTTATTTTAATAATTCTGAATGATTTGCCTTTCTTAAGGTAGCTCCATACTCGTAAAATTCTCTGAGGAAAGTTGAAAAACCGAACTGATTTTGACTTAATAGACTTAAATGTCATCAATTGTTAGAAAAAATATACATGTCATCACACTTTTTGAGATGCCAGATAAACACAAACTAAAGCATATTTAAGCATTAGAAAAATGTATTTTTTTCTGTTAAAAGTAAAATCTTGTAGGCAGAAATTTGTTTTTCTTGTTTAATTTTAATGTCAACTTAATCAGAAAACCAAAATTACAAAAATATTTTAAAATTAATCGTTGGAATAAGAAAAACTACAGCATTTAGACATACAACTGAGAGAAAAGTCAGAAAAAGAGTTATTTCCCCTTTGCATAGATAAAATATATAAAAATTTGGAAATTAAGTATAAAATTAAGTGCGAAAATATCTTTATCCTACCAATAATTCTAATTACGTCCATGTGATTATATTCACATAAAATAAATAAAACTATCTTGCACAATTTTTAAAGAATTCAAAGTTTTACAAAAAAGTGTGACGTCACAGAACACTGGATCTACTTTAAGCATAAATTTAAGTAATAAACAGCAATGTTAAAAAGCTCATTGGTATATGAACTTTGTTGGTACATTATCAAATCTTTTCAGGATTTGATCACGTGATCAACCAAGTTCATACTCCAGTGAACTTTTTAAATTGCAGTTTATTTCTGAAGATTTATGTTTATTGTTACAGTAATTCTTTAGAATCTTTAAATTTAAAGAATTCTTAAAACCACATTGTTTAAGTTTTAAAATCACAAAAAACTCTCGATATTGTACACATTGTAGTGAATACCGTAGTCCAATGTCTTAACTTATGTGAATTTGATTTCACAACTTTAGAAAAATACCGGTAATTAAATTCCTTGATATTGGAATTAAAATTTATTCAAAAGTCTTGCTACACTCTGAATTCAAGTTGGTTAAAGGTTGTAATAAAGTGTATTTCAACCAAATCTCAATGTTTAAATAATTGAGAACAGTATGTCTTAATATTGATTCTTATTTTAGCCCGAGACTCTAGCTGAAGCAAAGAAAACCGATGCGGTGTCACCAGATGATGAAAAGAAAGAGGAGTCTGCAGACAAGGAGGAAAAGACAGGACCAGGGGGAGACAACAAACCCAACACCAAGAAATCTAAGGCCAGTCTAGAGGCCACAGAGGTAGGCCGATATATAATTTTTATCAACTCATAGTGTGTTGTCTACTGTAAATTCCTTATTTTACCTGAGTACTTAATTCCGCGATTCCACGGTTTTGTATCAAATCGCGAGAACATAAAATCACGATCACCAATATTTTGGTTATTATTTCCTATAGTTTGAAACTGTCTGAAAAATAAAAGCGAGATTTTAAAATCCGCGATGATTGCTTCTCGCGATTTTACGCGGAAATTAATTCCACGCGTTTAATTAGGAATTTACAGTATCCCCTCATAAATGCTCAGGAAAGAAAACACATTTAAAAAATAATCAAATTTATATTGAAAGATTGTTATACATGTATATAAATCATCAATGACACTGCCAGGTGTAGGTCAGTTATAGCTATTTAACAATGACAGTGTTTTGATATACATCACTGATATAAATAAAAGATATCATATGAAGGGGGCGAAATTAATCATAACAGCCACATCATCTAATTTGCTATCAGTTGACACCATTGCTCCACTTCTCATGTCAATATATCATATTTCAAAAAATTCACATTTGACATCATCAAAAGGCAACTAATTGTAGCTAGCTGACAAAGATAGAAAGAATTCATGGGGATAAATATTGCAAGTCATAGTCAAGTTAACGTTATGGATTTGTATAACTCAAATTTAAGGATGATGGAGATGATGAAGATGAAGTGGATGCTGAAGAAGAGGAGGAAGAAGCACAGGAGAAGAACAGCGAATCACCAAGGTTTGTGAAAATCGTGAATTGTGATATCAGTTTTTTCTAAAGCAGTGTGAAATGTAGTATCAACAAGTGTTTACTGGCCTCCTGTAGTGTTATCAATATTCATTTTTGCCTTACTTTTCCTGGATTTCTTGGTAACCTCTCACTTAAAAATTTGATTTGGCTAAAAATAATTACAATTTACTAAGTATGATAATTCTGTTCATTAGAATGAACTCATCAAGTTACTTCATATTGTAATTGTAAAATCAAATACTGGCAATCCACATGAATTGACCTTTACTAATTCAAATGATCCTTTACTATTGCAAGAGGTTTCTAACTCCAGTTACTTATTTTTTTATTTGCACAGACGATCTCCAAGAAAGAGGAAGTCTAGAAAGGATTGAGAGAAGTTTTGTGAGAGAGTATGAAGAGTATAAGAATCAGAATTCCTAGTAGGCATCTCAATGTTTTGTGTTATGCAATGCTGATAGACACAACCAAACCTGTTACATAACATTTCTTTAAATCTTATCCATCTGTGTAGTATTAAGGCTGAATACTGTACAAGTTAGATTTCTTAATTTTCTGTGCATGAAAGCTTTACACATTTATGCACAATTGAATAGATTTTTTTTTTCAGTTAATAAACTTTCATGTTGCTTTAACTCTTGAAAAAGATTTTTTTTATTGATCTTTACATTTTCACATGTACTTGGTATGCATAACATTTTCAGTGAGTTTTGATTTGTCTTTTTTAACCAATTTATATATGAAAGAATGAGTCTGATGATGAAGGGAAAATTAAAAGTAAACGTCTTATATTGAAACTGTGCTTAAAAACCTGTTTGTGTCACTTGGTATATGAACCCATGTTTAACATGGCTGCCAGATTGTATGAGTGTTTTGTTCCAGTTAAATATTTATCAAGTTAGTGTTTCCTATTAGTGTGTTTATGAAGTGATGTTGTCTTGATGATGAAAATGGTATGCTGGTAGTTTTATGTACATGAAATTTAAAGTGTCTGTTAGTATGTCATTTAGTACATTGTTAGTACATCATTTAGTACATTGTTGGTACAACTGTACATCATTTAGTACATGTTAAATGTATCATGTGTCATAGGTCATGGTCTGTAGTTTAGAACGTTTTGTTAATGTAATATTGTTCAGAATATTTCAATTATTCTCAAATGATTCTCTTGTGATTTGCATGAACTGATTTCTTTTCTATATTCAGAATATATTCCCGAGTGGCACTGTGCAAATTGGAATGAAATGTAGTTATTTTCAGTCATACATGTGCATCTTTGTAATTTCACAATTGATATATATTGTCTGAACCAACAGTCTTTTACAAGAAGGCACAATGTATGTCTTTTTTTTTAAACTTTAACTATTTTTAGCTGATAAAATTACTCCTCTTTCAATGAGCTTCATCTTTATGGGAATGTCTTAGCTTTTGCTGCTAATTTCATTTTATGTCAGTAATGTTGGAGGGATTACTTTGTCCTGTAGTTCCTTCTTATTAATGGCATAATAAACCCACTGGTTGCACATAAAGCCTAAAAGTAAGAGAAAGTGTAGAAACTTGTAATTGTGTGTACTTAAAGAGTTCATGATGCCTGAATGACTGTGAAAGGCTAGGTATTCTGTCCAATTTATAGCTGTCGACTACAATCATTCTTTTTCATTCATTTTGTTAAATTAAACATATAGAGGTATGTTGTCAATGAAAAACCATGTTGAAATAAACAGACCCGAATTTTTTATTGAAAATTTTTATCTTTTTTTTTTTTGCATGTATGGGTTTATCTAGTACATGTAATTGAATCTTTTTAGTGATGAAAGAACTACTGCAACATATTGACAAGCAAAATAAAAATGATTGAAAAAGGAAATACTTTACTGAACCTCAAATTTCTAATGTGTATTTTGATCTCTATACCGCATGAACTATGATTTTGTGCCTGGAAACACAGGGACCAAGCCCGTTTTAACATTAATTTCAATCTTTATTTATGGTTACATTGAAATAATTGTTAAAACGGGCTTGGCCCGTGCTGGAAACCATGGGCAAAAGAGATTACATTATATCCCAAGTTGCAGTGGATAAAATGTGTTTAACCTGTCAGTCCTGTTTTTCCGTCAGCAAAACTCCTCTTACACCGGCGCATGAAGTTTGTTGACACATTATCCATATGTGCATATTATCAGGAAATTTCGATTCCATTGTTTTTCTGGGAATTTTGATCCTGAATTTAGTTTGTTTTACCCATATCCCCTCCCTCTCACAAATTAAAATTAAGCTGTATTAGAAGAAATATGAATATATTTATTTTTATAAATCAATATATGACACATTTAAAATAAGGTTGTTCATGTAAATGCTGTCTAAATACTATAATAACGGACAATAATCTTGCCATATAAAATCTAAGCTTTTATAAAAACGTTTGTGTAAGATGCTAAAAAAATCGTTGTTCCTTGGTATTCCCTTGCCATGCATGCATTACATCTTTGAAATAACAATGATCTAAAAAAAAAAAAAAAAGAGATGCATGTTGTATATATCAAATATTATAAAATAGTTAAGTTCTCAATCTGAAAACAGATAAAGGCGCAGATTTAAATCCATGTATATTAAACAATGACAACATTTATAAAACAAAATTCGGGGGGGGGGGGGGGGCTCAAAATAAACCAAGATTGACGGAAATTTTACGGGCATTTTTCTGTCCCCCATTTGCAAGATAAATTGTGTCAACATGCACGAAAATTTTTTTTTAAAATGGAAAATTCACTTCATGAGCTAGTTTCTGACAGCAAACCAAATGCAGGATGCAACAATAATATGTAAACATGCAAGATATTTATATCAACATGCGACTTATCTATATCGACATGCGACATATTTATGTCTACATGTGATTTGAATATGCTAACATGCATCTTATTGGAGTAACTATGCCCCCACAGTTGTCAGATTTTGGCGATGATAATGAAATTGACCCATATTAAGACATATTATATAAGAAGACTTGCATGCCAACATAATTACTGCAATATCTCGCATGTTGACATACTTTTGTTGCATGTCGACATAGTTTATCTTGCACTTAAAAATATGCCACCATAGGTTTCTCTTCAAATGACAGGTACCTTTTTGCTTAAGAATTTAAAACCTCTCCATTGGCTGTGTCTGCCTCCTCAGTGGTTTGTAACGCGGAATATTCCAACTGACGCAGAGCAGACGCCGACTCCTCCATGAACTGGGTGTATTTCTGTGAGCAGATCCAAAAGGTTTCAGGAGTAAAAATATATAATTTTTTTAATTGAATAAATATTGATTTTACGTATTTCTGTGTGCAGATTCAAAAGGTTTAAGAAGTAAAAAATATATTTTTTAATTAAATAAATTGTGGAAATATGAAAACCATCTCTTTTTTTAATAATTTAAAAATTGTGTGGTTTTTTTGTTTGTTTGTAAAGAGCGGCACGTATATCATTTTCAATACCAACCTTAATTCGAGGGGCGTTGGTGATTAGTTCATCCCAGGAGACGTCTTTGTCGTAGGAGAATTGCTAGAATTCACGAAGAACTTTACACAGTTGAAACTTAATGATTTCTTTTGGTTATTATACCTTAATTTTGAATATCAATGGTTTCATAACTGTATCCACAATTTCGAGAAAAAGAAAAACAGCATGCAGTTGCAAGACAACTTGTCTAGAATTAATCGTGAAAATCCAGTTTCAGACAAACCATTTGACATTGCTAATAAATTTTCTTATTAATATTTTTTTAATTCGAATAGTAAAACCAGAATTGCATAGGAACTGACTGTTCTGAACAGTTCTTTCAATTTACACCGACTGCATTATAGATACAATATAGCAATGTTTATTTAAACGACTAAAGTTAAATATTTTGCGGAGAATACTTTGCATATATGCATGTACAAGATCATCAGTTCGTGGTCGAATATTTTTGCAAATACTATATATAGTAACTTCTCGTTTCATAATCATGGTAATTTAATCATGTACGTTCAAATTAACGTCGCTATTCAGTGTACTGTTGAAGTGGGGGGGGGGGGGGGGGGGCAATAAAATATTGTGTGACTATCGTATAGATATGCAGGTGTTGTATGTGTACATTTTCTATTTGGATAGTAAGTACATGTATATATTTACATTATCCAGTGTCTTTGTCTGTGATAACACTACGTATCGATTTTGTACTAAATAACCTATAATACAAATGACGCCAAATTGAGGCGCCATTGGGGTTTGTTTATTTATATTTAAATATTTAATCGTACGATGGCCTAAAATTATATAAATATAAGTAATAAGGAATCATTCTTTGAATATTATGTGGTGATAATTTCGGTCGGGGCTTGATCAAATATATCATAAAGCCCTTCGGGCTTAATTGGATTTGATCACGCCCCGACCATGCAAAATTATCACCTCATAATATTCAAAGAATGATTCCTTATATACATACAGTGAGTTTTTGTCGTGTTATTAAATTGTCGCTCTCCGTCCCGGTATCTTCGATCTCATTAAATGGATTACTCCTGCTCATCCAAACTGTGAAAAATTTCTGCAAGAATAAACATGGTTTTCAAAATAAACGGATTATGTAAAAAATATTTTTTCTTCATCAGTGACTTAGCTGTTTCGGAAAGTATAATTTCAGTACTATCGGTAATACGGGAATCCAGACGTTCTTTTCCTAAAATATTTTACTGCAAACATGCTTGTGATAATCTTCCGATCCCTTGTAGATCTAATTCAGCTTTGGTCGATTTTGGTTTGAAATGCGAGCATTTGCGCATTCTGTTCTTTAAAATATATGCTTTGTGTATAATTCACACCTTTGAAAAAATTGTTTCGACAACGATGATGAAATTTAACACAAAAGGCATTTTACTAATCGGTGAAATACTAAGCATTTTGTAAATTTGTTATTTTTTTTTTTAAGCAAAAAGTCAGCTTCCTTAATTTTTCATTTTTGTTTTTGTGTTTCTTACCCTTTGTTGTTCCCCCGCAATGGCGTGCAGTGTGTCGCTTTCGGCAGTCTCTCTTTGTAGGGCCAGCATTCGAACCCTCATCTCCAACTCCTGAATGAGACTCCGAGGGTTCTCTTGAGTTGCCAATAGCTGGGCGAGATTGAAGACTTACTAACATTTGCATGGAAATTTGCGCGTAGATGAATCGGTGTTTTCATATAGTTACATATAATGTTACTTTTTTAAAAAAGTATATTAAAGCATTCAAAACATGGGAAACATCCTTACACGCTAAAGTGTTTCCTATTACAATGTATAGTTATTTAAATTTAATATAATTTACAATTTGCTTTTTTATATCGATTTGGCGCATTACGTTACTACTAAGACTTCTTTTTTCTATACATGTATAGGTCTTCTATAAAGCAAATGTCTTCCCACAAATGTTTATTTAAAAATAAAACTTGGCGTTATGACTAAAAATAGTTGTATTTTTAAATAAACATTTGTGGGAAGACACAAAGTACGGTAGGCTGTCCAAAGTTAATTCTATGTTTAACGTTACATGCGGGCGTGTTTGGAAATATAGTTTTGGAGAAATTGTTGTTTAAAAAAACACAAATAAACCCCAATTTTCAGTTTTATTTCTTTTAAGAAATGAAGATAATAATTTTTCTATTGATCGACGTATCAAAGAAAAAATTGACCGGAAAACTTCATCAATGCGCGTAAGATAGGAAAGATCATTAAACAGTTAGTTTACATAAAGCTGGAACGAACTCACTGCATTTTTATTAATATAAATGAATAAAAATCATTGTTTGCAAATTTTGTTTGTTTTGATTTTATCGGTGTTTTTAAGGTGACGTTAAACGTGATATTAATTTTGGGCAGCCTCACAATAATCTATATATATATGTACATGTATGTACCTGTTTCAAGCCCACTTTCTTTGTCCATCTCGATTTATATTTTCGACCTCTTCTTTGCATCTGAAGTAAAAGAACAAAATTAAATCAAAAATTTGCGAAGCATAATAAATATTTTAAATTATACGAACTATTAATTAGTTTGAATGAAACACGGTGAATCATACCTTATCTGAGCTGTGATGGTAACTTGTTTTTCACGTTGACGTTTTCCTATGACGTCATAAGATGCTACTGTTTCCTAAAACTTCACTCATCTTTGATTTGACGCCAGCATATCGCCGATAAATTATTCGATAATTGTACATTTTATGCGCAAGCCTCAATCATTTATGTCAAAATTAACTTTCGTTTGCGTTGATTAATTGTCTTCACAAACTTAAAAGTTGAGAGTGAATGAAAGAAATGATATACTGTAAAGCGGGAAAATATTCGCCCCGTTTTATTTTCGCCCTCTTTGTCAGCGGGCAAAAAGACCAGGCAAATTCCAATGACTCAAATCATATCCTATTAAACAACTGTGTCTGCTCGAATTCAAGACGGGGTGAAACTCTTTGCAAGTGTAAAGGGCAGAAAATTACATGGGGCGAAAGTTTCCCTGTATACAATAATTGATTTTGCTTTTTAAACGTATGGCTATCACATTTTGATTTGTTCTTTAATTTCTTGCCATTCCAATTTTTCAAGAAATAAAACTGATAGTCTGTACGTGTGTAGAGTATTGCAAAAAAATTGAATATTTTAAATCCTTTTTTCTTTTGCTTAGGATCAATACAAAGAAGGGGTTTCCTACTTGATTAATTATGATGACAAATGGACCAGGGTAGCAAAATGTTTTATTCAACAAGCAACAAATAGTGCAATCATGAGGTACAAGTATATAAGCTCAGATATATAGAAATGTCATATCACAGTGAATCGTTAGTAATATCAAAACGGGCCTTTGGAAAAGTTTATTTAAGTTAATTATTTTTCAGCAAGTCAATTGTCACCGAAACTTTTTCTTTCGAGGATCGGTCTCTTCCGGTCACGTGTAATTCCGTGTCGCCGAAGGCCAAGGACACATCCACAATCCGGTCAAGGCCACCAGTGGTATCTGGCATGTCAACGATCATTGTCCCAATTTCTCTGCAGTCGTCATCCACATACATTTGGTCCGGATTGTTTGACTGGTAAACGTTCACTGGCATTACCGTCTGATTTGGCTTCACGGGGGACACTTCGGTGGTGACTCTCTGTCCCACTCGAAATGTCTGCCCACTCCTGGCGAGGACATTAAACACATTCTTACAAAAGGGGGCCCCGTCAATCTCCGTCCTATATTCCGGAGGATCTCCGTCTAGGAAGTAACGGAGCTGCCGGGTGCCATAGGTGAAAGGGCTGACTCTCTCTGAAACAATAAGTGGGTTCTCTCCGAACAACACTGCACCCTGCAAAACAGCTAGCCCAGCTTCCTGTGGGATGACAACCCTGAAGTCCTTAAACTTTTCCCTCATGGCTTTCTGGATAATTTTGCAATCTGAAAATCCGCCAACCAGAATAATATTTTTTAAGCCTTTAGTGAGAGGGTCCGAAACCAGTTCTTCGACGTGACGCAATATGCTGTCTACGGCTGGTTTGAACATGTCCATCGTTACGTCTAAACTCATTCGCAGCTTTTCAAATTTCATTTCGAGTTTTTCTCTGTATCGACCTGATGACGTGGCAAAGTCACTCAAACTTTTTCCCTTGGTCTTTTCAAATAACTCTATCAGTTCACCGGGCAGATTTATTAAAATTCTGTTTTGTTCGTCACCCGTCAAATTCCTCTTTTTCTGTTCGATTTCTCGTTCCAGGTCTAATTGAGCTGCGGGATGTTGCTCCCTGAATTTTTCCATCAATTTGTTGCCCACCAGATCTTCTATGAATTGGTAGAACCGCTGGTTGACGTGTAGGCCTCCCCACGCCCCACCGCTGGCCTTTGTGATCTCCTTCAGGGATCTGTCCGGCAGGACTTCGCGCACTGTAACGTCAACGGTCCCTCCTAAAACAGAAAGAAAGAAACTAATCAAAGGATAATAAAGATAAGATACCGTGTTTTAATTGCACACTTTTCAAAGGTTTTGATTGAGCTGAAGTGAATTTGGTTTTTTTTTGCCTTCATAGCGAATATTGCCCTAAGCAAAAATTTCAAATATAGCGGTAATTGAATCCTTTTTTGCGTTGTAAATTGCTTTAAAAGTATCTTCTTTTCGAGAAGTTTGAATTCGACAGAATAAAAAATTTCATTTGATAAAAAAAATGTCTCAGATAAATAAAAACCCAAACGATTATGATAGATTAATCTTACAGCAACTTGAACTCTGTCAACAATCTATTTTTTTGTTGTTGTTCAAAAATCTTGAATTAGTTTGTTACAGCATAACTCACCGCCTAAGTCGACGATCATGTACTTGGTTTTGGGAGAAAAGGCCGATAGCCTGGACTGATTCATATCAGTATGAACCTCAACATTCATTTCTTTGACGTAGATAGAAGCAGCCTCAGGTTCCAGCGCCAGAAGTAGGTTATCTCCCTCGATTCCAGCCTAAAAATGAAAAGGATTCTTTTGTTCGTATTAACAAATATGAACAGTGGTGTAGGAAAACAAGCTATATTTTGGAGACTCTTTTTGATTAAGGCACCTTCAAATGTTTTGGCTACGTGTACATGTATATCTGACGGGTGGATTGAAGGGTGAAGACAGATCTAGACACTCTTGGCTCAAAAAACAATATGGGTACAATAGTTATTCTTTTCATATTGGACAAACATTTTAGATGCTATTTTTCGTTCTAATTATAGTTTAGGGAAACTAAAGAAATGTTTTAATGAACCACAAAAAGAAATGTTTAAGGTAATATGGGACACCTGTTGATATTAATGTGGGTAAAACTACATAATAATCAAAATACTTTGACCGTTTTGAAATTTTCAAATTTTAAAATATTTGACCAAAGAAAAGTTTTAAAATTTTTTGAAAGGTAAAAATCATAAAAGCCCCCAGCGGGATTCGAACTCATGACTTACATATTCGTAGCATACGCACTAACCCATTGCGCTATGCAGTTAGGTAACAAATTCGGGAAAGAAAACTTTTATAAAAATAAGCTTGATTTTATTTCGATCGGAAGTACGTCACGATATGAAAGTACCACATACCACCATAAATGCATGTTATTTCAAGCAAATCTGCCTTACTTCCCGAGCGGCTTCACGCATGAACTGTTTGGCGGGCTCTTCCCAGATGGCGGGAACCGTTATCACCCATCTGATGTTCTCCGTCTTAAACTCAGTGTCAACTTTCTTCCTCTCGACCATTTTCATTAAATCATCTTTCATGAACTTAATGCAGTGAGTAAAAACAAGTCTCGCCGAAATTTCTTTTCCATTCGAATCTTTAATTGTGGTCTTGCTGCACAGTCCCTACATTAACAAAAATCAAAAACCTTTACAAAGATACGCTTTTATTTTTTAACACGTTGATTTTACACAAATGATAAAGAAGGTTGTTTTTTTCTAAGTAATACTCAATATATATATCTACAATGTACTCACTTCGTCTCTGTGCAATATCATTTTAAAATGCTTGAAAAACCGCCAGTTTTTTTGATCTTCACATTCACTAAATTCTCTTTCTGCTGTGTAACCAAAGGACTTAAAGTCTCCATTAGCCTCTAACAGAACACACGTTGGAGCATTCTCGGAGGGCAAACAGCCACCACCTGCTTCCTCGTTCCACGATTTGACGTAAATATTCTTGTGGTTTTCGATTCCTATTAATTTAAATGCATAACCGGAATATGTAGTTCCAAAGTCCATTGCGGCCACCATTTTAATTTTAGAGGATTCTCTGACCGGACGTTGTCTCTCTTCAAACACGTCATCTGGTAACTCCTCTAATCCAGACCCTGGTTCAGTTGACATCTCCTCCAAGCCAGATATCACATCGTCTGGTATTTCCTCCAACCCAGACATTTTGCGTTATAAACTTCGTTTTTTTTTAAATTGAAAATACGAATTCGATTAGTAAATGGTCCTACAGAAACATTTTTTCTTTGTGTCAATTAACGTCATTCTGAAAATATACAAAATGGTATTTTACATATTTCGTCTCGGTTCATACACAGTAGAAAAAAATCCGCATGAGTAGCCTAGCTTCTATTAACGAAACATCATAATAATTAGTTTATATACTGTTAAAGTAATATATTAAAGTATATTAAGGTGGCGTCGGAAGCAAATTGAAAGTGGGAAGGTGAGGGGGGGGGGGGCAAAAAGAGTGTGTGACAGGGGGGGGGGGGGCTTAGCCCCTCCCCCTCTGTTTTGATGCTTATGCTGGGCTTTCACCACACAGTGCATACAGTTCTCTTCTACATAAAAATACAATTAAAAAGTTTCATGTGATAAAAAGGTTCCTATGGCTAAACCGAAAGTTGATTTAATAAACAAGACAGTTAAGCTCAAACGAATGTGGTTTTGAGTCGAAATAATGCGATTAAAAAGGTTTTCTTTTGATTTCATGATCAATCACACAAATACCGGGTATTTGTTGAATTCTGAAAAAATATCAAAATCTCTTACCCGAAATACCCTTCATAATATCTACGATCCAACATACTTTCTTAATAGTAATCAACAGGACAGTAAGTTATGGAAGCCAAGAAGGCTTATAAATAAATAATGGATTTTCTTTAATATCGTACTTAACCCGCTACCTATAAGTCGTTATCGAAAAATACGGGAGTCAGTGTATTTGGTTACGACCGAATTGGAGTTCATTAATGTAGAAAAAAAGGCAAATTAAGCTAGTTTTGGTCTCTTTTCCACACAAAAATACAAATGTATGTACTTTGTGGTTTTTTAAAATCCGTTTTCATGAATAACAAATTAAACTGACATTATATATTTATTAGTCCCCTACCGGTTTCACCGGAGGGGACTATAGCTTTCCTCTGCGTCCGTCAGTCCGTCCGTCCGTCCGTCAGTCCGTCTGTCTGTCCCACTTCAGTTTTCCACACTTTTTTTCTTTATGCATTTGAGGAATAATATGAAACTTGCTGAACAGCTTCAAAATGTCAAACTACAGATCAAGTTTACCCTTTTGTAGCGTCTGATTGACATATTTTCGAGAAAATTAATTTTTTATATTCCAATTTTTTAATGTTCGGGTTCGTTATCGGGTTCGGTGTGTAACTGAATAAACGAGGTCAGTATGTAGTCAGTAATAATATCGTGCGTTACTTGAACCATTCCTTTTCCTGTACCATTCCTTTTATCATTTCTAACGAACAAATAAATTCTATAAAATAGTGTCAAGCATTGTGTTGTAAATTTAATCGGCAGGGTTTTTTTTTGTATTATTATTACAATCGGGTTCGTTGTCGGGTTGGGCTGTTTAACTGTTTGGTTCGGGGTACAGAAGACGGTAAGAAATGATATTGTGCATAACAGTGCATTGTTTTCACAAATTTTTACCAGCGAATACAGAATAGAATTGGCGAAATTACAGGAGATGAAATAAAGAGTATTATTTTACCTATTTCCTATATAATTTCTATATCAACTATATAGTTTTAATTTCCTCTGTTCTTTTATCTCTGATTAAAGCATGACATCTCGTTTACAATAGCTCGGATCTGAAATAGTTGTGTGCTTGGAAGCTTTCATAGAATAATACAAACCGGTAGGGGACGTGTATTGCTTATGCAATACTCTCAGAATGCTTGTTATATTTACATCTACCGAGTATGGTTTTCCCTATTTCTTACGGGAACTTAGAACCATTTTAACAAGGCCTTGGACTTTCAATAGGATGCAACTATCTATTTCTTGCGTCAAAGAGAGTTCAAAATGACACTGGTTTCAAGCGAAATATACACCGATTGCGTAGTCTTAACTGAAAAGCCAGACAAATTTTGTTGATTTCAAAGACCCATGGCTGAATGGCTAGCAATGAAATAGACAGGACGAGGCTACGTCACATTGCTGTTTGACACAACCGTAGCCAAAGTCCAAGCTCTTGTTAAAATGGTTCTATATGTAGTAAATCAAAGGCTTCCCCTTTTTAAAGAAACAGCCAGACTGAAATCTACACGCCCCGTTTATCGTTTGGTCGAAACCTACAGCGATCATAGAAAAGTCACGGACAGCACGATATAATCATAATATTAGACTCATATTCCCACAGGAGACGATTTGGCCGTTTTTTTAGCTATCGTACTGATCGATGTATGTTAACAGTAAATTAGTAAATTTTACTTACTTTTAACAATCAATTTATTAATTAGTTTAAAGAAAGATGTAAATATAAACAATAAAACGCGGGTTATGTATTTTTTTTCCTGCAATGTCGCCACCTTCATGACCAGCATGAATCGCCAAAGAAAGCATTTTATTGTTTAACTAACTTGGTTGGTCACGTGATCAAATCGATTCGTAGTGATATCTCCGACAAGACACTGGAAATGTAAATGTATTTTAATAACTGGTTTCAATTTCATTTTAGAATAAATTACTGAATAAATTAGAATATTAAAAAAAAAATCATAGCCATGTTTGATGCTTTTGGTGTACAATACCATGCTTGTTAACAAAAGAATGGGTGCCTGTTTTGTATAAGAACTCAGTATATGCAGGCACGTAGCATCAGGGGGCCGGGGGGGGCACTTTTTTGCGCAGCAAAGATTTTTTTTAAAATTTACATACAAAAAATTGAATTAACATGGAGTTGCCCCTCCCCCCGAGTCTGGCACCCCCCCCCCCCCCATTTCAAAAACGATGCTACGTGCCTGATATGGGTCTAGCCATTTTTAAGGAACATTCGGCATAAAATAGCATAGTCTGTTTCACTATTGATGCTTTTATAGGTCAGGCGCGGATCGAAATTCTTAGGGGGATTGCTACTAAGCATGTTAACTGTTACAAAAGCGACAGAAAAACCTATACTTTCTATTGTCACATTTATTTTTAATACTTATTTCATCCACCAATTAATGAAGATAAAGTTTTAAACCAATAAACGTTTAGTTTTTATGTTTGAATACAATTAAGTACCCAGATTCCAAGAAATAGACTACATGTATAAACACTAGGCACGATTTTAAAACCACTAAATTTAAGTGACAATGCCATTCACAGGGGTGCTATAGACATATTTATAAACTAATTCATACATTTTTTTATAGGATTACTTATGCACTTTATAGGATTTTAATTGTTTATGGCGAGAATATATTGCTGGTGTCACGATCACGTGTATCTAAAATGCGCTGATTGTTTAAATTTTACAACTGTTATCATGGTTATAAGCCTCTACATTTGTAACGCGATATTTTTAAAATGAGCTCAATGGGCTGTCGTAGAAACACAAAAAATAATATCCCAAATGGGCTATCGTCGTGGGATCGGTGGTTGGAAAATCCACTATAAGCCTTCTTTATCCAGTCAAAATGGGCCGCATTTAAATGTGTTTTAGAAAAGTAATGGTACCTTTATAACAATATACCATAGCCTACTTGAAATTTCAAAAATAGTTGATTAATCAGTCCTATGTATATAAAATCTGTTTGTTTGTTTGATAACCTACTTTCGGTTTGCATTCCTCTTGCCCTCTTGCCATCGGCCATTTTGCTTTCTATTACCGTGATGATGTTGAAAGATACTGTAGAATAAACTGATGTCAGCGCTGCGAAATTTGTAAGTACGTGTATATTCTTACGTATGCATGAATGATTATATCATTACATAAGTTGACTGAATTTATAGCTCTATAAATGATACAGAGACGAGAAGGTTACTGAGATCGCAGGTCTCTCAATCTCCATCAACAAGCCGTTAAATGTATGGGCCTAGGGGTATCGGGTGCGTTCGCCCGATCAAAGAAATTTGAAACTTGTCATACAATGTAGCTTTGATCTTTAAAAAACCTTTTTCTCAAAAACCGTTTGGCTGAAAAAGCTGTACTGTAGATATAAGATTTAAAGGGGCATGATCCGATTTTTTGGCTATGTACACTATCAAATAATTTTCCATACAAACCACTTATCCTAGAAAGCTATAAACTTTTGCCTATTTACACAGGCCAGCAGACTAGGTCCCCTTTCAAAGTTAGAAATAGACAAAGTAAATAAAAGTAAATTCTTTATGGGCATACACCCCCCAACAACATATTAAACCAAAATGCATTGTGAAAATGTTTAGGAATTAAACAAAACAAACTTCAGAAATAATAGTGAACAAAGTGAACACAGGTTTTTTTTTAGCTCACCTGAGCTGAAAGCTCAAGTGACCATTTCTAGTCACCATTTGTCCGTATGTCTGTCTGTCCTTCCTTCTATAAACTTTTTACATTTTTGTTTTCTCCAGAACCACCAGGCCGATTTCAACCAAAATTGGCACAAAGCATTCTAAGGTGAAAGGGATTAAAGTTAATTAAAATGAAGGTCCACACTCTCTTTCAAAGGTAGATGATTAAGAATTATGAAAAATTTGTTGGTATCTTTAAAAAATCCTCTTCTCGAAAACCAAGCAGCCAGAAAAGCTGAAACTTGTGTGGAAGCATTTACAGGTAGTGTAGATTCAAGTTTGTTCAAATCATAATCCCTGGAGGTATGGATGGCCATGGGCCACAGTGGGGGTCGAAAATTTACATAGGAATATGTAGAGAAAAAGTTTTAAAAATTTCTTCTCAAAAACCAATTGGCCAGAAAAGGCTATATAAAATTAATATTTAAATTCT
Source organism: Magallana gigas (assembly GCF_902806645.1). Lineage (NCBI taxonomy): Eukaryota > Metazoa > Mollusca > Bivalvia > Ostreida > Ostreidae > Magallana > Magallana gigas. The sequence goes on along the minus strand of NC_047565.1, from coordinate 44,113,691 downwards.
CAACCTGATTTGCTCTATTCTTTTAAATTGTTAATGTTAATATGAGTACACAAGAGTGATTGGGAAGGACCTGCGCCACGCGCCATAGTCGCATTAAAGATAAAAACGGCGCACTAAATCAATTTCTCTAAACCACATTGACTTCTGACAGGGCCAGCCATTTTGACGTCTTCGAGAAAGAATGATTCTGATTGGACCATCAGGAATATTAACCAATGAAACTGAGTTTAACAGTAGCTATCACAATGGCCGGTCTGGTCAGAAGTTGATGTGGCTGCAGAATAAAAGTTAAGTTTGGAGAGTATTTAAGGAATTTTATCAGAATTTTAGGATGTAAGAAGCATACGTTTGATGTGAGATTTTAAAAGATTAGTATGAATGTTTCTCGACTTGTTGCAACACTGCTGTTGTCAAAGGCAAAATCCCATCGTGAGCCTTGGAACGGTAAATGTCCGAGTAAAAATAAACTGGCGACTTCGAGAGAATAATGACGTATATCTCCGCTATTTTAAGACCCATCAACTTGAAATTTGGCATGAGTGTATCTCGGACATTACTTTTCTGAAAAATACATGCATATTGCGAGTGTTTTAGAAATTAATTGATTTATTAGGCTTTTGAAGCGAGCTGGTAGTTTTTTATCTGGGTCAGAGTTCAACCCCTTTCTTTATTTATGGTTACATTGTAATTAATGTTAAAACGGGCTTGGCCCCTTTGGGCCCAACATAAGAACATCTGTAGAAAATTTTGAAAATCTTTAAATACAGGATCCGTTGATACTCATTCATTGTCCCAATATTTTAGATATGACTTCATGTAGCTGATCTAATTTTGTCTTATGTTGCTCAGGTGAGCAATGTGGCCAATGGGCCTCTTGTTTGATATGCTAGAAAATAACTGGACGGTACTGTACCAGTTATTGGGTAAGACCAGTTATCAACTAAACTGAGAGTTCGTGTTTATAGTTTGCGACTGTCTGAGATTTTTTAATTCAGTCGTCTATTTCGAATAAAAAAAAGTAAGTTTGCTTGAAAACTATCTTGAATATAATTTAACCATGAGCTCAAGCGATCATTGTTTACCGCTGATTTACATCTTTCACTTTCAGCAGTTGGGGAAGTGACATAATACTGTGGAATCATAAAATTCGTTGTGGCTCAATTTTCGTGGTATTCGTGGGTAGCCCTCCCCCACCAATTTAAATCCTCAACAAAAACAAATTTATAAAGAGTAATCTTTGTTACTGAAACAGTTAACGACGCATCCACGAAATTACTTCCCCGCGAATGAACAAAATAGTCACAGTCCACGAAAATTGGCCCCCACGAATTTAAATGATTCCACAGTAAGTGAAAAATAGAATATGACCTCTTTGTGATATGTACCTTCTTTGATTTGACATAATATCAAGACATTAAACATGTTGAAACAAAAGGAATTCATTAAATTCTAAGAGATTCATAGCGCAGTTGAATGCCTGGTTGCACAATATTATGTATTGAAAAGTCTATGATTTTGTGTATTACCGTATGATAACAAACGAATAATTTTATGAGTTATAACCCCTATGTATCATAACCCCTACTACCTTTAGTCTGATCCAAAAAGGGGCATAATTCAAATTACATTATGCAGAGTATCAAATCAAAATGTACAGGGATTTTACTATGTTATTATCGCAAAGCGGATAACTGGTACAGTAAATCGTAAAACATGGCAAATTCAGGTCATGCTAAAAAGCACAAAAACAAGATGTTTTGAGTTCTTAATAATGATATAATATATAACAGATAGATAAACAAGGAAATCACTAATTAAAGTATGTCAAGTTTTATCCAAAAGTATCTAGAAATAAGGAAATACAAAAATAAAATTTAGCCAATAACTGGTACAATGCCAGTACTCATATTTAGACTCTATAATTAAAAGCGATGTCAAAGTTGTAGTACAATCATCTCCACCCTGACGTCGGGGGCGAAATTTGATAGGAGGTAAAAATAACGCGATACCCTTTTTTTACATAATTTTTTCTTTGAAATATGGCTTTAAACAAGAAAACTATTGCAGCAGCAATGTTTATTATTATACACATACTTAGTATAACCATCGTTCAAAAGCGTACACAAAATTTGATATAAAAACGGACCAAGCAACTTTAACGTTATGCAGATTCAAGCTTCTTTATATCATGATCTGTGTGGGTAGAATATACATAGGGCCACAATAGGGTAGGTTGATGTAATTTTTAATTTTGAGTTAATAGAAAAAAAAACTTTAAAAAATCTTATTCTCTAATTAAAAACTGAAACATTTAACAAAAGGAGCTCAATGTTTAACTTCAGAATGTGTGGAGAAAAATTTAAAAATCTCAATATAAAAGATATACTTTACTAAGTTGTCTAGATATTTTGTATTTGAAACTGTAAAGATGGTCTAAAGCTTTCCTGATCAGTTATAGCTTTTGTTGCTCAGGTGAGCGATGTGGACCTTGGGCCTCTGGTTTTTAAGCAGATGTCAGTGATCTGATCTCCAATACCCACTAAAGCAAAATTACTCCCTGAACTATTGGATGAATAGCAATATATGTATATTTACATCCATCCATGCCTTTAGTCTCTTTGAAGATCATTATAATAGCGAGCTCTACCGGCAAGGCGTGTGTGAATAGAAAATTCGGACTATTTGCACATTCATTCAACGGATTTTTTTGGTGTCAGTAAATCGGACCAGTAATGCCTTGTTTTAATCGTCCTAGTAGTTCCCTGTAATTATGGTTTCCCATTTAACACTCTCACGAGGACAAGATAAAAGACTATGTACATGCATTGTAAATATACTGCCGACACAACGCAAATTCCATTACATAAGACTAACAGAGTTATCGTCCTTTCGAGTGACGTCACAATGGATTTCTTACACATTGATCCGACAGAATTTTTCGGAGTCAGTAAATTTCGACCCACAATGCAATTCCTCAATGTCGGATGATCTCACTAGACTCTCGCGAGAATCAAAGTAAAACTTTTGAGAAACAGATAAATTATGTAATTTCAAGAACATAATGCTTGTTTAAGTAAACAAAACCGTATATTTCGCGGAGTTATTTTTTTTTTTTTAGGATGTTTTCAAAGGGACAGAAGACACTTGACCGACGTGAACTTTGACGTCACAATAAGGGGAAATTACTCTAAGTAGTTATTGTAAAACTGCTAAAATATGAATACCAAAATTTTCTCAAAATCTTGCAGAGCTAACGAATAGGGACATTTCTTCAAAGATAGGAAACAACTATAACTTGCTCTCATTTGGATGAATGCTCACATTTATTTTATTCACTATATTTACGGTTATTTCCAGGAATGTTTTTTTAAAAGGGGGCGTGGCATCATCATTCAAAAATTCTTCGCAAGCAAAAAGAAAAAAATTCTCAAAATCAGGAAAATTCTAATCTGAGTGAAGAATTGGGAGTGCGTAGTATGCCTTTAGCTCTTTAGCTGCTCAATACTCAGACAATAGTATCTTTATTTTCACTTCCATTTATTACATGCTCCCAGGGGATCCATTTTCATTATATGATCAGCAAGTTTTTTTATAATAAATTTGATTTTTTTTTAAACGGGGGAGGGGGGGGGGGGACTCTGTGATTAGTCAATTTTTCATGTATAAACTTTAAGAAAAATGTCTGCTGCAAGAAAAGAGGAAATAAACTGTAATGTACATTATGTTAAAATCTTTATTATTCAACAACATTTAAATTTATCCAAGATAAATTCTATATATAAATAGATAACAAAATCTTATGAATTATGAATGATGAAAATTTACTGGAAAAAATAAACATGCTTATTTTATTCTGCATTCAAATTCATTTACTTTACGTCGCTACTTTTATTTTTATTGTTTTATCATAATTGATTATTTTATCACATGCTGCGCTCGCCCCAACGGTCGCACCGTAATGCATATTAGAAAATATAAATATATATGTAAAAAACAAATATTACATTTTCACATATATGCCCTTAGTCTGTTACATGACCTAATAAATCATATCTCATATCGAGAGCGAGATTAACATAAGCCTTTTGGCTTGTTTCTCAATCTTCTGTGTACTGTTATTATAATATGTATGATGAAATTCACTAAATAGATATTGTTTAAACTAAATCATATCTCAGAATTTAAAGTGTTTAGGCCACAGTAAGTCATATTATTTTTTTCTATTTACAGAAATGAGACATTGGATCATTGGAGTTAATGTCACAACAGAACCATAAGTTGTTCGTGAGAATAACCGGTAACAGCTATAGAAGTCTCTCCAAATTAATTAAGCCATCGATGTCTCTTGGTAACTCGATCAGATGCATACTAGTTTCTTCAACAAATTAATTAAATAATCAATTAATGATGAACAAGCTTCTTTATTTCACATGCCTTATTTAGTACATGTAATTTATATTGCAGTAATTTTTTCTTGTTGTAGATTCAGGTATTGGATCTCTTGGTATGTCCCCAGGTTATATTCCTTATAATATAGTTTGAAAATAAAAACAAAAAACTAAAAGTAAAACATTTAAGAAGATCTTTGTTTCTGTTGACTTTCTTATAGATATACATGTTATTTGATTTATCTTTGACAAAAAAATTGAGCTGAAACAATGTTTATAAAATAATGCTTATAACCGTCAAAATAATTGAATCAGAAGCAATTTAAAAGTATTTTGCTTTTTCAGCTCACCTGAGCTAAAAGCTCAAGTGAGCTTTTCTGATCAAAATTTGTCCATTGTCTGTCGTCGTCGTTGGCGTTCGCGTTGTCGTTGTAAAATTTTCACATTTTCTTCTTCTTCTTCTTCTTCAGAACCACTGGGCAGATTTCAACCAAATTTGGCACAAAGCATCACTAGGTGAAGGGGATTTAAATTTGTTCTTTAAAGGGGAGATAATTGAGAATTATTGAAAATTTGTTGGTATTTTTCAAAAATCTTTTTCTTGAAAACTATTCAGCCAGAAAAGCTTAAACTTGTGTGGAGGCATCCTCAGGTAGTGTAGATTCAAGTTTGTTCAAATCATGGTCCCCGGGGGTAGGGTGGGACCACAATGGGGGGATCAAGTTTTACATAGGAATATATAGAGAAAATCTTTAAAAATCTTCTTCTCAAAAACTATGAGGCCAGAAAAGCTCAAATTAAAATGGAAGCATCCTCAGGTAGTGTAGATTCAAGTTTGTTCAAATCATGGTCCCCGGGGGTAGGGTGGGGCCACAATGGGGGAATCAAGTTTTACATAGGAATATATAGAGAAAATCTTTAAAAATCTTCTTCTCAAAAACTATGAGGCCAGAAAAGCTCAAATTAAAATGGAAGCATCCTCAAGTAGTATAGATTCAAGTTTGTTCAAATCATGGTCCCCGGGGGTAGGGTGGGGCCACAAGAGGGGGATCAAGTTTTACATAGGAATAAATAGAGAAAATCTTTAAAAATTTTCTTCTCAAAAACTATCAGGCTAGAAAAGCTCAAATTAAAATGGGGCGGTTTGAATTTTTTCATAGAAATATAGAGAAAATCTTTAAAAATATTCTGGGAAAGTTTTCGGCCCAAATGAAACCATAATTCCCCAGAGAAAAGTGGGGCCACGAAATTGGGGGGGGGGGGGGGGGGGTATATAGGAATAGAGAAAAATCTTCTTACAGGTACAACAACAAAAGGGGCTTGGTATTTACCAAAAAAATGTGGATAAAAATTGGCAGATTTTCAATTTCTTTTTAGCAAGATCTACTGTACTTAGTTGTCAAGATATTTTGAAACTGTATTGCTAATTTGATCGTAGTTAAGGCAATTGTTGCTCACGTGAGCAATGTGGCCCCTGGGCCTCTTGTAATTGCAAAATAAGAGTTCTGAGTCTTGCATTAAAGTATAAACAAATTTGCCGTATGAATATAGAATTGTCATCTTAATAATACAACATTTCAATACATTCTATAAAGCGTAAAATTTTGCTTTTCAGGGTGCTCTGATGAATATGTTGTGAGAAGATTATTTGTGTTCATAAAAGACAATCTTATTTTTGAGTCTCTCCAAGATGGATTGATGCAAAAACAGTTATTAAGTGAGAAAGAAAAGGAAGAATATGTCTGTTCAAATTGTGCCAGGCATTACTGGAGTGAAAGACTCCTTAAACTGATTATCAGGAGGAAAAGATGTAAAGAATTTGTTGCATTCATACATCAAATGTCCTGTCATAAGCATGTCTCAGAGAAAATTCTGGAGGTTCAGGAAAAAGCTAAAGGAGGGACACTGAAGGCAGCAAATGGTGATGATGAGTCTGTCTTTTCATAAATGCTTAGAAATTTAGACTGTAGTGTTTTGATTAGTCATCTTAAAGTCTGTCCCAAGAGTGTTTTTTTTAGGGATGTCAATTTTACTCGGTTTGCTTAGTCGTTAATCGGAGCCTTTAGTCGAGCGATAGTCGAGTACTCGTTCATTTATATTACTTAAAACTGTGTGTCCTTATTCTACTGTCACATACACCGTATCTTGACCATAAAAACATTTTTAAAAACCCATTTAAAAACTTGTAATAATACACACTATAGCTGTATTTAATTTCAAACAAATTAAAAAGCATTTTATTAAGATATCCGTTAGTTAATGTCTTAGCTTTTCGCTTTTCTTGTGATGCTTACACATAATTGAGCTCCTATCATCTTGGGCAAATCAAATGTGACCTGTTTCATGTTAATTCATTGTCCCATGCCGTGCCACATTAACAATTAAAGTTAATGGTTATATAAAAAGAAACGCCTTGAGTTGATGTGATTAAATTTTTTATTAATACAAACATCTAATTAAATAAATAGAACCACAGTTTGATATCTTTAAGTACATGTTTGCATATTAAGTACATCTATCCAAAACAATAATTTGACCTACAAATTCAACAGAGATCAATTTGTAGCAGCTTGAAAATATACTAAGGATATCCGTGTAACGTGATTTATTATACTGAGAAAAGAAAACTCTTTTTTTTTATTCAAAGCCCCAAAACTGCCGCATTATAAAGAAAAAAAAGTTTCGAATTTCTTTCTTCAGTTTATAACAAATAATCAACTAAGAAAATTTTAGTTGATGATCGGCGTGACTGAGCGATACTAGAGTACTCGTTGACATCCCTGGCTTTATAGCTCACCTGAGCTGAAAGCTCAAGTGAGCTTTTGTGATCACATTTTGTCTGTCGTCCATCCATCCGTCTGTCCGTCTGTCTGTCTGTCTGTAAACTTTTCACATTTTCAACATCTTCTCAAGAACTACTGGGCCAATTTCAACCAAACTTGGCACAAATCATCCTTAGGCAAAAGGGATTCAAAGATGTGAAAATTAAGGGCCACACCCTTTTTTAAGGGGGGGGGGGGGTAATTAGAAATTAATGAAAAATTTTGAGAAATTTTCAAAAATCTTTTTCTCAAGAAGCATTAAGTCAGGAAGGCTGAAACTTGTGTGGAAGCATCCTAAGGTAGTGTAGATTCAAAGTTGTGAAAATCATGACCCCCGGGGGTAAGGTGGGGCCACAATGGGGGGGTCAAATTCTTACATAGGAATATATAGAGTAAATTTTCAAAAATCAGCCAGGAAAGCTGAAACTTGTGTTAAAGTATCCTCAGGTAGTGTAGATTCAAAGTTGTGAAAATCATGATCCCTGGGGGTAGGGTAGGGCCACATTTTGGGGTGTTAAAGTTTTACATATGAATATATATAGAGTAAATCTTTAAAAATCTTTTTCTCAGAAACTTATCAGCCAGGAAAACTGAAACTTGTTAGTGTAGATTCAAAATGGTGAAAATAATGACACCCCGGGATTAGGGTTGGGCCACAATGGGGGGGGGGGGTAAAAGTTTTACATAGGAATATGTAGAGTAAATCTTTAAAAATCTTCTTCTCAGAAACTTATCAGCCAGATGGTTCTTTATAATTGTTAAGACTTTGGCCCCAGGACAATTCCTCATCCTCACAAGTAAGTTCAGAGTTTGTTGTAGGTTTAAATCCCATATATAAACAATTGTTAAGGATCTTTTTGAGAACTGCAATACTCAACATGTGATATGACTATAAAATCATTCTGTTAGAAAAGGGACTAATGATTATAAACATAAAAATATCCAGGGGGAAAAATGGATTTTATTTATACAGGATCTACATGTATTATTGTACATTGTCCAAATAGTTTGTACTATGACCCATTAAGCTGATTTCATCGTACCTATTGTTCCTCAGGTGAGTGATGTGGCCCGTGGGCCTCTTGTTTGCATCAAATTTTGCTTACAAGTGACACTCAAATAAACAATTAGTTATTTACTTTAATATGAATTGATGTTGATAAATTGCTCTGGGTCTAAACAATAATTATCAATACAGTGTAAATAGAATGAAAAATATCAAGTTGTGTTACAAACAGAATAAGGGAAGAGGGTAAGAATTCATAATTGGATAGACAATTAATTTGAACTACACAGTAGAACTCTAAAAACTAATTATAGATCACATTTTAAGAAGATTTTTCTATAATGTGAAACCATCATGATTGATACATGTATAAATTTACAAAATCGGTAATGCTCTTTACCAATGTACTTAAGTTAGATTGATTGCTTGATTTCCCAGGTGCTGTGCAGAGAAGAATTAATTTAACACTCACACATGAATTGCTGCAGAGACATTTCGCTTGTCTTTACATGGAGCTTGAGCCACGAGAAATTGCGGACGAGATGTTTCAAGCAGGCCATTTGACCCTCGTTGACCATGATAATGTCACAGAATCTAACCAAAGATATAAGCGACTGAGTTTTCTTCTTAACATTTTGATGAAAAAAGAATTGTATGCACAATTGGTGTGTACACTGCAATCCTTGGGGTATAGGTCTGTTCTGGACACCTTGCAAAAAGATAGAAAATTAAAGAACAAACCATGTAAGTACTAGCTGGTATTTTGTAGTTCTTAAACATTGTACCGGTACATCAAACCAGACCTGGCCCAGGGGTCAGAAAACTTACACCAGCTCACTTTTGATCTCAGTTTTACTTTTTTATTACACATTCCTTAAAAAACAAATCCACATTGACCTCAAATCATGTTTACGTGTATTTGTAGCTGAATACTCAACTTGCATACAACATAACTTTATTCTCCTCCAAGAGAATATTCCTTGCTTTGGCGATGCAAGTTTCCTTATGGAACATGAGCTTGATTCGACAAACATCTCAGACATAGAGAGCTGTAAAAATGCAGTTCGCAAGATATCCAAACTACTGAAAATACTGTTGATAAGAGGGAAACCTGCTTGCAAGGAATTTTTCAGGGTAATAGAAGTGGATTTAAAAAGGGAAGACTTAATACAGAAAATGAAATATAAAAGTGCAGAAATTAAACGGAGAGGTAATAATTGCGTTATGTATGTATTTAGCCATATATCTGGTTATTTTTGTGATTATCCAATTTTCACTTTTTCCGTTCTCTACTTTCATATTTCTTTCTACCTTAGAAATTATGTCTCGTTTTGTTTGCTATAATAATCCATTAAAATCATAAGAAAATAAATTGCAGAATGAAAGACGTCAATGTTTTATACCATTTTATAAGATTGTAAAGATTTTGTGGGAAAAAAAAATGTCGCATATACAGTATCTTTGATCATTGACTCTTTGTTGCTGGAAAATGGAACAAAGATTGATGATCATGTTCACAATATGCACTTGTTTATACAATTTTGATGATATTTTGCATCCTTATCACATAGAAGGTTTGAATATTCTTAATCTATATTACAACATTTCAAACATCTTTTGCTGTCTTTTGATAGCTGCATGAAGCATTGTCACAAACTAAGTGAGTTTTGCATATGCTCATTGGAAATACTGGCCCACACTAGCTAATTAATAATTGCTACACATTTTTAATCACCCATTCAAAATGAGTACCCCTTGAAATTGAGTTTTTTCAAACATTAGTTTTCCAGTAGTTTCATTGTAAACTTGATTTTTTTTTTTTAGACTTTGTATGTTCATATTTTCATATATACATTATCTTTTATTAGGTAAGCCTAATTTGAATCAAAGACATAGAAGTCTAAGAACACCATGTCTTCAAGAACATGAAGAATTTTTAAATGAGGAGCTCGAGCCTTTAGATATATGTGACCTATTGTTCGAAGAGGGAGCCATGGAGATTTCTGCTCATGACAAAATTACAGAGACTAGCAGGCGGCAGAAACAGATGAAATATCTTCTAGAAACAGTGAATGGGAACGAAAATGACTGCTTCCATTTTTTCCTGTACATTTTACAAAAAGAAGGGTATGAAAGTATTTTAGATGAGCTCAAGAAGTCTGCCCCGGGAGCTGTAGGAGCAGGTATGTTTTAATATTTTTGTAGAAAAAGAAAACATTTTGTTTCTTAAATTTTCAATCAGGCCTTGTTTATTAAGGTGGCTCGCTAAATCTTGAAATAGTTTGTTAAATCAGCAGAAAGTTACTGGATTATGATAGATAGCATGATGGATAAGAAGTATGTTAATAAAATAGGTGGCAAAGTGTGTAATTTTGGATAAAAAATAGTTAATTCAGTAAATGTGAACAAAAGCCCCAGGTGGATTTGAACTCGTGATCTGCGGTTCACAAGCCTGATGCTTTAATCACTACGCTATGACAATATTCAACCAAATTGATCAGTACAAACAATTTGACAAAACATTTAATATGCATCTTGTGACGTTACAAGTCTAGTTGTAGTGAGGTACATGTTCCATAAACTCACATGGTTGATGTACAGTGTAGCAGTGCTGCTTAACAATTTGACAAAAATGTGGTGTCTTAAAAAGAATAAATCTAGGTGTAGTGAGGTACCTTAAACTTCAGTGGTTGTTGTACATGTAGCATTACTGTGTAGTATGCTTAACTATGTATTATTTTTATGTTTAGTGCCACATGAACAATCAGAAAACTTGAGATTATCAATCAGGGTTGCAAGAGAACCAGGTAAACAATACTTTCCTTAATTTCTGTCTAAACTAGAAACACTTTTATCATCTTAATAAACTACATGATGGAAATTGCATGATTTTGGCAGGAATTGTATCCAATTACAAATGATTGGAGATCTTATTGGCGATTAAAGTTATTTAAAATGAGAACCAATGAACTGTTGATATTCCCCAAGTTGCTGAATATGCTTATTCAGTTGTTTATTGATTGTTAAGATATTTTTTGTTCCTTTCAGATGATGTAGGAAATGGAGATATACACATGCGGTTGTCAGTAGGGGGTCGAACTGGACCTCAGGTGGAACAAGCGTTACAAGATAGTCATTCCTCTGGAACTGAGATCCTGGAGGAAGCCATTTTGCATGGGGTAGTTGACATTAGAGGTGTTTCTTCTGGTTCCATTGTACTTCAGTTGAGACCAGTGACTGACCAAGCAGTTCAAACTTTGCTCAATGTCAGAGACAACAACAGATTAGTGGAAATGATTGTTGGAATGCTTAAAAAGGTCAATATAGCCAGTATGATGGATGGAACAGAACCACTGGAAATCAAGGTGCAGGTTTATAAAGCAAACCCTGGTAAGTTAACTCTAAATTGTTTTGGATAAGTATACCATTTTTTTTTTCAAATATGAAATCACAAAATCAAAACTATGTTTTTTTGTCAATTTTAGTGGGTGTAATTTCAAAGGCGGAAGATGCAGAACTGATCAAAAAGCGATTAAAAGCCCACAGGAATGTACTGGTCTCTGAGTTAGAGCCCAGGGCTATCGCTCATGTACTATCCAAATCTAAAGCCTTTGCTAAAAGTGCCATAGACTCTGTTCTTAATGCTGATAGCTGTAATGATAGAGTTGAAAATCTTTTGTCCTTGGTTGAGGATGGTGATTCTGAGGTTGTGAAGGAGTTTGTGACTGCCTTGAAGGATCTTGGTTATAGTAGTATTGTGGAGTTGATTGATCCACCTGACATCCACAACAGAGCAGGCGAGTGTGTCTTAAATGTCTGTTTTTGCATGTACTTGTTTATTTATACATATACATTTTAGAAACAATTTGCTACGTATAAATTTATTATTTTAAGGAGATGAGTAGGTCATGAAGTATTTTTAGTACACGTTTGTATCTTTATCAACCTACACAAAATGATGGGTATTGGTGACAGAAACTTGGGTGACTAATACATAGGAGTTATTTTTTTAACCCTGGTCTTTTGTATGACCATGACCTTATTCCAATCTAAATAAAATCTTCCTTGTAAAAGTACTCCTCTGTGATATGATATTTAAAAACATCCTCTACAAGGCAATCTTAGATGTTAGCCATTGTAATCATAGACTGATGCTGAAATCTTGACCGAAAGCTTGGACATTAAACAGTAAAATGTTTTCTTTGGTGTTTTGTAACACATGTTTTGATCTCCAATTGCAGAAAATATAAGGAAAATGATTACGTCTAATTACAAAAATATCCTGGAGGAAATGCAGATGAAATTAGCCAAAGAAACGTTGTCAAAATGCGTTGGAGATGTTGATGAAATTAGAGAGAAAATTTTGCCAAAAAATGGAAACCGTAAAAAGAGGATGAGTAGCTTTCTTCAGTTCATTCTCCAAGACGATCACAATGTGATTGAATTTGAGAAAATGTTGAGGAACAATGATTTGGAGGACCTTCTGAAAATAGATGAAAATGTTCAGGGAGAGCATATACCTACACAAGGCATAGGTAGGGGTAATATCATATACCTACACAAGGCATAGGTAGGGGTAATATCATATACCTACACAAGGCATAGGTAGGGGTAATATCATATACCTACACAAGGCATAGGTAGGGGTAATATCATATACCTACACAAGGCATAGGTATGAGTAATATCATATACCTACACAAGGCATAGGTAGGGGTAATATCATATACCTACACAAGGCATAGGTAGGGGTAATATCATATAACTACACAAGGCATAGGTATTAGTAATATCATATACCTACACAAGGCATAGGTAGGGGTAATATCATATACCTACACAAGGCATAGGTAGGGGTAATATCATATTTTAAAGATAAAATAACAAGGAGGGAGCAATCATGCATTGCAAAATATTTGCCGATCACAACACTATTATTTAAAATTATGACCTAAATGAAACTTTTATTGTCAATGTCCATATGCTTCCATTGAAAAAATTACTTGGTATGATTGGTGATCGAGTAATATGATTGGTAAATTTTGGAATAAAAGTCTTCTCGTTGGAGTTGTCGTTGAATCACTGGAAGACTTGTTTTCTCTTTGAAATAGAACAAGAATGCATTGTATGTTAACAAAAGAAATTTGATAATTCCAGAATTGACGTTTGTTGAAGACCAAATCCATTCATCGTCAGAAGGAGTCCTCTTTGAGGCAGTTATCACCTTGTCACATACTGGTAAGTCATTGGTAAAGTGCCAACTTGTCAAATATAGGTAAATCACATGTATAGTTTCACAATGGTAAGTCATTGATAAAGTGTCTACTTGTCAAAATACAGGTAAATCACATGTATAGTGTCAACTTGTCACACAATGGTAAGTCATTGATATAGTGTCAACTTATCACATACTGGTAAGTCACATGTATACTGCCATCTTGTCATACACTGGTAAGTCACATGTTTACTCTCATCTTGTTGCATACTGGTAAGTCACATGACTGTATACTGTAATCTTGTCACATACTGGTTAGTAAGAGATATTCTACCATCTTGTCAAATACTGGTAAGTCACATGTATACTGTAATCTTGTCACATACTGGTTAGTAAGAGATATTCTACCATCTTGTCAAATACTGGTAAGTCACATGTATACTGTCATGTTGTCACAAATTGGTAAGGCACGTGTATAATGTATTCTTGTCACATATTGGTAAGCTACATGTTTACTCTCATCTTTTTGCATACTGGTAAGTCACATACTGTATACTGGGTATTTTCTACAGCTCGAAAGTTTTACGATTTAGACCCTAAAAAGTATCAAATTATTCTGTGATTACATTAGACCGCAAAAATAAGCATACACCATTTTGTACATGTACATTGTATCAAAAGTTGACTACCTTTTTTATGCGTGTTTCGGGACTCCGCTGGGGGGGGGGGGGGGGGGGGTATTTCTGCCGATACCATGTATAATGAGGGTGTTGTTCTCTATGATAATTTCCCATTACATAATCAGCCACCTGTTGACACTTTAGGGGTGGTAATTGTCACGTGGTCAATGTTTATCAAACAAATTTTGGTAAGCCCTTGGAATACATTATCTTCATTATCCACATGTGCAGATTGATAGGTGTATTTATTTAACTGAATTTAAAACAAAAAATATTTCCTGTTTTTGAGTGTGTATTTTTTTTTAAGATACATGTATATTTACTAGAAAAGACGTCCCTGGTAACATATATAGTTAGTGCGGATTTTAGGAACTGTTCCACCTAGAAATGATATTACATGTAAATTAGGGGTAATTACAGCGTACAGACTACTTTGTAGCATATTGACCACGTTTGAGAATACAAACTGGTTGAAACCGGTACATACGGTAATTATCGCAATTTTTGAATAATTTTGTAAATGATTAAGGAATACCAGGTAGTTTGCACTTTTAATTTCTGAGGATTTTTCATACCTGCAAAATACAGCAGAAAATAGCAACTGCAGAACTTACCCGTTATGCGGTATATAGTGTCATATTGTCACATACTGGTAAGCCACATGTATACTTTCAACATGGACATATTTCTACATATATATGTATTATAAATTCTGTGAATTGCCACTGAAAATGTTTCACATAGGTTTTATTATCACCTTAAAATGGATACTGAATAATCAAGGTTTAAATAATAGTACAGTAAAACTCGTTAAGTACGAACACGGATATAGCAAATTCTCAGATTATAGTGAAGTTTTTTTGAGTCCCAGGTAAAATACTGAACAAATCTTTGCAAAATTTTACAGTTATAACAAATTCAGATTTCTTTACAGTTTAAAAAAGTTTGCACTACCAATTAACATAAACGTTAAATGAATTTATTTTCATAAAAAATTTTCAACTCGCAATCCGATCATTAAAGGTATCAAAGTAATGTATTTTTATTCTAAGCTTCATTTAACAAAATTTGTAATCTGGTGAAAGAAAACATGTATGTAGTGAATTCGCTATAGTTATTATTACAAATTTGTTATACGGAAATAGCGAATTATGGATATAATGAAGTAAATCCATTGTACCCTAGAACTTCGCTATAACTGAGTTTTATTATATTCCATACAATTTTATTAATTTGTTAAAGAAAATTATGGACCAAGTTTATAAGCAATGTCTATTAACTTTATTACAAGATCATAGCAAAATGACCTAGTTTATCGTTTTTAAGTTGAAGAATGTCTTGTTCTGGCACAAAAGTGCTATAACTTTTGGTGTTTGATATGACGATTAGGTCTGCAGGGCTGTTATTCTGTGTAGGACATACAGCTTTAGTTCAACATTTTGTATATACATATACATGTATGATAATGAAATATGTAGTTGCTAAGTCCATTCTCACAGCAGAACAAACATAAACTGTTTCATATTTCCAGCCTGATTTCTTTTGGTGACAGTAAAAAGTGACAGAAAAATCCAACAAAAAGTCGGCAAAGTATCAGAGGAAACAAGAGGCCAACAGGGGGAAACAGGAGGCCAACAGGGGGAAACTGGAGCAAAGCAGCTGGATATTGACTTTGAGAAGATGCATCTTGATGAATCACCACCACGACCACAGAGACTAGACACGACACCTACTAGCCCAGACATTCCACTAAAAGGAAATGAGAGTATCAGTTCTGTTTCATCTTCAACATCTCTTAAATCCATTATTTCTGATGCAGAGGAAGATAAGAATCCTGGTAAAACTTTCACCAAAAATGTTCCGTCATTGAAAAAAAAGAAAAATGTTGTTAAGACCTTTGGTCATGAAGAGAGGTTTGATCCACAGAAGGAAGCCGATGTACCTTTACCTCCAGTCAGAAAATCTGCTTTGTATGATGAAATATCAAAAAAGGGTGCAGACTTTGCTGGCTCTTCAGCTTTACCCACATACCAAACAGGTACCTGACTTATAATCTGGAATTTTTTATCTTTGCATATTGCAAATTATTGAAAAAGGCATTTATATTTTTTCCATTTTTTTCTGCATATTCAATTTTTTCAAAAGATTTTTGTTGACCTTATTTAGTTCCACGTATTTAATTAAAGAAAGCATAACTTTATAAATTGTATATTCTTTAATTATGTGATTATTACTAACATTCAAAGAAAATTTTAGTTAGGTTTTCATTAATAAAGAGACACTGTCGAAAACCTATGGTAGATTTTGTGTGATCCTCTCTCTGCTAGGTTGATTTTGCTTCATTCCACTCTCTTGATGATCTTTTTTATACATTATTGTATTTTCAGTACTATCGCAGACTTATAAGCTTGTTGCAGCTATAGACTTTGGGACAACATATTCTGGATATGCCTTTTCTTGGAAAAAAGATCCTGCCAATTTTGTCACCCTTAAAAGCTCAAGCTCAGACAAGCTCTCAGAGAAAGAGCCATCAGTTCTACTTATGGACAGGTCTGAGCACCTAGTTGATTTTGGACAGGAAGCTGTGTTGAAGTACAAAGAATTTTGTGAAGAAAAGTTACAGCAAGATTATTTCTACTTCAGCAATTTTAAGATGACTCTTCACAGAAATGAGGTAATAATGTGCTCACCTTGAATGCAACTGACTATTAGAGCATATGGACATATACTGTGGAATCAATAGATTCGTGGTGGCTCAATTTTTGTGGATTTCATGGGTAGCCCTTCTCATGAATTAACATCCTGGGTGGAAACAAATTTTGAAAGAGTTTTGTTACTGACATTGAAAACTGATGCATCAATGAAATGACATACCCATGAATAAGTGAAAAATACTACAAATTTATTAAACATGAAAATTGGCCCCCACAAATTTAAATGATTCCACAGTTTATTAACCATTCACAACATGGCAGAAGCTGTTTTCTCAATTGAATGTAATACATACTATACAATGAAGGTAAGATTTGCAAGGTATCTAGATAAAAGCAACACCAAAAACTATATGAACATAAAATGGCTTGTCAAAATTAATGTATGGATTATTTAAAATAGGTTCGACTATTTCTATACTTGATATTCGGCCTGTCTAAATCAGGCCAACATGGTGGAAGGACTTGTCAGGTCGATAAATGCTCGCTGATGATAACATTTATTTTGTTCATTAAAGTCATGATGTGAACATGTAGCAATATTTTTTCCTGTTTTGTAGAATCTTAGCAGAAAAACAATCATTCAGGATGATAAAGGCAGGGAGTGCTTTGCAGTGACGGTATTTTCCTTGTCCATCAAGTACTTCAAGGAGAGGCTTTTGCGTCAGCTTGATAAATCAAAGGACCACTGCTCTGATGAAGATATTCGCTGGGTATTAACTGTCCCAGCAATTTGGGGTGAACAAGCAAAGCAATTGATGCAAGAAAGTGCTGAAATGGTAAATTTCTCAATAACCTTCATACAGGTCACCCGAGTCACTCTTGTGACCTGTTGCAAACGGTGGTTACCAATCATCATACCTTTGACCTGTTGCAAACAGTGGTTACCAATCATCATACCTTTAGTTACCTTGAACATTATCAACTTCATCTCAAACAGCAGTTCTTGACATTTGGTACATTGAAACTGTATAGGGATATGGAACTTGGTGGTAGGATGGGGCCAGTCCAATTATAATTAAAAATTGAATGTTCTCTTCGAAGATAAATACTTGTTGCACATGTCAAGATAAACTGAGTGAATGGAAGTTGGAGAATTGTCATTTTATTGATCTAAGTGTTACACAGCTGTATTTAGCTATCATGGGATTATCAAATGATTATCAAATAATACAGATGACTATTAAAGCTCTTGGGTATTTTGTATCAAAATGTATATAGATATTTGTATATTAGCAAGTTAAGTTTCTTTTATTAGTAGAGTTAACTCATGAAATTCTTGAAAGATATCCATCAATTTGTATTGTACAATAATACTCTTTCGAGGATTTTTCAAAGAACCATTAGATTTAGCTGACATGTACATGTATCTTTGTCTTAAATACACAGGCTGGAATCTCTCAACATAAGTTGATGCTTGCCTTAGAGCCAGAAGTAGCTGCTGTGTTTGTGAAAGAGATCCAGATAGAGCGACAGGCAGACGAGTTGTCAAAGTACAGACCAGGAAAGAAATTCCTTGTCATGGATCTTGGAGGTGACTTAAATTATTTTCAACCATTTGATATTTCTGTATTAATACTGACAAAAATGTGATACATGATTTTCAGCCATTTTATATTTTTGCATCAATACTTACATTTACTTACATAAAATTGATACATGAACATATATTGTGTTGTCTCTCTGAATCTACATTACTTATTGAAAGTTCAAATATTATCAAACATTCAGAACTCTACACCATTTATTACAAACATTCTACAGCAGAAGATAATTGTGAATAGAACCTCATGTTATGGTTCTCCAACGCTCCTGACATTATCTTTTCAGCAGACATTTTTTGTCTAGACACATTTTAATACATGTATTATAAGTTGGAAGTATTTAAAAGCAGAACAGAGAAACAATGTTATATTTGTGGAAAAAAACCCACTTTTTGAGATTTTAAAAGTGTTGTTAAGAATCAAGTCCTTTGGTGTTCTTTATGAACCAGCCATAAACTAACGAAGATTTTTATTGATCTCTTTTTCAGGGGGAACAGCTGACCTGACAGCAATGGAGGTTGTGGACGATGGCTCCTTGAAACAGCTTCACCGTGCCTGTGGGGGGGACTGGGGAGGAAACAAGGTCAATGACAACTTCTTCAAATTTCTGGGGAGCTTATTTGGGCATTCTGTCATAAAAGAATGTGAAGAACGTTACCGATCTGATTTCCTCGATTTGCAAAAAGAAATTGAGGTTATGAAAAGGAAATTTGGCAAAGGTGACTACATGTATAACTCACCTCCGAAATTTCAAATTCCTTACATGTACCAAACATTCATAAAAGAACATCACGAAATGGAGCTAAAAGCAATAGTTGCTAACTCAGAATTTTCTCAAGATGCCTTTTTGAGTGATAATGGCAAGCTTAAGTTGTCTGCAAAATTGATAGAAACCTTACTGTTCAATCCAGTGGTCAATTGCATCAAACAAGAAACAGAAAATGTCTTGCATGAACTGAGAGGTCAGATCCAAGATATAATGATGGTGGGTGGATTCTCTGAGTCTGAATTTGTCTATCAGACAATCAAGGAATCCTTTCCTCGTACGAAGCTCCTCAGAGCTAATGAAGCAGGGTTGGCTGTTTTGAAAGGAGCTGTGTTATATGGACACAGTCCTGGTGTTATATCATCTAGGAGATGTGCCTTTACCTATGGGGTGGGGCTTTACCGAGTATTTTTGAAAGGTCATGACCCTGAGGATTTGAAGTGCAAGATTCAAGGGGAGGACAATATTCCTGTATTTGTTAAAATGGTAACTGTTGGTGATGAAGTTGGAATTGGGGAGACTTTTGACCTAGATGAAGAAATTTTCCCTGTGAAAAAAGATGCACCTCAGATGTCATTCAAGATATATAGATCTGCTTTAGATAATCCAGTTTATATTGACGAATCAAGCATTCAAATTGGTAAGCTGACAGTGAAGAACATCACCAGTAGTGTGAGGATTTCTCTGTGCTTTGGACTGACACAGATCACAGTGATGGCAGTGAACACTGACACCAAAGAAAACGCGATAGCTGAACTAGACCTTCTGGGCGAGCTCTAGCTCAGGAGTGTTAAGCTCAGTCTGGTCAAAAATCGTCATTTCCCCCTTTTCTTATTATAAGGTTAAAGGGGTTGGGGGAGGGGAGGCTTGTTTTAAGTAGCTTGTTTTGATTATTGGTGCTCGAGAATGTAGACAATTTATGACATTTTCAAGAGAGACTTGTATCTTATTGAATATGCAGAATACATGTGAATTGAAAGCAATTTTTTTTACCTTAGGGCATAAAAAAAGTTTAACAAACCTATGTTTTCTCTCTCTTTTTTTTTAAAAGACTGTTATTTTTTTTAGAGTTTATGTTCCATTATTTGTTTAATGAAATGCACAATTGTAATGATACTGATTATATGACATTTTTTTTCTATGATCCGATTTCATTTTCATCTATACAGGTGCAGCTTTTCATACATATCTTTGAGATAATAAGTTTATGAAAATTATCAACTTGTTTCCAAGTTGTATGTACATTATCAAGCATTGGTTTCAATGCTTTCTTAGAATTGTTATGGTATTGTATGTTTGTCTTTAAGACAAATATCTCATATTTTAAATGAATTTTCTCTTCTTTTTTTTAAATAATAACAATAAAAGTGTCTGATAATCGACTTGTATTTTGAAATGTCTTGGTTTTCATTAATGGTATTTGGTATGCAGCAACTGCTTTGGATTAGCAACCAGAGATTATGGGTAAGTGTCATCTGCATATAGTATTTTGGGAGATATCAATGGAATCTGTAAATTCATGTCTACTGGTACTCTTTAGCATCATTAATGTATACATAGGTAATGAAGATCACTGATCAACGAGGGAGCAAATACTGTGGAATCATTGAAATTTGTGGGGGCCAATTTTCGTGGATGACTTAAATTTTACAGGTACGTGGGGACAAAATTTCGTGTATCTATTACACCTACAACGGGAGATATTACTTTAGAACCCAAATTTATTAAATAATATGTTAAGGATGTAAATTTGTGGATGAGAGGTACCCACGAATTCTACGAAAATTGAGCCACCACGAAATCTAATCATTCTACAGTACATCATTTTACTAACTTTGTGAAACTTGCGACTTGGTGAATTAGGGATTCTGGTGTTGTGGCAGGAACTATTGATGAAATTATTCAATTCTTAAACATCTTAACCACATCTATATGCTGTTTTGGTAGCATTTTTGACAAATACTAGCTAGTATTTTGAGGAACTGCCTCTAGATTACAGTATACATATATATTGGTGTATTGTACACAATGTGAGCTGAAAAGCTTTGTTTGCTCAATGAGAAAAATTTAGGGAAGCTTATGCTGTATCATCCAGTTTAAGTTTTTGGAGCAGGTTTCCACCTAAGTTAATACTTCAGTATAAAAATGTACTTGAAACTTGAAAGGCTCATTGCTGAATCCCAGCCACAGGTTTTGGATAATGGAGAAAAAAGTTTTTGTTGGCAGGTTAAAGTGCTTGAAGCAGGTCACATTTCTAGGTTGAAAATAGTCCTAACATATCCAAACTTGCTTGGTTAATTTAAATATGTGCAGTGTATATGAGGAACAGAGTTAGTTTTAGATACGGTACATGTATTAAGTTTGATCTTGACTCTTTGTGCTAAGCTGGCTTAAGTTTTTGGGCAGGTTAAAAGTAGGTTAAAGTAATGGAGCTGGTTAGATGTTGAAGAAAGTACTGGACCTGATCGACCCAGACCCGCATGCATGGTTAATGTAACTACTCAAGCACGTAGCATCGATTTTGAAAGTGGGGGCCGAACTCGTCCAAAAAATCTTGACAAGCAAAAAAAAAGAAAGAAATTTAAGCTATTTCCCAAAATCTTCATAATCCTAATCCGGGGGGGGGGGGGGGGGGGGGGGTTGTAACTTATAACTTTGATATCTCTCATTTCTATTCTAATTTTTTACATACTCCAAAAAAGTGGGGGGCCAACTCCATGATAATTCAATTTTTACTATGTAAATTTAAGAAAATTATTTGCTGCAAGAAAAAGTGTGTGTGGGGGGGGGGGGGGGGGGGGGGGGCAAGGTGTCAATGGTCAAAGGATGTGCAGTGATCTTGAATAAAATTTGTAAGGAAAGGGTCATGGTCATATCGGACCATGCAAAAGTCCTTTTTTTCAGAGCATAAATACTTTCCACTTGGCCTTATTTGGCTCATAGTTCACGTAAGCAGAGCTTGTGAATAACGGGTGTGTAGGGACCTTGAACCAATTATCAAGGTCAGATGTGAAGGTCATAGCAGAATTATATAAAAAAATTCTTGTCTGGAGCATATCATCTCTCCCTTTGCTCCAATCTGGCTCATACTTCACCCACATGGTGCCTTTGATCAAAGGGTATGCAGTGACTTTGGATGATGTTTGAAGGTCAAGGTTATATCAGATCAAACAAAAATCCTTTTTTTAGAGCATATTAATTCTCTCCATTTAGCACTTTATGGCTAATACTTTACTTAAACAGAGCTTTTTGGTTAATGGCATGCAGTGATCTTGAATGAAGTCAATGTGCAGGTTAAAACAGATCTCCTTATACCAGTAAACAGTTACAGACTATGCATCTAAATTTTTTTCCCCATTAGCTTAATCTGTTCAGATTGAACAAAAATGCCTGTATGTAAGAGGTAATGAGATTTTCTCCTAAAGTTTTTTAAGATGGGACATTTTTGTTTTGCAGATCAATTGGTCGTATATATCAAAAATGTGTAATTTACTTGGATTTTTATTTGTAATAATTCATGCAAATTACCAGCTGTTGTAAATATTGCAAATAGAGTGCCCAATTTCTCTAATATATCAATATAGTGTTGACAAATAGATTATGAATACTGTTCACACAAAAAAAATCCGGTTTGCTGTCGCATTGACAACTTAACTCATGTTATAATTTTTACTATATTGTTTTCATTGTCTACAGTAAACGTAGTAATGTTGAATCATGAAAATTAACAGTGTGACTGTCTGTATAGTGATAGTACACCCTTTTGTTTTATGATTTCTGGTCAGATTTTAAAAACATGCAACCACATTGAACAAATTGACAACCCAACATTTCCCGTTTACACAGCTGACACTTGGCCTTAAAACACTTTTATTGGATAGCTAGTTTCCCGTACTATGAAATTAATAATAATAAACTATCAATCCATAAGGTCAAGAGTCTGTGTTTTTATTTTGACACCATGCAGAAAACTTTTTAAAAGTAATATTAGAACATAAACTGAAGTGTCAAAGCGGCAATCTCATAATGTTTATTTTACACTACCATAGATAAAATCCAAACGGTATGTACACTCGCATGCCAAAAGTATGACAATTTTTAGTTTGTTAACTATATAATTATTTTATCGAGACAAATCCTATGCTTCAAAGATGTTCTGATGTCAATTTATTGGTTGTACATATATTTCGAAGAAATTTGGATCAATTAATGCAAATTTGATAAAAACAAGAGGCCTATGGGCCACAATGCTCACTTGAGCAACAATAAAGGCGAACATAATAGATCAAAGATATACTCCATATATTCCTTAATAAATGTAAAAATATTACCTCCCATTGTGCCCCCCCCCCTACCCCAGGTCCTGATTTGAACAAACTTGAATTTACACTACCTGAGGATGTCACTCAAGTATCAGCTTTTCTGGTCAAAAGGTTTTTGAGAAAAAGATTTACTTTATATATTCCTATGTAAAAAATTGGACATTCATTGTGGCTCCACCCTACCCCCGGGAGTCATGATTTTCACAACTTTGAATCTACCCTACCTTTGGATGCCCAACACAAGTTTCAGCTTTCCTGATCAAATGGTTTTCGAGAATAAGATTTTTCAAGATTTACTCTATATATTCCTATGTAAAAATTGGACCCCCAATGTGGCCCCACCCTACTCACGGGGATCATGATTTGGATAAACGTAAATCTACTATATAAGGATGAAAAGAAAAAGTTTTTTGAAGATTTACTCTAGGACTATATTTGGTATTGTCAAAAATCTGTCCCCCAGTTTTGACTAATTCTAAAATACATGTAGTATCGTATCAAAATCAAATTTTCATAAAACAAATAAAAATACTTACTGTCATTTCCCCCCACATTTTGCCTTTGATAGTTGAGTACAGGTCTGCTCAAGTGCGATTTTTACATATGTTTTTATTCTTATGATAATATTATTAATTTATTAAATTCGTCATTACTAGTGTTTGTAACTTACTGCTTTACGTACGTCATGGCCGATGGCTATATAGAGTATTGTTTACGCAGAAAAAAAGGCAGTAACGCTTGTTAATCCTTCATCATATGACAGAGAAAAGAATCGGAGAGATTCCGAGTTTTGGAACAATGCAAATGCCATATATAGTATAAATGTACATTGTATGATATACTTAAATGTCTACAATATAGAAATATTCAAATGAAAACTTATTCATGTAAGATCGTTTAATTTTAGCTTATTTATAATTACTATCGGAGGGTTAGTTTTGGGCTTTTACATATTGTGACAGTTTTTACTAATCCTTGATTTGAAACAAAAACCACCTATTAACAAGTATCAAATACTTCAGTATTTTAAAATTGTGGGGTCCTTTTATATCAAAAAACATTTTTTAAAAATATTTTTCTTTCCCGACTTCGATATCAGACAAATGGACAACCATTATGCATATGATTAGCTTGTTTGTAGCGACATATGGAAACCACTGTGACATCTATAATTCGGCTGTTAAATGAATTGAATGCATAACAAAAATAAAGCTGAATAACAAATCAAATAAATAAAAATTAATTGGATCTATCTACCAAGTATGACTCCCTCTATTTCTTTCCGAAACTTCATATCTCTATAAACCAGCTACAGAAACTAACAGGACTGAAATATACAGTACACGCCTCGTTTATCGAATGGTCGAAACTTACAGCTACTTAAGAAATATCACGGACTGTGCGAAAAAATCATGATGTCAGACAAAAACTACCAAAGGAGACTATATGGCTGTTTCTTTTTAGCTAACGTACTAATGTACATTAATTATTATTTAGGGAGGTTTTATTACTTTTAACAACAAATTTATCAATTTGCTAAAAGAAAGATGTAAACATAAACAATAAATTGCTTTCTTTGATGATACATGCGGGTTCTGAAGGTAGCGATCATTGCCTATTTTTTTTATATCGGAAAAAGTACTCCCCTTCAGCATCCGGTGTTCACTTCCATGGGAAACATACAGTTTGAACTGATAAGCCATCGAGTTAGTAAAAGGCGTTCAAGTATTCGTTTTACTTTAAAAGTTGCTTTCAAATGTATTGTTTAGTTAACTTAAGTACGTAATTATAATAAAAAAGTTTTACTTCGTTTCATACGAAAAAAAAGAAAAATACAGAGAAATTTAAACCCGCTTATGCCGGTTATGCTATATTTCTGGAATGCTAGATACCTTCATACCCACATGAAACAAAAGAAAGCATTTTTTGTATTGTTTTCGAGAATCGGATATTATATTTCAAAAATACAGTGTAAGGGGTTTATATGTAAACCATTATGAAAATGCACAACTTTTCAAAACTTTCTTGAATTTGATCGCATCTGTACTAGTGCCGGATGATGTGGCGCACCCTTTAAGAGGTCACGTCAATTAAGTTCCCTGGGACGACTATATTGCTTGTACAATTGAATTACACATGTTCCATCTATTCAGCAAATAAACTATCCCAATTAAATTTTTTGTCATAGCCTATCATTTAGACCTTTCTTTAAGAAGGCAATCAATAGAAATCAAAATCGATAAATAGTTCAGAATTTACACATCAAAAACATAAAAAATTACCCCAAAAATTCCTTTTTATAATTATAGCTTGTCGTAATTAGTCTGAATTATTTTTTGTTTCTTAGTGTTTCTTTCTATTTAGCACAGACGCACGTTCTCATTGCTGTAGACTTGGTTTTTTAAGGCTAGAAATTATGCAAATCTTCCTTACCTAAACCAGAACACTGATATTAAAATAGATATGAAATAGATATTGACGAAATAACTGTTTATTAAATTTACGCACGGAGAACGTTCAAAAGGCCTTGTTTATTGACAAATAATGATTTTTGAACGCATTGAAGTTCATCAATTGGACCCCCCCCCCTTTTCCAAATGGCTGGATCCGCCTCTGGAAAGAATTTTATTGTTTAAATAAACCCCTTAAATCATTTAAAAAATGCAAAAAATGTAGATTTTTATTCCGATAATTCAAGAATAAACGTCTAATTTTATTTAGATTGTGAAATATTGTGCATATTTGGATAAACTAGAAAAGGCGTGTTTCAGAAGAAGGGAGGGGTGTTTATAAATAAGGACTCATTCTTTGAGTATTATGAGGTGATAATTTCGGTCGGGGCGTGATCAAATCCAATATGATAGATTTGATCACGCCTATCTATCACGCCCCGACCGAAATTATCACCTCATAATATTCAAAGAATGAGTCCTTATTACTTATATTTAATATAATTTTAAGCCATCGTACGATTAGATATTTAGATATAAATAAGCAAACCCTCAATTTGGCGCCATTTGTAAGTTATGGCTTATATACACAGGCACTTGTTTCTGAGAAATTTTTTTACCGTATAGTATAATAATAACACGTGTTATTATTATACTATAGGGTAATTTTTTTTCTCAGAAACAAGTGCCTGTGCTTATATAGTACAAAATCGATACGTATGTGTTATCACAGGCAAAGACACTGGAAAATGTAAATATATGGCGATTGCGTTTAAAAAGGAGCCCGACAGTTCGATAAGGGCTAACAGAAGATGGTCATATTTTCAAAGGTTTCTATTTAAGATAAAAAAAAAATATTTTAAATATATTTTAAGTTACTGCGCATCAATACCGGAACGATGCAGCCACGTGATAAAATTTAGTTCGCCCATTGGTCGTTTTGCCACCATTTTACTGTACTGTCACAGCCATATCACTTGTGTAAATGGTGGATCGACGGAAAACAATTATCTTGAGAAAGAAAAGGTAATATAAGTATTGATTTCTCTAATTCTCTCAAATACGTTTTTAGGATGTTTTCTATTTTCAAACGAAATTACTATTTCAAATTTCTAGCCTAGAAACGTGTAATATTAACGATCCGTGGAGTCTGTAAACCAAACCGAAAGTAGATTTTAAAATAATGAATTATTTGCTATATTTTTGCACTATAGAAATAAATAGCATTACAAACATATAGCAAAATCATTTATATTATGTATTGTATCAATATTCCATGTAATTACAAGTTCTTAACAGGTATATACTGGATATTTCGATGTGTACATGTACAGGGTGTTTCTAAAATAATGATTCTATATAGCGTTTCACCTCAAAGAAGGATTCCGCACCGAAACGTTTTTAACTCGCCTGAGCTTAAAGTTCAAGTGAGCTTTTCCGGAAACTTTTATTTTGGCGTCCATATGTCTATCTGTCCATCCCTCAGTCTGTAGACTTTTCACATTTTTTAATCCAGAACCAGCCATATGACTGCCGTAATGAGAAAAGGGGCCCTTTAAGGTCAACATTTCACAAACTCACTTTTTAGCTCACATGAGCTGAAAGCTCAAGTGAGCTTATCTGATCACATTTTGTCTGTCGTCCGTCTGTCTGTCTGTAAGCTTTTCACATTTTCAACATCTTCTCAAGAACCACTGGGCGAATTTCAACAAAACTTGGCACAAAGCACCCTTAGCCTAAGGGGATTCAAAGTTGTGAAAATTAAAGACCACACCTTTTTGCAAAGGGAGATAATTAGGAATTTTCAAAAATTTTCTTCTCACGAACCATAAGACCAGGAAAGCTGAAACTTGTGTGAAAGCATTCTCAGGTAGTGTAGATTCAAAGTTGTGAAAATCATGACCCCTGGGAATAGGGTGGGGCCACAATGGGGGTCAATTTTTAACATAGGAACATTTAGAGTAAATCTTTAAAAATCTTGTGTGGAAGCATCCTCAGGTAGTGTAGATTCAAAGTTGTGAAAATCATGATCCCCGGGAATAGGGTGGGGCCACAATGGGGGGTCAATGTTTAACATAGGAACACTTAGAGCAAATCTTTAAAAATCTTTTTCTCAGAAACTAATCAGCCAGGAAAGCTGAAACTTGTGTGGAAGCATCCTCAGGTAGTGTAGATTCAAAGTTGTGAAAATCATGATCCCTGGGGGTTGGGTGGGGCCACATTGGGGGGGGGGGTGTTAAAGTTGTACAAAGGAATATGTAGAGTAAATCTTTAAAAATCTTCTTCTCAGAAACTAATCAGCCAGGAAAGCTGAAACTTGTGTGGAAGCATCCTCAGGTACTGAATACAGGTTGACATGGATTATGGATACAGTTCACATAAAAGAAAACCCGGTTTGCTGTCACATTGACAGCTTTTCACTTGTTGAGAAATTGGGAGTTGAAAGGATGTCCAAAGTGAAAAACTGAAGCAAGCAGGAGATTAAGTTCACCCTAATTTAATCGAAACAAGCAGCCGTCTAAGTCGAATTTCGGGCTATATTTAACGAATTAATTAGAGAAGAACAGGTTCATAATTCAGAAGAGACTTTGACAAATATCGTCAACATGATTAACCGGGAATTCATTTCATGTTAATCGCTGAAGATACATACATGTATATGTATGTTACTCTTTTTAAAATATCAGGGTTAAAATTACGACATGTTAACTTGAATTTTCTCATAGAGCAGACTATAAACCGTCAGATCTTAGCTACCTTTCCTTTTCAATATGAAACTTAAATTTGCCTACACTTATTGTCTACATGCTTAATATATGTCACTGGACAAAGAGAATTTACTGAACTATATTACTAAAATTTACAAGTTTGTGTTGTGTTTTCCCCGAGCTAGTAATGAGAGCAATTGTACAACCATGTAAATGCACCCATCCCCCGTGGATACACACAGAGCGTGCATGGGGATAGGAATAAACAAAATATTTTAATTCAAATGGTTTTTAACAAGTTCAGTATTTGGTGTCTTCAATTACATGTTTATTTCTGAATAATGCATCTCCCCGCACAATATTTTCATTTCGCGAGGAGATGCTCCGCTTTGCGGTGCCCCTGTTTTTTCAACTTTGAGCCTACCATAAGGCAATCCCGGCCTTTGGCCCGAAAAATATTTTACTATATAAAGATTCTGTGCTATTTGCTCATGCAGGGACCTTTGTTTGTGTATCTTTACAGCAATGAAGAAGATCAGCACTAAAACTTTCCCCAATGCCTCCTACTGGTGTAAGTGTAAGAGCAATTGATAATAAGAAGAGGATAATTTCAGGTAAATTTTAAAAATCATGTTTCAGTTCTCTTTTTTCTGAACAGCTGATGATGACAACAAGCTATTGTAAAAAGATGGAGATAAAAATAATTAAATGCTGTAAACAGGGCTCGACATTAACGCTTGTCTGCTCGTCCAGTACCAGTTAAAAAAATATACGGACAAGTGAATATTGCTTGCCACTTGTCTGACTGGACAAGTGCATTTTTATGTAAAGAAGTCTTCAACATTTTAAAAATTAAAGAAAGTTTTGTGATAAAGTTTATCCGTAGTCCCGTTATAAGTTTATCGATTAGTTATTTTGAATTTCGATCCCGACTTCAAATTGACATGCAATTGAGTTACTCTTGATCGGGATTGAAGTTCACTAATTACAAACAACTTTCAATATTGAACTGTAAAGGTGTGGATCTTAGTTCTTACACAGTACAAAACACACATGTTATCAAAAAGAAAGGAAGAACAGGTAGCAAAGATAAACTTAAGGATTATGAAAAGAAATGTAATTTATATTAGGTTTCATTCATCATTGATAGACTATGATGACTTTCCATGTTTAGTTTAAAAAACAAATGAGAAATCAATATAAGAGTTACATGTATTTTAAAACCTGATGCTAAATTTAAAGTGTCTTGTAATTTGCCATGACAAAGCTACCGCTGACAAATCATGTTTAATGTTATATGGAACCAAAACATTTAGGAAAGACACTTTAAGTTTCCATTTAAGAAGTCAGGTTATTAATTATGGCAAGAATAATCAATAAATGACTTTATTTTAGTAATACAGAATTGAGTTTTCAAGTTGACCATATTTGATCTTTAATATTGAAAAATTTTTGACAAGTGAAGTTGAAGTTTGGACAAGTAAATATCTTGGTCACTTGTCCGAATGGACAAGTAGGGAAAAAAGTTAATGAAGAGCCCTGTGTAAACCAACTTTTATTTGCAACAGCTTTCTTGAGTGATTAACCTAAGAAAGTTTGCGGCAACTAATTGTCATAATCAAGTTGTCTTCATAACCATATGGCAAGGACTAGATTGTTGTGAGAAATATTTTCAATGTTGAGGCTTTCACCAACTTTGTGAAAAATTTTCGCATGCAAAGAAAAGTTGGTTTACAGTAAGGCCAGCATTTTTTTAAATTTCGATTTACAAACCCGCCGACCCTATTTTTTAAAAATTCAAATAAAAATAAAAGGACCTAAACTAGCTATTAATTTTATTTTTTCCTCCGACCCGAAATTTCCTTTCTGGTAAAAATAAAAATAATGTTGATGCAATCACGTATGTGTAGTCTGAATTATTGTTGTTCATGCATTGATTAATTAAAAAGACCAAGTTCTTTCCGATCAATTCACAGGCACTAGAAGTCACCAAAAAAAACACCATTGGGCCTACTTCTGTTTGCTTTCGTCCAACCCTACAATTTATGACCCTTTTAAGTTTTGTGATCGGCAACTTAGCCAGAATTTCCTCAAGAAAGAGAAGTTGAAGTCTTTTTCTATCACAATTCCGTAAATTAAAAAAAAAACTCCTAGGCAAGAAAATGATAAGTTACTTATTTAAAAAACATTTTTGCAAAATAAATTCTAAAATAATCATAATTTAACCGTTTGGAAATAGATCATCTACATAATGGTTGTAAGTGGGTCATAGGGTTGGACTAATAACCCTAAACACACTGAACACAGGAGTCTTATGACTGAAGGAAAGAGAATGATTTTATTTGTCATTAAGCTAACAAAATAACGAAACATTTCCTTTATTAAAGGTATAAATACATAAATAAATAAAATTTTAAAAATTAGTTCGTCTTTTTTAAATAAAAAAAAATTGTTTGATTTTTTACTGACATTTATGGACATGCTTCTAATCCAATTTATTTTCAGTAACAATATTTTAAATTTTGAATTTGTGAATAGCATTGTTAACTTAATCAAATAAATGATTTCTCAAACTTCTTCCTATTTTTCTGCAAGGAAGAAGTGAAAACTCCCTTAATTTTTGTGGTTTTAATGTATATGTACAGTATGTACTTGTATATATAAAAAAAAAACCTTCGTTTTTATACATGCATATACAATATATTAACACAAATTTTCAGTGCCCATGGATAAAATATGTTATGATAAGAACATCATCAACAACCAAAATTACTTATATATTTAAAAAATGGCAGCTCCTGGACATGTGTTCTTATTTTAAAAATAAAAAAAATATTGTTGAAAAATTGTTTTATTTTATTTTTTTTTCCCCGACGGACAAATTTTTCAATTTTATTTTTATTTTTTTTCCCTCCTCCTACCCAAATAATTTGAAAAATATTTCGTAAATCTAAAAATTAAAAAATGATGGCCTAAACATTTTTACTGTTTATTTTTTCATCACTCTTGTGCTCATTTTAAAAAATTTGAAAATGTACGGTAACTCATATTGAGGATTATAATTAGGGCCCCGCAAGGATTTGAGGGTGCCCTATAGTAATCACTCTGTCTGTCTGTCTGTCTGTCCATCTGTCTGTCTGTCTGTCTGTCACGCTTCCGTCCACAAATATTCTGTTTTTTTCTAATAACTTTTTTTATGGTTGCCCAATCAAGTTCAAATTTGGTATGGTAGTTCAGTAGGCAGAAATACATGTATGCTAAGTTTGGTTCTCTATGTCTTCTGGTTTGGAGCTGGGGTGGTGGGGTAGATTCCTTAACTATGCATAAGAATGAATGGGCAAAGAGAGATAACTGCTGAGAATGTTACCATTGAATACTTGGAAGGCTGTGCAATATTTGTCCTTTGGGATTAATTAACCTTCCACAGGAAGAAAATCCTAAGCTTTATCTTTATCTGTCACATTGAGATTAATTACTGCACTGCCTGTGTCTGCAAATAAACTTTGTTTTGAAGTTAAGGTCAATTTTGAATGATGTGTAGTATTGTGTACATTCTTTGAAATATGGATTTAAAATATAATATTCATACTTTATTTTGGTTAAAATACCGTACACAATGATTTATAATAATTTTATTGAATTCTAAAATCAAGATATATATTAAGATATCCTTTTTCACTATTTTATTTTATAATTATTAATTTTATTTTTTTCTGCCTTAATGCTGTCTGAAAAAAAAAATCTTATTGTAAATTTAGAAGAAAAGGATGAGAGAGTAGAACAATTAATCCCCTGGGATTAATTATCTTGCCTGCTGCAGAAAATTTAGAGGCTTATATCTATCTGTCATATGAAGATTAATGAACACGTTTGTCTGCAACTGATGTTTGTTTTGAAGTTGAGGTCAACCCTGGGTGATACAATGTATTTGCATTCACTGAAGGCTTGCATTTTATAAAACACCTGTTTAAATCTTTTTTAAATACACATTTAATTTAGTTTAGACATGAGGTTATAATCCCTGTTTTATGCAGATACAAGGTTACTATTTAGAGTTTTTGGACATTCAGGAATTATCTTGAAATTTTAAAAATACAGTTGTTACTTATAATTTTTATATATATTTTTTTTAAATGTCGTCAAATTAAACTCTCATTCCATGAGTTGCACCCTTAGATTTTTACCCCATTGATTTTCCATCATTGTTAATATAAAGAGGATGGAATTCAAAGTTTTTTTCACTTCTCTATATTAATTGTCATAGCGGGGCCCTTCCTGACTGGTCAGTTTTCTAGTTTTCTTTGTTTTGTGTTTTAGCTCACCTGAGGCAAAGATTCAAGTGAGGTTTTCTGATCAAAATTTGTCCGTTGTCTTGGGTCGTTGGCGTTGATGTTGTTGTAAACTTTACACATTTTCATCGTTTTCTCTAGATCCACCGGGTCAATTTCAACCAAACTTGGCACAAAGTATCGTTGGGTGAAGAGAAGTCTTTTTTTTCAAATGAAGGGCCACACCTTTTTTTAAAGGGGAGATAATTGTGGATTATTAAAAATTTGTTGGTATTTTTAAAAAATCTCTTAAAAATTGATCGGCTAGGAAAGCTGAAACTTGTGTGGAAGCATCCTCAGGTAGGGTATATTCAAGTTTGCTCACATCATGATCACAAGGGTTTAGGATGCAACCAGAATGGGGGGTTAAATTTTTACATAGGAATATATAGAGAAAAATCTTTTAAAATCTTCTTCTCAGAAACCAATTGGCCAAAAAAGGGTGAAACTTGTGTGAAGGCATCCTCAGGTAAGGTAGATTCAAGATTGTTCAAGTAATAATCCCTAAGGGTAGTGATGGGGTCACAAAATTTGATATGATTTTAAAATCATCCTTTTAGAAAAGGGACTTAATTATAAGAAAAAAAATATCTAGGGGTAAAGAATGAGATTTTATTTATACAGGATCTACATGTGATTTAATCTAGTCTATTGTTGATCAGGTGAGTGATGTGGCCTATGGGCCTCTTTTTTTTTTTTTTTCTTCATAGATTTTAAATAACAACAATTTCAAACTAACCTAAAGGCAAATAAGATGGTATGGAAGTATAATGGCTGTCAATTTCCAAAGAGGACCTATTTAGAATCCACCTTCTTATAATTACAGAAAAAGACCTGTGACAATATTTTAAGAATGTCTTATTAGTACCAAAACTCTGCTTTATATTTTGACATCATTTTAAAAACTTGAAAATAATCCAGAGGCATATTATTTGGTTATGGAATTAAAATTAAGTTTCTTAGACTTGCATATGTGATTAAAATTGATATAAATTTATATTATAAATACGCCCAAGTTAGGTTTTAAACTTAGAATATAAATATGTCTTTATTTTGTTTAAAAGCATAAATTGTGAAATACCAGCTGAATGTCTAATTAACCAAACCCAAACCCCTCCCCCCAGAACTAAAGGTTTGACTATTAAAATTAGAGTAATCAATAACTGATTTGTACAGTCAGCAACACTTTACAGTGAAGTTCACAGAAAGAAAGATATTCAAGGGAATGGATTGAATGAATCAGAATGAAATTAGCAGTGTGATACCAGTATGTACTTTAAGATATGAAAAGAGATTCTTAAAACTGAATACTTGTTAAACTTCCTTAATTTATTTAACAACTACTCATGCCAAGCTTGCAATACAGCAAATCTATAACCCAGTTACAAATGGACTTTTCTAGACTAAACTCAATGTTTTGTTGGTTTATAAATTCATTGACCATGGTCCTACTTACTAGAATTGTTTTTGCTCACATCTAGATTACTTCTTTTTCTAAAATTATCACATAAATAAAATTTCTTGTTTCAATGAACATTTCAGTGATTTTGTTGATCAGTTCACTGACATAAACCTTAAAATTAGATGTTCAACAAATGATGCTAAATCCTCATAAATGATAAGGCAAACAAGCTTAAAATGAATTACCACTTGTAAAGTGATTTTCATTTCCCCTGGGGTTTAATAATTTAAATCATATTGTGAAGCTAACGGATATAATGAATTACGTTTATTACTAAGTAAATTTGCCTGTCCCTGGCACTTCTTTATATGTGTGTTTGACTGTATATTTTTAACACATGTAATTGAAAAAATCCTTTAATTCAACAATCTGTAATATATGCATGATTTAACATTGCTGCCTTTTATTTTCAGACTCACCAAAAATGGCTCTACAAGAAGGTTAGTATTAAAATAGAAAAAAGTGAATCATTTTTAGCTCACCGTAATCAATGTTAGCTCACCTGAGTCAAAGGCTGAAAAGAGATTTTAATCAATGTTGTCTGACGTTGTTGTTGTAAACATTTTACTTTTTCATTGATTCTCAATTGCTTAAAACCTTGACAATTTTTTGGTCCCACCAGGGGTCAAATTTTGATGTAGGTTGATAGATACTTGTTTAAGATCTTCTTGAAAACTGTTTGAAAGGGGCTCAGTGTTCAATGTAATAGTATCTGGAGAAAAATTTGAAAATCTTTTTAGATCTTTTTATACCCCCCGCAAACAAAGTTTGGGGGGGTATATAGGAATCACCTTGTCCGTCCGTCTGTCTGTCTGTCTGTCTGTCTGTCTGTCTGTCTGTCTGTCCGTCTGTCTGTGCAATCGTGTCCGGTCCATATCTTTCTTATGGAGAAACATTGGAAGTTCTTACTTCACACAAAGATTGCTTATGACCTAAGGATGTGTCATTACCTTGACCCAAGGTCATTCAGGCAAGGTCAAGGTCACTGGCAGAAAAAGTGCAAAATTCGTGTCAAGTCCATATCTTTCTTATGTGGAATCATTGGAAGTTTTTACTTCACACAAAGATTGCTTATGACCTAAGGGTGTGTCATGACCTTGACCCAAGGTCATTTGGGCAAGGTCAAGGTCACTGGCAGAAAAAATGCAAAATTTGTGTCCGGTCCATATCTTTCTTATGTGGAACCATTGGAAGTTCTTACTTCACACAAAGATTGCTTATGATTAAAGGGTGTGTCATGACCTTGACCCAAGGTCAATTGAGAAAGTTCAAGGTCATTGTTTCAAAAAAGCTAAATTCTGTCTGTGTCATGTCTTGTATTAATGGAAATATTAGAAGCTAAAAATTAACATTTTCAAAAATAAAGCAGTTGTTATTTATAGAAAATGGACAGTGAAATAGATTCATCCAATATTATCTGTTATAGCAAAAATACACGCGTTATTATTTTTTTCTTAGCGGGGGGTATCAATTGTGAGCTTGCTCACAGTACCTCTAGTTTATATCTTTATTCAACTACATTGTCTTGAAATTTTGTATATGGCAAAATTCTAACTTCTTTATGGCTATTGTTGCTCAGGTGAGCAATGTGGCCCCTTTGTTTTATTACATTTTAATTTTTGCATCATTTCCAAAACCAAAAAATGGATATGTAGCTTTGGAATTATGCTGTATTTGATTATCTGCATTCATTATTGCAACAAGAAAACTATGAATAAATTAATTTATGTACAATACATGAATACATGTGTGTATTTTTGTTTTCAGTGCAAAGAGGTTACCTGTTCATGTTAGAACACATACATGAGGAGGCACAGCTGTTTGGTTATCTTTGCCGTGTGTGTGAGGCACCATTCTGTGATGATGAAAAAAAAGACATGAGAGATGGAAAAGGCTATTTTAAGAAGAAGGAGCTCCTAAAACGTCTCATCTCAAAAGGGGAAAATGCTTGCAAGGAATTCTTGGAAAAGTTCAAAGGCTTCCAAAATTTATTTTCCCAGTTTCAAAATGCAGTACAGTCTGTAACTAATGCAGGTTTGTCAGTGGCTTTATATAGGATTTGATAAGTCTGTATTTAACTCTTTACCCCTTAATGCCACCTTTTGATGCATAGGCCATATCCTTAACACTCTACCCTGGGCTACCCTTAGACTGTTTTCAGATGAACTGAAAACAGCTGGTGTGTTTTTTTGAATAGGCTTATTACAGGTCTAAGCAAATCAAACACATAGAAAATTATATATCAATGGATTTGTAATGAATTAAACTTTCAATATTCATTGAAAAAAAAATTATTTAAGTTACTAATAAAACAATACAGGTGCTGACAGGTATATGAAAATAAAACTTAGTGTTCTACATTAAAGCTTTGTTTTGCCTCGGACTAGAATGTCTCGACGCCATTGGATGAATCGCTTCACGTGGTTGCCTTATAAAATTCTTAACACGGGAAGGCGTCAAAATTTATACGGCAACATGGCGAACGTAACGTAATTTGAGCTGGTTTTTCACACAAACGTTCAACCATACCTTTTATTTTTAATCCCCAAAATATTTAGTGATCCCCCTTTGCCCGTGACGTAATAAAACAATACTATAAATAATACAATGGCATCCAGGTTTGCACAGGCGACTGACAAGAAAGGTACAAAATTAAAGAATAAGCATATGGATTTAATTGTGTTATATATATTATCTTTTGTTGTTCAAATATCAAACTTTAGGTCCTTGACAAAACAAAACACTTATCAGGTTTGTTACTGACTGTTTACAGAAATTTGTGGTGTCGGTAAAGTCCATAGAAGGCGAGGCGGAGCTTTGGACTTTACCGACCCCACAAATTTCTGTAAACAGTCAGTAACAAACCTAATAAGTAATATAATTAAAAATAATTTTACAACAGATACTTCATATACATTTTTAAAACTGTATGTATTACAATTAATTATTTGATAATTTTTATAGAAAGATTTCATTATCATCATGGAATTCGTTTTTTGATAGTAAATAATTAAATGTACCTGTGGCTGACATTTCAATTCATGTCTATCGTTTTCAGACTTATATTTACGATTTTTTTCAATAAATGGTGTAAGAGGATTTGATAAATCTAACATGTTAACAAAATAAGTGTGTTAACTTTTGAAAAATTTTGCAAGAATTTGACATCTGGCTTTCATTATTTAATCTCACTTCCAATAAATCTAGAAAATTCTGACTCTAAACTTGATTATAAACAAAAAGTGAAAACGTGTGATTTCCGCATCGTGGTCGGCCATCTTTGTTTATTGTAGTAATGCAATACGTGATATCTTTATTTAGAATGAGTGAACAACCATCAGTATACATGGCCAGGTGTATTTCAGTCAAACAACAGATGTTTAGATAGCTGCAGATCTGTAGCTCTCTGGTTGAAAAAATTCGGATAGACAAACCAGAGAGCTACAGTTCCAAGCGTTGTAAAAACCTCCGATTTACGCCGCCGTTTTTGTGTCGCTCGCTTCGGGAATTTTATCCGACTTTAAAAGCATTCAACCGCCTAAAAAATTGGATTTATTAATTAAACATATAGTTTACCCTAACTCTGCTAACTTTGTTTTCCTTTCAATGGTTCACAACCCTATATTGTTTTCCACTTTAATCGCCATTTGGGTCCATTTGGGTTCATTTGGGTCCATTTGGGTAAATCGACGCACCCGAGATCTCGCTACTAGGTAAACATGGTTGTCATAAGGCGAGTTTTTTAAAATGATGACATTCCAAGGCGAAGGATGGCCGTTGTGAACCATTGAAAGGAAAACAAAGTTAGCAGAGTTAGGGTAAACTATATGTTTGATTAATAAATCCAATTTTTTAGGCGGTTGAATGCTTTTAAAGTCGGATAAAATTCCCGAAGCGAGCGACACAAAAACGGCGGCGTAAATCGGAGGTTTTTACAACGCTTGGAACTGTAGCTCTCTGGTTTGTCTATCCGAATTTTTTCAACCAGAGAGCTACAGATCTGCAGCTAATGTTTAGAGGTCTAATTAAGAGCTGTATATAGGGTGCGTCAAAAGTCGTCATTAAGGATAAGGCCAGGGTCGTCATAGCGTGTCATTAAGGGTTAAAGGATAGAAACCTCTAAGGGGGAAAGAGTTAAATAAATTGAGTATTTGCATTTTTTTAGAAAAATTTTGAAACAGATAACGGCCTATGACCAAACCATGCGTTTTATATTTGTGTAATATTATAGAAAAAAGAACACTCATTGCATCACATTCTTATAATTTTGTTTAAATGTCGACAATTGTCTGCAATGAGTCAACTTACCATCTTTGTATGTAAAATATTTGTATATATTTACTGTGGAATCATCAGATTTCGTGGTGGCTCAATTTCCGTGGAATTGGTGGGTACCTCTCATCCATGAAATAAAATCCTTCATGAATTAATAAATTAGTGTAATGAAGACATATTTCCTCTGTAGGTTTAAGGATGACGTTTACTCAGAATGAAAAAAAATTCCACTGATGATAATGAAAAACCAACTATTGTGTGTTATAGACCTTACATGGTATTGTCATTCTTCACTTTCAAAAAAGTAGGTCAATGACCTACTTTTTGAGTTAATGGCCATTTAATATTTTTTGAAAATTAAAGAAAAATCCATAAAAATTTTACACTACTAGTACTGTACCAGTTATCGGCTAAGACCAGTTATCGGCTAAACTGACGGTTCGGGTTTATAGCACGCGAATATCCGAGATTTTTTAATTCAGTCGTCTGTTTCTAATAAAGAAAAGTAAGTTTGCTTGAAAACTTTCTTCAATATGTTTTAAACATGAGCTTTAACGATCATTGTTTACCGCTGATTTACATCTTTGCACTTTCAGCTGTGGGGGAAGTGACGTAATAAGTTAAAAATAGAATATGACCTCTTTGTGATACGTAATAATATCCCTTCTTTGATTTGACATTTAATATCAATAGATATAACATTTATAAACAAAAGGAACTCACTAAATTCCGAGAGATTCATGGAGCAGTTGAACGCCTGATTGTATAATTATGCATTGATTAGCGTACGATTGTGTGTATTACCTTATGATGATAAAAAGAATAATTTTATGAGTTTAATTTATGTATAATAACCCCTACGACCTATAGGCTGGCCCCGCAAAGGACATACCGGTAGTTCAATCAACACTTTGCAGAATATAAAATCAACATGTACAAGGATTTTACTATGTTATTATCAAGAAGCCGATAACTGGTACAGTAAATCATAAAACCTAGGCAAATTCGGGGCTTGCTAAAAAGCACAGAAATAATATGTATTGGGTTCTAAATGATGATATAATCTAACCGATGGATAAATAAGGAGTTCACAATTTAAAGTATGAAAAGTTTTATTCCAATGTATCAAGAAATAAGGAAACACGAAAAGAAAACGTAAAATTATAGCCGATAACTGGTACAGTGCCAGTATGATTGAGATTTTTGTCCCCCGCCGCAACGCGGAGCGGGGACATAGAAATGCCGGGCGTCCGTCCGTGGGTCCGTGTGTCTGTGGGTCCGTGTGTCCGTCCGTCACACTTTTTTGTAAGCGCTCTCATGCCTACAAATTTTGACGGATTTTCATTAAATTTATACCAAATGTTTATACCACTACTACCTTGGTCAAGTTCGAAAATCAGCATTGGTCGATACTTTTTGTTGGAGTTATGTGACTTTTACCACAATAATGACTCCGTTTTATCCAAAAATTGACCTTGTAAGCACTCTCATGCCTACAAATTTTGACGGATTTTCATTAAATTTATACCAAATGTTTATACCACTAATACCTTGGTCAAGTTCGAAAATCAGCATTGGTCGATACTTTTTGTTGGAGTTATGGGACTTTGACCACAATAATGACTCCGTTTTATCCAAAAATTGACCTTGTAAGCACTCTCATGCCTTCAAATTTTGACGGATTTTCATTAAATTTATACCAAATGTTTATACCACTAATACCTTGGTCAAGTTCGAAAATCAGCATTGGTCGATACTTTTTGTTGGAGTTATGGGACTTTTACCACAATAATGACTCCGTTTTATTCAAAAATTGACCTTGTAAGCGCTCTCATGCCTACAAATTTTGACAGATTTTCATTAAATTTATACCAAATGTTTATACCACTAATACCTTAGTCAAGTTCCTAAATCAGCCTTGGTCGATAGACTCGATACTAGTATACTGCTTGACCGGCGGGGGACCTAGGAATTCTATTCTTGTCTAAATTGTGAAAATAATACAAATTGCTTAACTCTTTAACAAATGAAATACAGTTTATGAATGGTAGTGACATTAAATAGATACAAAGCATTAAGTTTTCAGTCACAATTTTTATAGATATTCTTGTCCGAATTTCCTCTAGCAGTTTCCAAATTACTACCCATTTTTGATTCAATATAACAAAAAACTGAATGATGATAATGCTAAAGCATTTATAGTATTAAACTAATTATATTGACCTTTCTCTGCTGGCATAAAATTTATATGAAGTCAATGATCAAAATTTTGAGATATTTTGTCTTTTATCATTTTTAAGCATTTTTCAATATTTTTGTAGTGTGTGCCATACGATTATCTAAACGAAAAAGCAAGATAAAACCAACAGAAAATATGCAAAATTATGTGGACTAACAAATTAAATCTTAACTTTAAATATTGTAGTACTTCCAAAAATATTTCAGTGGAAAACAAAATAATTGACAAATTTAGTCCGAATTTCCTCTGTTTTGCTAAAAGTCAAACTTTGTCAGAGCCTAATTCCATAATTTAATATATATATCGATTGTTATGTCAATAATAATTCATTTCATAAATACTTTTTGTATTTAAAACAAAGTTTACTCTTTAGCTTGAACTTTTTAACAATCCGGATTTGAGAACTCAAACCTTGAGTAAACAACGTCCTTAAGAGAATACATGAAATTACGTCCCCACGAACCTGTAAAATTTAAGCAATCCACGAAAATTGGCCCCCACGAAAAGTAATGATTCCACAGTACATTCTACTGTGTTTTTCCATTAAATTCTGTGATGTTTCAATGCCTCTAAATGCAACACCTATTTACTGCGTATGAATTTATGAGTAATTTACATAAGTAGTTCTCAAACAGTGATTTCTATGTTATCGGTTGAAAAATGTATTTCATGAATGTTGTCAAAACACCATGTTTTATAATTATTCAACAAAAAAGTTGACTTTATTGTTAAAAGCAACATTTCAAGAGTTATTTATCATGGATTATATTTTCATGCACGTCGATCTCATCTCAACAGTCTATGTGAAAACCAGTTTAAACCGGTTTTACAAAACAGCTGTTCTTGCTGTTACTTATTCACTCCCTCCGTGATCTGCACTTTATATCGATTTATTTAAGTTAACAATTGATTTCTTCAGTAAGGGAATGTAAATATAAGCATTAAATGATTTATTTTTGAAGTCGTTTTGTCAATAACTGCCGTCAGGTGAGCAGACAAATTGAATAACGACGTCAAAAATAAATCATTCAATGCTATATTATTGTACAACTGGAAAGCGATATCTTTTATTTTTTATTCAACTATATGATATATATAATCATTGGTTATGCATGTGATTGATAAGCAGACATGAATTAATATGAAAGGAAGTTGTGAGGAATTCTAATATTTATTCATACCAAAGTTCCTAGATAAAAGAAAGGGGCTACAATGTGGGAAGAAGTTGGGCTGTGTGGTGCACCAAAAAGTTTGATGCACGGCGATTCATTCAGACGATTTAATATATATAATAATATATATAATTTGTGTGCATTTATTCTTAATTGAGTCAAAAAAGAAAAAAAAAGCTTCTTGAAATTGGAAAAAAATTAAGCATGGTTGAATTTCAAGCTTGTTTAGATTTTTGGTATTTATTAATTGGTTGTAGAGTGGCAATTTTCCATTACCTTTTTCTTTAATATTTTTAATGTCTCTGATTGCTATATTTTTAAAATACTTTTTCAAATTATTTTTAAAATTGTTTCTAGATACTGTATTAGCATGTGAATCAATAATATCATCAAGTATTCTTTGTACACAGATTTTCCAAGTAGTTTTATTATTTCCTGCAAGTTTTTCATCCTCTAAGTACTGTATTTTCCCGACGACTCGTCGATGCGGACGACTAGTCAAATTGCTCATTTTTAGCCAAAATTTTAACAAAATCCTACGATATGTCGATTCAGACCATACGTCGATCTTATCACTTCAAAATGGCGTATAAAACTGCAGTAACATTATCAGTGTATGATGCAACGATGCCCCCAATATTGCTACCAATTATTATTAATGATTAACATTGAAACAATTACACTTTATACTTATGCATCATATTTTCAAATACCGGCAACATCTACAAAGTCCTTTGCATTTTAAACAATTCCCGATATCGCGTGTTATTCAAAACTAAACTTACTTTGTCAGAAATATTTTATTCCCAAGCATTAAAAGCCACTCTGACTATCATCAGTGTATTTGCCATTACGTAACCAGCCACCTGTTGACTCGGCGCGTGGTCAATGTTTGTTTAACAATTTCCGGTCTCAGAGGCATGCACCTGTCTCGTGTTGGACTTCAAAGAGGGATCTCAAGTGCAGAAAGCTTAGCAATTACTATGATTTGATGAAACTTGTTTACTTTGTATTCAGTTATGCAGTTACACGCTTTTGTTTTACATAGACACTGTTAAAAATAGATCGATCATTTGTACGACTTGATATTGACGATATACGACATACATCCGTTTCCTAAAAATTTTATCTAACAATAATCAAAGAATTGGACAATAATTAATCAATCAACTATAATCACTCTTATAACGGTACTCCTTATATACACAGGGAGTGAAATTGCCGTAAAGATCTCAGCCTTAGGGCAAGATTATTAACACAACCGGTGTCAGCCTATTGTATAAATAGTAGTATTGATAATTGCCGATTACGTATTTTAAGATTGAATTTGACCATAAAATATTTCTGATTTATACTTTCCACTAACAACTCTTTACTAATAAAATAATTAAATTTAAAAAACTTCCCCGGACCTACTGCAATATTTTCTTCCATTCAAATTTGGTTTCAATTTTACTGCGCAATGTTATCTTCCTACTCATGATACATAGAACCATGTGATGATGTGTTTATAAAAACGGAACGGTAAAACTTTTAATTGATTAAAGACAATGTACCATTTTTTAATAACTGTTATTATTATGTGTTTTAGTGTTAACAGATGAGTGAAAATGATAATTATTAAAGATGAACAGTGACTTCAACAACGTAACTGTAAATCACACAGCCAACTCAAGATGATTAAAACCAAGATTTTAAATTCTATTTTTAACAATTTTTGACCTCGAGCCTATGATAAGTCGAACAAGACGATAAGTCGGGTGCTCTGCTTCAGAGAAAAAAATACCGACTAATCGTCGGAAAAATACGGTGTATAATTTAAAAGGATACATAACATTTTATGGTTTGTTTGCTTAAGTCAAGGAATCTACAATTTCACATAGAAGCTGCCTGGGGATCATCACAATCTGAGGAGGTGGGGGGAGCAATACAGTTAAACTTCTATATCTCCAACACCGATATCTCGAATACAATGGATATGTTGAAGTAATTTTAAGTCCCAACCACCTATTTTTAAAGTATTTTACCCTTGAATATTCGGATATCTCAAAGTTTTTCAACAGCCCCATCTAGTTCGAGATAACGA
The DNA here is from genome assembly GCF_902806645.1 of Magallana gigas. Lineage (NCBI taxonomy): Eukaryota > Metazoa > Mollusca > Bivalvia > Ostreida > Ostreidae > Magallana > Magallana gigas. The sequence continues at coordinate 44,069,517 of NC_047565.1, read as the reverse complement.
AGTTTGACTGTATTTTACAATGAAATTAATCTGTTTGAGGCTACATCTAAAATCAATGTAGTACAAACAATTTTTACATTAAGTCATACCATAACCTTTAGGTGTCAAATAAGTTTGCCTTTAGGGGAGAGTCCATTTAAAAAAAAAATGAAGTGAGGAAAAAAAAAATTCGATAAAAATAATGGAGGGTATACATTTGTAAAATTAATATAGGTAGCAATGTACTGAAATTATTATACAGAATTTTTTAAGTGAAGTTTTTTAGCTCACCTGAGCTGAAAGCTCAAGTGAGCTATTCTGATCACATTTTGTCCGTCGTCCGTCTGTCCGTCTGTCCGTCTGTCCGTCTGTCCGTCCGTCCGTCTGTCCGTCTGTCCGTCTGTCCGTCTGTAAACTTTTTACATTTTGAACTTCTTCTCTAAAACTGCTTATCCAATTTCAACCAAATTTGGCACAAAGCATCCTTATGGGAGGGCGAATATAAATTGCAAAAATTAAAGTCCGATCTGTATTCAAAGCGGAGAAAACCTTGAAACTGTAGAAAAAGGGGGGTGCACTTTTAAAAATCTTCTTCTCAAGAACTACCGAGGCAAATTCAACGTAGTTTAGCATAAATTATCCTTATGGGAAGGAAAATATAAATTGCAAAAATTAAGCGGTAATTTTGTTTCAAATCGAAGTTATTACGAAAATAATAATAAAGGAAAGGCGTATTTCAATCGGGCTCGGCATCCGGTAAAATGGGTAGGCAAGACTTGGCCTGGGCAAAACAAAAGATTGGCAGTTATTAATCTGCCAATCTCATTAAAATTTCAGGATATTTGATGAACTAGTATATTTGTATTCGCTGTAGATATTGCTGCAAAATAATGCGTATTTGGAATTGACAATTGCCGATCTGCCCTGGCATTTATTTTGCCACGGCCCGCGTTTGCATACCCATTTTACCAAGACTCGTATTCCATACTTCTAAAACGAGGTTCTTTGTTTAAAGCAGCCATGACATTATACGAAAAAGGGTCGATCTGACTATGATGAATTTGCTTGTTGTGCAACAGTTCGCGTATGAAGGGAAGTTTTGAAGCATGAAAAATATATTGGTGCCGATTTTGTGAAGTAAATTGAGGCTAAATATTTCAATGCGTTGACAGTTTTCACACATGACGTTGGTGTTAGCTTGTTCTGATTTTCGTTTCGTTTTCATTATTTATGCTTTGTCACCTGGAAACTATCGTCTGTATTTCGTGATTTTTCGTATCAAATCAATCAGAGACTTCGGTAAATCAAACAGTTACGTTAACTGTTTACCTGCGCATATTAAGCAAAGTCTGATGTAGGGGTACTGAAATACAATTCATTCTATCGGTAATTCGGCATTATCTTTTGCGTAATGGTAGATTAATGCAATAGGTTTTGTTGAGATGCTCGGCATTTTCTCTAGTTTATTCAGTTTAAATAGAGTTTAATATCGCTTACGGAAATATGTAGGTATATCCATGTATATATATATGATTCATTTCGAAAAAAATTGTTTTCTTTATTTGTTATACATGTAGTGCATGTTGTTTACAATTTCTATTTACTAACCATATTTGAGTGTTAAGCTTCGAATTATAAGCAAGATACAGAGATTTGCTCACAATTCTATGTTTGTACACAGATCTGAAAAGCTAAAGATTAAAAAAGTATAAAAAATTGTCAATATTTATTACGAAAATTTTCAAAATCTGTTCTTCCAGAAACCCACTTATTGAATTGTAAACTTAACCTTTTTAGCTCACCTGAGGATGGGACCACAATGGGGGGTCGAAGTTTAACATGAATATATAGAGTAACTCTTAAGAAATCTTCTTCTCAGAAACTAATCGGCCAGGAAAGCTGAAACTTGTGTGGAAGCATCTTCAGGTAGTGTAGATTCAAAGATGTGAAAATCATGACCCCTGGGGGTAGGGTGGGGCCACAATGTAGGGTCGAAGTTTAACATATGAATATAAAAAGTAAATCTTTAAAAATCTTCTTCTCAGAAACTAATCGGCCAGGAAAGCTGACACTTGTGTGGATGCATTCTTAGGTAGTGAAGATTCAAATTTGTGAAAATCATGACCCCCGAGGGTAGGGAGGGGCCGCAATAAGGGATCGACGTTTTACATAGGAATATATACAGTAAATCTTTAAAAATCTTCTTCTCAGAAAATAATCAGACAGGAAAGCTGACACTTGTGTGGATGCATCCTCAGGTAGTGTAAATTTTAAAGTTGTGAAAATCATGACCCCCGGGGGTAGGGTGGGGCCACAATGGGGGATCGAAGTTTAACATAGGAATATATACAGTAAATCTTTAAAAATCTTCTTCTCAGAAACTAATTCGCCGGCAAAGCTGGAACTTGTGTGGAAGCATCCTCAGGTAGTGTAGATTCAAAGTTGTGAAAATCATGACCCCTGGGGGTAGGTTGGGGCCACAATGGGGGATCGAAGTTTAACATATGATTATATACAGTGAATCTTCTTCTCAGAAACTAATTAGCCAGGAAAGCTAAAACTTGTGTGGAAGCATACTCAGGTAGTGTAGATTCAAATTTGTGAAAATCATGACCCCTGGGGGTAGGTTTGGGCCACAATGGGAGGTCGATGTTTTACATAGGAATAAACAGAGTTATTCTTTAAAAATCTTCTTCTCAGAAACTAATCAGCCAGGAAAGCTGAAACTTGTGTGAAAGCATCCTCAGGTAGTGTAGATTCAAAGTTGTGAAAATAATGATCCCCAGGGGTAGGGTGGGGCCACAATGGGGGGGGGGTCAAAGTTTAACAAAGGAATATATAGGGTAAATCTTTAAAAATCTTCTCAAAAACTAATCAGCCAGATGATTCTTTATAATTGTTAAGACTTTGGCCCCAGGACAATTTTTTGGCCTCACGAGAAGGTTCAGAGTTTGATGTACGTTTATATCCCATATATAAACTATTGTTAGGGATCTTTTTTAGATCTACAATACTCAACATATGATATGACTATAAAATCATCCTGTTAGAAAAGGACTAATGATTATAAACATAAGAATATCCCGGGGAAAATGGATTTTATTTATACAGGATTTACATGAATTATTGTACATTGTCCAGATAGTTTGTATTATGACTCCATTGAGCTGATTGTATCATACCTCTTGTTCCTCAGGTGAGCGATGTGGCCCATGGGCCTCTTGTCCATAATCAAAGAGAGTTGTAGATCACAATCTGGTTGGGGGCAATATTACAGAGAATTTTGTTGATGTTGAAAAAATCTTTCATCTGTAAAATTAATGTTGAAGCAATCTATTGTGAATTATTCTCAAATTTATTCATTAATTTGAATTTTTCTTAATGAAAAAGAAATATTTTGCAGAATATTGGCGTTTGTTAATTGTGATCATATTTCATTTCAAACATATTCTGTTCCAGATGGTATCCAACAGAATGCATTTTTGACACATGATAAACTGGTTGATTATGAGGAATTATTGTTGGAGGAGATGGAACCAACTGCAATCGCTGACATTCTTTACTGTCATGCTGTACTGAGTTCCGATGAGCATGATGCAATTGATAAAATGTCAAATAGAAGAGATAAAGCTAAGAAATTAATTACAAAAATTGGACAACAACCAGACAAGATTCCTGTTCTTTGCCATGCGTTAGAACAAAGCAAGTGTAGCAGAGCTGTAGAATACATCAGAAACAAAACAAGCAATGGCCCTTCCTATTCTTCAGGTGAGTAAAGTTTGATACAATTGTATCACAATTATATATGATATGAAATATCCTTGAAGATTTACTTCCAAGAAACTGGTTCACGACATCAAATTGCAATGCAATAGGGATTGAGGTTCACTAATTTCAAACAAATTTCAATTTTGAACTGTAAAGATGTGGATCTTGGTTCTTACAAAGTTTTGAGCTTCAGATGCAGAGCTTGATCTCCATTATCATGGATGCTAAAAAAATATATCTTAGTTACTACTGGTCCTAACTTCACCAAACTTGAATTGATGGTGTGTCTTATGATACTGATGCACCTGACAGGCATGGATGCTGAATCTGAGCCATAAGTTTCAGAAGCTGGAGTAGGTTAAGGTTTTTGGAGCAGGTTAAAGTTTTTGTTGCAGGTGCGCTTTGATAGCAATATCTAAGTTACTGCTGGTCCGTGCTTCACCAAACTTGCATGGATGGTGTGTTTTATGATACTGATGCACCTGACGGGCTTAAAAGCTGAATCTGAGGCAAAGGTTTAGGATGTTAGAGGAGGTTAAGCTTATAAGAGCTGGTTAAAGTTTTTGAAACAGGTGCCCTCTGATGATGATATCTTAGTTACTACTGGTCCTTACTTCACCAGACTTTCATGGATGATGCGTCTTGTGATACTGATGCACCTGACAGGCTTGAATGCTGAATCTGAGCCATAGGTTTAGTATGCTGGCTGAGGTTAAGGTTTAAAGAGCTGGTTAAAAGTGTTTGAAACAGGTGCCCTCTGATAATGATATTATACCGTATTTCACGGAATTTAGGTCGATACTTTTTTCCCCTGACATGTGGACCTCGCCCTATTCATCGCTTCGCCCAATTTATGTTTTTTTTTGTGGTTGGAATTTTGCAAAAATTTATTCAACCCTCCAATAAAATCATGAGTGTTTACTGTAATACTGCTTGAATTTCTGTGTAAAAATCGTATGGATTTTAATCAATATACTGTAGTAATTTATCATTTAAACAAAATTAAATGTAAATAGATTTATTTCTCCTTACATTTCTTACTTAGATCACTGACTGAATCATTAAATGCTGTCATGCATTTTGATCGTGTGCTTATGATAAACAGGAAATCGATTTCGCACGGTAAAAGTAAAATGAGAACCGTACAAAGGGTAATTACGGGGGGAAATATCGTCGGGTAGAAATAAAAAAAAAAACAATTTGTTTTCATAATAGAATACATGAACAAGTCTTTTTCTGTATATTCAACATAAAACTTTCGATGAAATTTTAGCCAGGTGTCTCTGAAATCAGTCTGGGTAACGCTGACTTTATTATACCCCCGCTCCGAAGGAGAGGGGGTATACTGTTTTACCCTTGTGTGTCTGTCTGTCCGTCCGTCCGTCCGTCCGTCCGTCTGTCTGTCTGTCTGTCTGTCCGTCCGTAACAAAAATTTCTGTCGCATTTATCTCAGCAACTATTTATCGCAGATGCTTGAAATTTTAACACAGTGTTTGTTAAGGCATGCCATATTGTGGGATATATTTTTGTACCAATCGGACGCCAACTTCCTGTTAAATGACGACTTTGCTTATTTTTTAACCAAAATTTTCAAACAAATTTTCGTCAAAGAATTCTCAGCAACTGTTTATCGCAGATGCTTGAAATTTTTACACAGTATTTGTATAGGCATGCCATATCGTGGGATATATTTTTGTACCAATCCGACGCCAACTTCCTGTTAAATGACGACTTTGTTTATTTTTAGGAAAAATTTTATAACAAACTTTTGTCAAAGAATTCTCAGCAACTGTTTATTGCAGATGCTTGAAATTTTTACACAGTATTTGTGTAGGCATGCCATATCGTGGGATATATTTTTGTACCAATTGGACGACAACTTCCTGTTAATTGACGACTTTGTTTATTTTCAGCAAAAATTTTCAAACAAATTTTTGTCAAAGAATTCTCAGCAACTGTTTATTGCAGATGCTTGAAATTTTTACACAGTATTTGTATAGGCATGCTATATAGTGGGATATATTTTTGTACCAATTGGACGTCAACTTCCTGTTAAATGACGACGTTGCTTATTTTTTAACCAAAATTTTCAAACAAATTTTTGTCAAAGAATTCTCAGCAACTGTTTATTGCAGATGCTTGAAATTTTTACACAGTATTTGTATAGGCATGCTATATAGTGGGATATATTTTTGTACCAATCGGACGTCAACTTCCTGTTTAATGAGTACTTTGTTTATTTTTAGCCAACATTTTCAAACAAATTTCCATCAAAGGTTTCTCAGCAACTATTTATCGCAGATGCTTGAAATTTATACACACTATTTGTATAGGCATGCCATATCATGGGATATATTTTTGTATTAATCGGACGTCAACTTCCTGTTAAATGACGACTTTGCTTATTTTTTAACCAAAATTTTCAAACAAATTTTCCTCAAAGATTTCTCAGCAGCTATTTATCGCAGATGCTTGAAATTTTTACACAGTTTTTGTTAAGGCATGCCATATCGTGGAATATATTTTTGTATCAATCGGACGTCAACTTCCTGTTAAATGACGACTTTGTTTATTTTTAGCCAAAATTTTCAAACAAATTTCCGTCAAAGATTTCTCAGCATCTATTTATCGCAGATGCTTGAAATTTTTACACACTATTTGTATAGGCATGCCATATTGTGGGATACATTTTTGTACCAATTGGACATCAACTTCCTGTTAAATGAGTACTTTGTTTATTTTAGCCAAAATTTTCAAACAAATTTTCCTCAAAGATTTCTCAGCAACTGTTTATCGCAGATGCTTGAAATTTTAACACACTATTTGTTTAGGCATGCCATATTGTGGGATATATTTCTGTACCAATCAGATGCCAGCTTTCTGTTAAATGTCGACTTTGTTTATTTTTAGGAAAAATTTTATAACAAACTTTTGTCAAAGAATTCTCAGCAACTGTTTATTGCAGATGCTTGAAATTTTTACACAGTATTTGTGTAGGCATGCCATATCGTGGGATATATTTTTGTACCAATTGGACGACAACTTCCTGTTAATTGACGACTTTGTTTATTTTCAGCAAAAATTTTCAAACAAATTTTTGTCAAAGAATTCTCAGCAACTGTTTATTGCAGATGCTTGAAATTTTTACACAGTATTTGTATAGGCATGCTATATAGTGGGATATATTTTTGTACCAATTGGACGTCAACTTCCTGTTAAATGACGACGTTGCTTATTTTTTAACCAAAATTTTCAAACAAATTTTTGTCAAAGAATTCTCAGCAACTGTTTATTGCAGATGCTTGAAATTTTTACACAGTATTTGTATAGGCATGCTATATAGTGGGATATATTTTTGTACCAATCGGACGTCAACTTCCTGTTTAATGAGTACTTTGTTTATTTTTAGCCAACATTTTCAAACAAATTTCCATCAAAGGTTTCTCAGCAACTATTTATCGCAGATGCTTGAAATTTATACACACTATTTGTATAGGCATGCCATATCATGGGATATATTTTTGTATCAATCGGACGTCAACTTCCTGTTAAATGACGACTTTGCTTATTTTTTAACCAAAATTTTCAAACAAATTTTCCTCAAAGATTTCTCAGCAGCTATTTATCGCAGATGCTTGAAATTTTTACACAGTGTTTGTTAAGGCATGCCATATCGTGGAATATATTTTTGTATCAATCGGACGTCAACTTCCTGTTAAATGACGACTTTGTTTATTTTTAGCCAAAATTTTCAAACAAATTTCCGTCAAAGATTTCTCAGCATCTATTTATCGCAGATGCTTGAAATTTTTACACACTATTTGTATAGGCATGCCATATTGTGGGATACATTTTTGTACCAATTGGACATCAACTTCCTGTTAAATGAGTACTTTGTTTATTTTAGCCAAAATTTTCAAACAAATTTTCCTCAAAGATTTCTCAGCAACTGTTTATCGCAGATGCTTGAAATTTTAACACACTATTTGTTTAGGCATGCCATATTGTGGGATATATTTCTGTACCAATCAGATGCCAGCTTTCTGTTAAATGTCGACTTTGCTTATTTTGCATATTCACATCAGAGCGGGGGTATCACTAGTGAGCATTGGCTCACAGATATCTTGTTTATACACAGTTGAACTCTCGGCACGTGCTACTCATGCCTGCAGGCTTCAATAAGATCAGAGGTTGACTCGTGTGTATATACACAGTAAAAAGTCACATAGAGACACAGGGTGGCATGTGCTACCGTAGTCATGCCTCCAGGCTAGGTAACTATCCCCCGGTTAACACCAGTTTGTACACATGGCAGGGAAGTAATAAAAAGCGATTTTAAATTAAAACCGGCCGTACTGAATTATTTGGTTTGAAAATTTTGACGCAATTTCAGACATTTTCTTACGATGTTTTCAAGAAATACATTTTATTTCCCTTTTGTTTAAAACTGTGAAATAAGATTAAAGGCTACTATATGATAATGTTATTGGTTTAAACCATTTATTCATTAGAACTAGCGGTAATTTTTCGACCAATTCTTCGAAGTCGACCTATTTATACTTTTTTTTATTTTATGGCTAAAAACGGCCTCCTTCGCCCAATAAACCGTATCGACCTAAATTCCGTGAAATACAGTAGTTATTACTGGTATTAACTTCACCAAACTTGCATGGATGATGTGTTTTATGATACTGATGCACCTGACTGGCTTGAAAGCTGAATCTGAGCCATAGGTTTAGGATGCTCGATAAGGTTAAGTTTTTTTGAACAGGTCACATGTTTAATAGATAACTTGCATAGATGATTTAACTATATTATAAACGAAACGCAGAGGTTGCTTTAGATGCATAGCTTGATCTCCATTATCAAGGATGCTAAAGAAATCTCATACCTCACACATGAACCCGCTTGATAGATAGATGTGGTTGTTGTTAAATGAAATAACATGATTCTGTTGATATAGTATTATTAGCTCACCTGAGCTGAAAGCTCAAGTGAGCTATTCTGATCACATTTTGTCCGTCGTCCGTCTGTCTGTCTGTCCGTCTGTAAACTTTTCACATTTTGAACTTCTTCTCTAAAACCACTTAACCAAATTCAACCAAATTTGGCTCAAAGCATTCTTATGGTAAGATGAATATAAATTGCAGAAATAAAAGAAAAATTTTCATTGAAAGCGGAGAAAACTCAAAACTTTAAAAAAAAAAAAAAGGGGGGGGGGGTGCATTTTAAAAAATCTTCTTCTCAAGAACTACTGAGGCAAATTCAACGTGATTTATCATGAATAATCCTTATGGGAAGGAAAATATAAATTGCAAAAGTAATGGGCTAATTCTGTTTCAAATCTGAGTTATTACGAAAATAATAAGAAAGAAAAGGCGTGTTTCAAGCAATTTATAGCATACATGAGTCTTGGTAAAATGGGTAGGCATGACCGGGCCAGGGCAAAACAAAAGATTGACAGTTATTAATCTGCCAATCTCATTAAAATTTCAAGATATTTACTGACCAGTATATTTGTATTCGCTGTAAATATTGCTGCAAAATAATGCGTAATTGGAATTGACGATTGCCGATCTGCCCCAGCTTTTATTTTGCCCCAGCCCAGGTTTGCTTACCCATTTTACCAAGACTCGTATTCCATAATTCTAAAACGAGGTTCTTTGTTTAAAGCAGCCATGACACTATATGATAAACGGGTCGATCTGACAATGATGAATTTGTTTGTTGTGGAACAGTTCGTGTACGAAGGGAATCTTTGAAACATGCAAAATACATTGGTGCAGATTTTGTGAAGTAAATTGAGGCTAAATATTTCAATGCGTTGACAGTTTTCACATATGACGGTGGTGTTAGCTTGTTGTGATTTTCGTTTCGTTTTCATTTATGCTTTGCGTTAACCTGGGAACTGTCGCTTGTTTTTTTCCTGATTTTACGTATAAAATCAAACAAAGACTTCGGTAAATCAAACAGTTTACTTTTTACCTACGCAAATTAAGCAACATCTGATGTATTAAGAAAGAACTAAAATGCAATTCAATCAGGCTATCGGTAATTCGGTATCATCTTTTGCGTAATGGTAGAATAATGCAATATGTTTTGTTGAGATGCTCGGCATTTTCTCGAGTTTATTCATTTTAAATAGAGTTTAATATCGCTGACAGAAATATGTAGGTATATACATGTATATGATTCATTTTGAAAAATAAATTGTGTTCTTTATTTGTTATAGTGCATGTTTCTTGTGTTTAATTGTTTACAATTTCTATTTACTTACCATATTTGAGTGTTAAGCTTCGAATTATAAGCAAGATACAGATATTTGCTCACAATTCTATGTTTGTACACAGATCTGAGGCCATTCATTTTTTACCATTTTAAATGCCGAATAGGAAAATTTTAATACCAAGTTAAAAATCTTAAGCTGAATGTACAGACCCTGAAACATACTACTACACCAAAAAAGCGTGCGACTTTCGTGCAAGAAACGTTTCGTGTAAACCGTTTAGCGTTTCGTGTAAACCGTTTAGCGTTTCGTGTGAATCGTGAAGCGTTTCGTGTAAACCGTTAAGCGTTTCAGGCAAAGCGTGCAGCGTTTCGGGCAAAGCGTGTAAATCGTTTCGGGCAAAGCGTGCGAGAACCGTGTGAAACGTTCATTAGATTTCATTCGGAACTCTCCGACACTTTAATTGTTTCAAGAAAGCGCTCGTGTTAAACATTACTTTAAACTGTTTGGCAAAACTCCTTTGTAGATATTCTCGTGAAAAAAACCTATAAGAAATGATATACTTATCTTTTTACAAAATTGAAGTAATTTTTAACAAATAAAAGAAAATTACGCGTATTGAAAGAAGACTAGTTAATTAGACTATTCGGCTGTGTATGACCAGCACACATAACCTCGGACATCGCGAAGTTAACAAAAGTCATTTAATTATAATGGAGAAGACAAATTAAATTGTTGAATATGTTTAATTTGACAAATTGAGCGCATTGAGGTGCAATTTTCTTCACATATATACATTTAGGATTTTTTTGATAAAATACAATAACTATTATATTTTTTAAAAAATACGATAACTAGTAAGTAGTTGAGGAAGAAAATGTACCTATATGCTCTCATATATTTAGATCGCTTTATTAAGTGGGGGAGGGGGGGGGGGGGGGGGGGGGGCAGAACGAAATTACAGGGAATTATAAGTTATATAACAGTGTACCCCTACCAAATATTTAGTGCTATATCTTGCGTAGGATTTTCTTATTCTGTGTAAAAACAGTATTTCATGATGGTACAATGTCAAAGATTACGTGTATGCAAAAATAAGTGTAAAATTCGAATACTTTACAATAGTTATTTTTTTGTTTTTCTACCGAGGGCCATATGGCACAATATCTTTTGAACGCCCATTGTTGCTCAGGTGAGCGATGTGGCCCCATGGGCCTCTTGTATTAAATGAAACACTTTTGTTTAATATGATACAATATGATATCATATGTTATATTGTTAAAAGTTATTTGATACGATATAATATTGTATCAATTTTTTTTATATTTTATGATATGATATTGTATCATGATATTGTTATGTATATTATTATATAAATAGTGCCTGCTTGGGAGGGTAACAGTTGAAATTGACAACCCGAGGAAACCATTGTCAACCGACGCAAAGCGGAGGTTGACAATGGTTTTCGAGGGGTGTCAATTTCAACTGTTATCCTCCCAAACAGGCACTATTTATTTTATTATACTGAATGTCTTAATTTTAGAGAATTTTTTACTACTTTTATATAGAAATGACATGAATTCTACGGCGAACTGTACGCGCATGATTTAAACGCATGTAACAATTCGTTGTGTTACCCGTTGCCAAGTGTGTTGCTAACACTGAGGGTAATAGAACGGATTATCAACTGTGTCTAAACCAATCAGATTTCAGTATTTAACATGAAAATATAATAAAATACAATGTCATAACATACGTTACAATATCATATCTCATCATTGTTTATTACGGTATTTTATTGTATTATATGATATATATTGTAAGTATGATAGGATGCAATTTTTAATTTTATGTTATTGTATTGAATTACATATGAACATATGATTATCATACAATATTTTAACAGATTATATACGATATTGTGTCAAAACAGAATTCATGAATATCCAAGATCATAAAGAATGATTTTCATATAATATGATAAATAAAAGGTGGTTTCATAAAGGTGATGTCTCACAATTGTGATGCCTCCTCTCGTTGAACTTTGTAATATGGGATTACCTATGTTTCATTTTTATTACAGGAATTAATCCAGAAAAGTGTGTTAGATTCAACTTCAGGAAAAATTTGAAGAACTTTAGAGATTGTATAAGTAAAAAAAGTTTGCTGGATAATCTGATCAAGAAATGCAAGGTAGCCAGTACTGGTGACCTGGAACCTAAGGAGAGCTATCTAATCAAAACAGGCCTACGGAATGGTAAGGGTGGATGTGTTTGTATTCTGGAATTAACTGAACAGAGAGACCTTAGCCTTCTAAAGAAGTTGGTAGAACGACTTGACAAACGAAGAAAAGATGGTAAGGAGGCCTCTAACTAGAATTGTGATTTTCATTATCTTTGGGTGAGGGCTGTGGTTAAAGCTACTGGTTGAGTGGTTATATGTATGGAAAAAGAATAGTACAAAGTTACACTGTTTTCTACAATAAATCGTTGTCAAGAGAAATTTATTTTTAGTAATTTAAAGCTTGTGACATCTTATTTGCTGTCCTCTGTGTGTGACTTAAATGGGTAGCAAAACCCGGGCTGGGCCGGGATTTTTGAAACTGAAAACCAGGTTTTTGTTGATTTCTTAGAAAATATTCATTTGTTCTGCACAATATTTGCAGGAATACTTTATTACATCTTCTTTTGTCTTCCCTGAAATTTTTATTATCACAGAATGAGTTTTTCAATTTTTATTACAGATTCTCATTTTTAGCTCACCTGAGCTTTACTAATCAAAATTTGTATGTTGTCTGTTGTCGTTGGCTTTGTTGTAAACTTTTCACATTTTCATCTTCTTCTCCAGAACCACTGGGCAGATTTCAACCAAACTTGACACAAAGCATCACTGGGTGAAGGGAATTCAAATTTGTTCAATTGAAGGGCCACGCCCTCTTTAAAAGGGAGATAATTTAGAATTATTGAAAATTTGTTGGCATTTTTCAATACCAACAAATTTTCAATAATTCTTCTTAGTTCTTAGTTCTTCTTCTCAAAAACTATTCGGCCTGAAAAGCTTAAACTTGTGTGGAGGCATCATCAGGTAGTGTAAATTTAAGTTTGTTCAAATCATGGTCCCCGGGGGTAATGAGGGGCCACAAGAGGGGGATCAAGTTTTACATGGGAATATATAGAGAAAATCTTTCAAAATCTTCTTCTCAAAAACTATCAGGTCAGAGAAGCTCAAATTAAAATGGGAGCATCCTCAGATAGTGTAGATTCAGGTTTGTTCAAATCATGGTCCCCGGGGGTAGGGTGGGGCCACAAGAGGGGGATCAAGTTTTACAAAGGAATATATAGAGAAAATCTTTAAAAATCTTCTTCTCAAAAACTATTAGGCCAGGAAAGCTCAAATTAAAATGGAAGCATCCTCAGGTAGTGTAGATTCAAGTTTGTTCAAATCATGGTCCCTGGTGGTATGGTGGGGCAACAATGGGGGAATGGACTTTTACATAGGAATATATAGAGAAAATCTTTAAAAATCTTCTTCTCAAAAACTATTAGGCCAGGAAAGCTTAGATTTGAGTGGAAGCATCCTCAGATAGTGTAGATTCAAGTTTGTTCAAATCATGGTCCCTGTGGGTAGGGTGGGGCCACAAAAGGGGGGATCAAGTTTTACATAGGAATATATAAAGAAAATCTTTAAAAATCTTCTTCTCAAAAACTATTAGGCCAGAGAAGCTCAAATTAAAATGGGAGCATCTTCAGGTAGTGTAGATTCTGGTTATTTCAAATCATGGTCCCCGGGGTAGGGTGGGGCCACAATAAGGGGATCAAGCTTTACCAAGGAATCTTTAAAAATCTTCTTCTCAAAAACTATTAGGCCAGAAAAGCTTAAATTAAAATGGAAACATCCTCAGATAGTGTAGATTTAAATTTGTTCAAATTATAGTCCCCGGGGGTAGGGTGGGGCCACAATGGGGGGGATCAAGTTTTACATAGGAATATATAGAGAAAATCTTTAAAATTCTTCTTCTCAAAAACTATTAGGCCAGGAAAGCTCAAATTTGAGTGGAAGCATCCTCAGATAGTGTAGATTCAGGTTTGTTTAAATCATGGTCCCCGGGGGTAGGGTGGGGCCACAATTGAGGGATCAAGTTTTACATAGGAATATATAGAGAAAAATATTTGGTCAAGAAAACTCAAATTGGCGTATAACCATCCTCAGATGGAAGCATCCTCAGATAGTGTAGATTCAAGTTTGTTCAAATCATGGTCCCTAGGGGTAGGGCGGGGCCACAATGGGGGATAAATTATTATATATAGAGAAAATCTTTAAAAATCTTCTTTTCAAAACTATTAGGCCAGGAAAGCCCAAATTTGAGTGGAAGCATATCCAGATCGTATCGATTTAAGTTTGTTTAAATCACATTCCAGGGGTAGGGTGAGGCCACAAAGGGGGATGAATTTTTGCAGAGGAATATATAGAGAAAATCTTTAAAAATCTTCTTTTTAAAGACTATTTGGCCAGAAAAGCTTAAACTTGTGTAGAGGCATCCTCGGGTAGTGTAAATTCAAGATTGCAAAATCACAGTCCCTAGTGGTAGGATGGGGCCGTGATGGCGGTTTGAATTTTTACAGAGGAATATATAGAGAAAATCTTTAAAAATATACCAGGAAAGTTTTCGGTCCAAAACTCCTAATTAGTGTGAAAGCACAGGTTATGCTGATTTAAATTTGATGAAATCATGATTCCCTAGAGAAAAGTGGGGCCACGAACGGTGGGGGGGGGGGGGGGGGGGGGGGGATATAGGAATAGAGAAAAATCTTCTTACAGGTACAACAACAAAAGGGGCTTGGTTTTTACAACAACAAAAAACAGATTTTCAACTTTTTTTTTAAAGCAAGATCTACTGTCATTAGTTGTCCAGATATTTTGATACAGTAATGCTAATTTGATCAGAATTAAGGCAATTGTTGCTCAGGTGAGCGATGTGTCCCCTGGGCCTCTTGTTAACTTCTTAAAAACTACAAGGCTGATTGTTACCATTTTTAGCTCACCTGAGCTTTTCTGATCACCTTTTGTCCGTCTGTAAACTTTTCACATTTTAAACTTCTTCTCTAAAACCACTTGTCAAATTTCAACCAAAGGACTATGTGCGGTTTGGTCAAATATCTGCCCCCGATTTCAACCAATTTTTAAATAGTATCGTATGAAAATGAAATCTTCACAAAGCGTTGTAAAGAGGATGCCTATAACTTTAATCTTGATTTTAGTCATCATTGCTCACTCGCTGTTTATCTATGACGTCACCTAAATGACCTAATTCCCGCAAATTTGCAAACAAATGAAGATATTCTCATTTTTGCTCTATATTTTGCATTCGGAAGTATAGAGCGCAGGTCTGCTCAAGTGCAATTTTAACATATGTTTTTCTTCAGATAGTTATACATATTATACTAAAAAATGGTACTTGAGCAAGCCTGCGCTCCATGTTTCCCAGTCGAAAAACCATCGGAAAACACCCATATTTTGCTACAAAACATCAATTTATCAAAACAATGCAATATTCATGACGTCATTTCTACATTATGATGTCACTGTGGTGATAACCTTTTACACCTTTATTTCCAATATGATTTTAACTATCTTTCACCTTATTTTAAAGCTCTTTCTAAAACTTTACTTTTGGGGGGCAAAAGTTGTATAAAACCGCACTTAGTCCTTTGGCATAAAGCATCCCTATAGAAAGGCGATTATAAATTGCAAAAATGAAGGACCGATCTTTATTTAAAACGGAGAAAACATTTTAAAATTTTTAAAAAATCTTCTTTTCAAGAACAATTGAGTCAGATTCAATGTAATTTTGCATAAATAATCCTTAAGGAAATGAAAATGTAAATTGCAAAAATTATCGACGAATTCTGTTTCAACTTTGAGTAATTTACGAAAAATAAAAATAAAGAGATAATCGCTGTCAATCAGCTTATAGCTGCGGGTTCGGTATTCCATATCGAAAGAGAAAGTTCATTGTATAAGGTAGTCTTGCTTACCCCAGACTCTCGAGACTTGCCTCGTGCGAGATCAAGTCTCGAGAGCGAGAGTCTGGGGTAAGCGAGACTATGTATAAGGCAGCCATGTTTGAATGTTGACGCATGACAAATGGGTCAAACTGACAAAGATGATTTTGCTTGTTGTGCAACAGTTTACGTGCGAAGGGATACTCGAAACATGCTAAAAATATTTGTGCCGATTTCGTGAAGTGATTTGAGGTTAAATCTTTCAATGTGTTGACATTTTCACTCGTGACCGTGGATTTAGTTCATTTACGTTGTTTTGAATTTCGTTTATGCTTTTTAACTTGAGGGGAAATATCGCCTGTATTTTGGAATTTTTACATATCGAATCAGATATAGACTTCGGTAAACCAGACAGTTAATTGTTTACCTGAGCAAAAAGAGCAAAATCTAATGCACTAACAACATATATATTATAAATACTATACATTCTATTGGTAATT
Source organism: Magallana gigas (assembly GCF_902806645.1). Lineage (NCBI taxonomy): Eukaryota > Metazoa > Mollusca > Bivalvia > Ostreida > Ostreidae > Magallana > Magallana gigas. Next base: position 44,053,042 of record NC_047565.1, on the reverse strand, counting down.
CTGTACGATCTCTACGTTATGGTTGATTATAATGCAACGTGTTTTGTTAAGATGCTCTGCATTTTCAGTCAAAACGGAGATTGTTTTTTCTGCTAGAAATATATAGGTATATATATTTTACATGTTTCTTTGTTTTAATTGTTTACAATTTTCTCTTTACTAACCATATTCATAGTCAAGTTATGAATTATAAGCAAGATACAGAGCTTTGCTCACACTTTTGTTCATTCTGAATAGGAAATAAGTTTAAAAATCTAAAGTTGAAAGTAATTAACTCTTGTGAACAAAAAATTGACTCAAACCAACAGAATTGTGAGTTTTGTATCTTGCTTGTAATTCTCCGATTGACGCTGAAATTTTGATTTATCACTAGAAATGTCTTTAAAACAGTTTAAAACATTACTGTTACGGGGATAAATCTATTATCGCTATTCTTAAGAAAAAATTACTGCGTAAATTCATCTTGATTTACAGCCATTTTGAATAAAGATGAAAATCAAGGGTGGGCCTTAGTAAAATAGAGCGATATGACTGTCAATGCATTGCAGTCTGAGGCTCATTGAGAGGAGGGGGCTAGACCTTATATGAAATCTTGACAAGCAAAAAAAAAAAGGATTTTGAGTATGGCTATGTCTATGGCTTTTTTACAAAAAAAAAGGGGGGGACCCCCCTCTCCCTCCACCCAGTTCCGACGCCTATGCATTGATTATTCATCACACCTGGTAAACAACAATGGTTTATAATGCGGAAGACCAATTAAATTTTTGAATGTTTTTGATTTGAGCGTCTTGAGGTTCAATTTTCCTCTTTGACCGTGAACACCAACTGAAAATTTAGTTATTTATATTGCATGCCATCTTATTTTTGGTAAAAATGGTATTCCATGGGTAAATAAAGGTAAATATGCAAAAATAAGTGTAAAATATATTCATATTCATTTTTGGTGAAATTGAGATATCAATTATTCATTTTTGGTGAATCTACCGAGGGGCACAATATCCTTTGAACACCCATATAAAGCTAGTGTTACTCAGATAAGCGATGTGGCCCATTGGGCCTCTTGTTTCGCCAAAATTATAGGTTTCATAGTTCTTTTTGAAAGATTTCAGACAGGGAGGTGGTCGTCATTACAAATTTATAACAAATAAATTAAATGCATATGTGAGACTCCTCGACAAGTTTGTGTATGGGTTATATGCTACTCAGGTGACCGTTAAGGCCAACTGGCCTCTTGTTTGAGTTATGTGTCTTGGATTTAAAAAAAATTCAGTTATTTTAATTTCCGTTCATTTTCTTCGCAGATGTTTCCAAGGGAGGGGGGCATAAGTGTTTTACAAACATCTCTGTTATGTATGGAATTGTATATTATGACACATTATTGTATAATATGATATTTTATCTCATACGTGTGGTGTATATTACCCATGTGATAAACCTTTGCTATATCAAACTGGTGAAGCTTTATCAAATACTTCCAGTTCGAACTATTTTTGACACAGCCCCTAGCACACACAAAAAAACACATAACTGTGTAGCATAGGCGTCAGAACCTGGACTGTTTGGGGAGGATGGCTTAGCCCTCTCTCTCTCTCTCTCTCCCGCCCCCCCCCCCCCCCCCAACCACTTTTTTTTGCAAAGTTATACATAACTGTAACGTAAAGACCTTTTTTTCTTAATTGTCAAGATTTTTGATAAGTTAAGCCCCCTTCAAACTTTCAATTTGATTTGTGTAGTTTATAAAACTGCAAATTACGTTAACTATCAAGGAGTTCATCCTGACGACGCGATGAAAACAGAGCGTCCTGGTTGTGTTTGTATACAAGAACTTATGTTTCATAAGACTTTGATTCCACCACCAGTAAGCATCCTTATTCACTATTTTCAATCTCGAATCATTAGGCTGGTGTTTGTGTTATAAAACATCAACAACTGTTCTTCGTTCGAGTCAATTCAAACTAAGTTAACGAGCATTTGCAACTTTATGTATGTCAACAAACTTGGTTATTCAAGTCTTCTGATCAGTATTTCCATTTAATCAAATGAATAAGCTCTAAGATAATTTTTTTAGAGCTAAAAAATTATTTCAAAGTTTATTTCAGTGAAACTTTACATTTATCTCAGAATTGATGTACTAAATTGTATTACGCAAGGTCACAATAACCATATAACACAACGTTGCATCATTGTTTTTAATCTTTGAAAAAAAAAATCAGTTTAGGTCATATGAGGGACTGTCTCAAAAGCTTTATAATATTAATCAAATTGTATGAGATAAATAGAACATCTATAATTGTGTGATTTTATATTTGCTTTATCCAACTCGTTGAAATGGTTATATTCGCTCGGCAAGACTAGGGAATATATACATCATTTCAACTCGTTGAATAAAGCAAATCACACAATATACCGGTAGATATCCTCTATATATCACATTTGTAAATTGTATTATATGATATTGTAATGTATAATATAGTATGATATTGTATTGTATGACAATGTTTCATATTTGATTCATAATATGATATTGTATCATATGATACAATAAAATTTAATACAATATTGTATCATATCAAATGATACAATATCATGTGATAAAGTAAAATATTATATAATACAATAATCTAATATACATCTTGTATCATAATTATGATACAATAATATATATTATAATATTATATGTTACAATATTATGATGTATTATGTGATATGATAGTGTATCATATAATAATATATTGTATTATTACCTCACCTGAGCTGAAAGCTCAAGTGAGCTATTCTGATCACCTTTTGTCTGTCCGTCCGTCTGTCTATAAACACATTTTCAACATCTTCTCAATAACCACTGGGCCAATTTCAACCAAACTTGGCACAAAGCATCCTTAGCCTAAGGGGATTCAAAGTTATGAAAATTAAGGACCACGCCCTTCTGCAAAGGGAGATAATTAGGAATTTATGAAAATTTAATTTTCGAGAAATTTTAAAAAATTTTCCTCTCATGAACTATAAGACCAGGAAAGCTGAAACTTGTGTGAAAGCATCCTCAGGTAGTATAGATTCAATGTTGTGAAAATCATGACCCCCGGGGGTAGACTGGGGCCACAATGGGGGGTCGAAGTTTAGCATAGGAATATATAGAGTAAATCTTTAAAAATCTTCTTCTCAGAAACTAATCTGCCAGGAAAGCTGAAACTTGTATGGAAGCATCCTCAGGTATTGTAGATTCAATGTTGTGAAAATCATGACCCCCGGGGATAGGGTGGTAGGTTTGGGCCACAGTTGGGGGGAGGGGGGATCAAAGTTTAACATATGAATATATAGAGTAAATCTTTGAAAATTTTCTTCTCAGAAACTAATCAGCCAGGAAAGCTGAAACTTGTGTGAAAGCATCCTCAGGTAGTGTAGATTCAAAGTTGTGAAAATCATGATCCCCAGGTGTAGGTTGGGGCCACAATTGGGGGGGGGGGGGGGGGTTGAAGTTTTACATTTGAATATATGGAGTAAATCTTTAAACATATTCTTCTCATGAACAATAAGATCAGGAAAGCTGAAACTTGTATGGAAGCAATCAGGCGATCATAATTTGATTTTTAGTTTTACGGATTTTTTTCCAAGAAAAGTCAAGTCGGAGGACGAAAAAAAAAAAAAAAAAAGGCATGTCAGCTGCTGGCCCGGGTACTTTGAGGCAACTCTTGCTGCCATATATCACTACTACCTCCGATTGTGAGGACATCAACTGTGCGCATTGCATGCAGACACTAGGTCTGAGGGTCTCTTGTTTTGCATTGGATGAATTGGTTTGTAAGTGTAATTTCAATGCAGGGACCAACCTAGAGCAAAATTTTTGAGAGACTTCAATTCTCTCTAACCGAAAAATAGAGAGAAGTTTGAGAAATCAGGGAGACTTCCATTACTTGACAATGGCATAACACTAATGATGATATACACAGATTCAACCTTTAATAATTTAAATTAGATTAGAAGCAAGTCAATAAAAAAAAAAAACTTTAAATAATTATGAAAAAAATTATTAATTTAATTTATTTGAAGCATTCATACATTAAATAGATGAAATGTGTTGCAATTGTGTTAGCTAAATGACAAATAACAATGACAGTTTATGTATTTCTGTGTATTTTGGGGGTATTAGTACAACCTTTTGACCCAATTACAACCGTTATGTAGAGGGTCTTTTTTTTTTAAGATAACTGTAAACAACCCTAAGGTTTTATGATTATTTAAGCATTAATTTGGCAGAGTTATTAATTAATTACAAGTTACCACCTAATTGTAGCATCAACACTAAAAGAAATAAACATCGGTTGCACAGTATGTGGTTGCATCATCCGTATATTAGGCCTACCCCTAAAGATAAAACAGTCTCAGTAATTATCCTATTGGCTGTTTAAAATTAATTCTACGCTTAATGTCACATAAAAATTTAAAACCTACGAGGGAGGGAGGAAAAAAATAAACAAACAAAAATTTCAAACAAGTGTGTATTTATTGAAAGTCACCCATTCAGTTATCAATACATCAACACTGTCATATTATACATATTGTAGGATTCAGTCCATGTTAATTTTTGCATTTTCAAAGCAAATACTTTTGTGTAATTTATGTTTATATCCTTTCTGTGGGTACATCATGTATACTTGACGAGAAGTGGAGTGACTTGCAAGCACATCCAGTGATACATCCAGTGGATTAACATCAACACAAACATAGCAACTTTTTCCTTTCAGGGAAAGTGTTGTGCAATACATGTGATTCACAGATTATCTACAATCAAAATAATGACATTATTTTATAAATTTTCAAAATGACACATTTTAAAATTTAACATATCAGAGTTGTGTTGTAAGATTCACTGTGCCTACAACTCAGGACAGGGTTCTTGAAATAATTCCAAACACTCCAGGTTTAAATGCAATAAAAATGTTGGAATAAAACAGGATAATACTACAAACTGGCTTAAATTTCAGCGTAGTTCTCTGTTCCTTCATAATCAGTCTCTCTTATATGTCCTTGTTCTTATTTTCTTTTCTCTTTGTCCTTGTTCTTCTTACTTTTTTTTCTTTTTTGTATCCATCCATCTTTGTAGCTAGAGTAAAAAAAAAATCATCGATATTCTCTAATATATAACTACGTAACTTTATCTATACACAAAAATATATATCCCAACAATTTAAAATCGCCATTTTGAAATGATTAACAAAACATTACTTGATTTGTTTCATTAATTTAAAGTTACCATGTTAATCTCATTTACACTAAAAGTGATTTCAAAATGAATTATTTTACCTTTCTTATCATTACTCTGAACTACATTTGCTGCATCATCTTGATTTTTCAATGTTCCATACCACTTGTTGAAGATCTGTCTGCTTCTTTTAAAAGTGCGTCATCATTAGGCGGAAGTGACGTTTAGAGAATCAAAACAACACGTTGACATAATATTCTGATAAATTTGGACTTCGATTTGGTTTTACTTATACAAACTTTTTGAAACAGAAGTTGATCATAATAAATTAATTCGTTTAAATTAGACTGAATTTAAGGTACTAAAGTTGTCATTATCATATTTTCAGAATTTGATGGAACGTACGAGTTGTTAAGTACGCAGTTAACACAAGTCGTGTCTGTTTAATTTAAACCCCTCTGGTTTTGAACCTGCAGGCTTTTGAAGTTATTAAATCATTGGAACTCAAATAAATATAATATAATACTTTATTTCTTTATCTTTGTACTAAGTTTAGTAAGTAATTTCTACATTTTTACCGAACATTAAGTTTCTTGCATCTTGAAGTTCATTATGCATTTTGTAACGGCGACGAATTGACCAGACACCTCATTAACAATGGCGGACACTTCGAAAATAAGAGCGTAACTGCTGGAGTTTTAATCGTTTCTGAGCAAATGCATGAGTGACAGTGGTCATACAAATATTTACGAAACAGAGTGATAACATCTTCGAGATGAATTGCTTTCAAATGTGTGCTACAGTGATGCCATTCACATACAAATAACATTTCGCGACCGAGTATAAATTACAACGGAATGCATCTTTCGTTCTCGCAGGTTGTATACATAATGTTACTGATATACAGAACTGACCATGTATTAACGGTGTATTAACTTGCTGAAATGCACCTCAATCAAGTATAAAATTAACTATAGTTTTCCCTAGAAACCAAAGATGTGAAACAAACTAATTTAATTTATTGTGACAGTGTTGTGAAATAATTAAGTGAGCATTAGTTCACATTCCCTATTTTTCGTATAAAATTTTATGTACTTGACAATGCTGTACATAATGAATGGCTGGCAGGGTATGCATTAAGGAGGCTAGATGTAAACAAATTAACCACCAGATCTACCTAAAAAAAATTAGTAAAGAAAATATCCATATTATTTTTATTTTTATATTAATTTTATAATTTGTTTATAATTCATATTTTCATATAGAGCTTTTCTTCTAAAGGAGATTAATGTTAAGTCTTACAATGACCATGGCCATTGGTTGAACCCTCAAACAATTTTATTTTAAAATGAGCATTACTCCTAAATAATCATCAAATCAAAACTTCCTGCAAGTACAAACATTACACATCTACATGTATATTTTTGTATTAACTACAACAAAGTTGTAAATTCTCATTTGAAAGGGTACAAGCGTTAACTTAGCTTCATAAAGCAAAAATCTATTTTTGGATACAATAACAGTGGAACAAGTTACAGATTTTAAAAAAAAAATTCATTGAATGTCACAATTTTCGACTTAGAAAAAATTTACAACTGACTCAATCTGAAGTGTCCATGTTATTCCAGCTTGTAAAATTTCTAAGTTCAATTATTATGGTAAATTTCTAAGTTCAATTATTATGGTAAATTTCTAAGTTCAATTATTATGATAAAAAATCTAAGTCCAACTTTCCAGTAATTTACCACCCTTTTCCATGATATTTATGTTATCCATGGACATTGTACATGGAAGTCCAGTCTGTTCTTGTCCATGTATCCTGGACTATGTCCATGTTTTCCAGGCATTTCCATGGAATTTCTATGGAAAAGCCTGGAATCCATGGAAAAAAGAGACATGTCCATGGAAGTTCTACAGCCGGGAACTGCCACCATACAAATGTATTCCACTTCTTTCCGTTCTTCCACTTTAGCTGGGCCACCGGTCTTCCTATTATATATTATGAATGAATGAATTATTATTCCTGAACATGTTATTAAAAATGTAGATACATTTCAAATCAAAAGGGATTTGCAGTCATTATCGTGTCAGAACTCTTATCTAAATCAGTAAATTATGCTGACTTAATGCATAGCTTCATTTTAAGGTATAACATCCATAATTATTTTATTTAAAGCCAAATATTGGTAGTTCAAACACTAAAATCTTAGTATGATTTTATAGGGTCATTCACCTTTGAAATTGAACAAAAGTTAAAAAGGAACAAATTTATCACATCTTGAAGCTAACATTGAAATCTATGGAGAAAGATATAATTTTTTAAAGTCTTTTTATATCTTTTCAGAACAGTGGTGGTAAGAAATTGTTTAAGATTTCCCCTTCTTAAAAACATGCAAAAATAACTTAATCGTACGCATTTTGAGTTTTTGTTAAATAAGATGGATAGTCATTTCAGTTGTTGATGGACCACTTAAATAAATATATACAACAAACCTCGTTTTGCTTTTTAGGGCGGGAGTTCAGCATGGTTTAGGCTCTGTGACTTGACAACCGATATTAAACAATCTCGAAATAAGATTTTTACTTCCAACTTCGATCATGTGTTTGTCTGATCCATTATTGGTCGTTCTTAAATGTTTTTTTTATTTTGATAGTGGCGTAGACTCTCATCTTCATATTGTGAAAACTGAATACCTCAATGCTGTCTTTGAGCATGTTTTTCTCTCATACAGGATGTAGAATTCAGTCGCTAAATGAAAACCCAAACCGGAACGACTTTTTCAAATCCGGATTTGTTTGTTTTTTTTGTTTGTTTTTTTTTTTTTACTCTCAAGAAACATAATAAATAAATTCAATACAGTTTTTTAAATATTCTTTCACGCATGCTCACTCTCTCACACTCAATCTAATTGGTAGAGGCTGCTTAAATTGAAAAAATACCAAAAGAATTAAACAAAAAAAAAAAAACAAAACAAAAACAAAAAACAATTGGTAGAGGCTGCTTAAATTGAAAAAATACCAAAAGAATTAAACCAAAAAAAAAAAAAGAAAAACAAAAACAAAAAAATCATATGGTAAATATAAAAAGTAAGAATATTAGAACGGATGAAAGCACATAAATTGGTAATTAATGAACAAAGTGTTAGTTAAGCCAAATAACATGACTAAGATTGAATCATAGTGTCAAAGATAGAATACCAGGGTTGCCAGGTATTGACAAATTTTTGCATTTCAAAATTTTTACAAGCTATATATTTTTCAACCTTGTATTTGTTGAATAAATAAGATAAAAGTCCAGAAAGGCATGGCAGTTTGCCTTTTTTTAAACAAGTAAACAAATATTGTTTCGAACATAGAATAATTAAATTAATAACTTTGTTGTTTTTAGACATTGGAAGTTCACCAAACAAAATATTAACTACATTAAAACCAAGTCTTAAGGAAGTTGCATGGTAAATATGCAAGCTTAGGTTGCTCCATATTGTGGATACTTTTTCACAGTTTATGAAGACATGCTGAATTGTCTCAACTTCATGTTTACAAAATGAGCAACAGTCAGAGGACACCACCTTAATTTTTTTTAAGTAATGATTCACAGGTAGAATTCTATGAAGTAATCTAAATTGTAACCATTGTAGCTGAGTGTCTTTGGTTGTTTTAAAGCATACATTAAAAGCATCATTAACACATATTTTGGCTCCATATTGAACTAACTCTGATTCCCACTTGGATATGGAAGTAGGAATTACATTACAAGAGTTTAATTGTCTATACACTACATTAGTACATTTATTATGCAACAACAAAGATTTATAATATATTGGAATGTATGGAGTAATAAACCTTTGGTATGAATTTTTTGTAAGAAAAGATTTAAGATATCTTGATATGGCACTTACTACACTGTTATACTGCATAATGCAGACATTCATATTGAATCTATGTTGAAAAATATCATGTGGTAAAAGATTTCCATCCACATCAAGAAAATCACTGATTATTTTGACACCCTTTTCATACCAGCTTTTTATAAATAGTGTTTTCATACCCACTTTAATGTTTGTGTTACTAGTATACCAAACAGGAATACTAGGGGGGTTTTCTTTGACGAAACTCCCATTAAAAGATCTTATAACACAGAGAAAAGAATTGAAAACATCTTGCCAAAAAACATTATTTTTTGGAATTACACATTCTGATATGAATGCATCACCAAAATCAAGTAATTTGTTAACAATTTGTACACCATTAATAGCTTCAAAAATATCTATCCATGATTTTTTACCTTTAATCAATCTTTTCAACCATGAGCATTTCAATGACATAATAAATTTGTTCATTTCTAACATTTTTAACCCTCCTTGTTGATAGTCTTGAGTTATAACTGAACGCTTTATTTTGTCACACTTTGCATTCCAAACAAATTCAAAAATGTCTTTATTGAGAGATAAAATTGTCTCCCTTCTGGGTGTCGGCAATGATAAAAATAAGTGGTCGATTTTTGGAATGATTAAGGACTTTACTACAGTCACACGACCAATTGGAGTTAGAATTCTTCTATTCCAATATTGTATCATACTTTTTATTTTAGGAATCTGCAAAGAGTAGTTTAGGTCAGTAATTTGTTCTAAATCAACAGAAAAACAGATACCCAATAAGTTAAATGTTGTTGAACCCCAATCAAGTTTCCATCTAGAGTGATGAAACACCTGATTTGAAATTTTTTTTGATCCTATCCAAATTATTTTAGTTTTAGAGCTATTTACTTTCAACCCAGATAGTTTTGAAAAAAATTCTAAAGTATCAAAAGCTGTAAATAGTGAATTTGGTGAGCCATCAAGAATTAAAGATGTATCATCAGCATATTGACTTATTTTATGTTCCTTACCATGTATCAGAATGCCCTTAATATCATTATTTTCCTTTATCAAGGCTGATAGAATCTCAGCACAAAGAAGAAATAAATAAGGTGCAACAGGGTCTCCTTGCCTACATCCTCTCTCAACACAAAGTTGGTCTGATAAAAAACCACTTTGTAAAACAGCTGCCTTGAAATTAGTGTTAAGAATCTTAACCCATTGTATAATGTATTCACCAAATCCGAAAAACTTTAAAACTTTGTAAATAAAAGACCAAGAAATTGAATCGAAGGCTTTTTCAAAATCTATTAACACTAATAGTCCTGGTATTTTCTTAACTTCAGTAAAATGCATTAAGTCATATATAAATCTGGTATTTTCTCCAATGTATCTTCCTTTAATAAAGCCCGACTGAGTGTCAGAAATAAGATAATCTAAAGTAGATTTAATTCTCGAACTAAGACAACCTGAAATAAGTTTATATATAACATTCAAAAGTGTAATCGGTCGCCAGTTTTTTAAAAATTGTCTAGGTTTATCTCCCTTCGGCAAACATGATATAATTCCCAAACGTTGAGAAATAGGAAGTTCCTTTTTGGAGAAAATACAATTTATTGACTTCAGAATAAATTCCTTTAGGTCAACCCAAAAGAATTTTAAAAACTCGACAGTACATCCATCGCTACCTGGGGATTTATTGTTTTTCATGTTTTTTAAGACTTCATAAATTTCATTTTCAGATATATTTCTGTCCAATGATTCTGAGAGACATGTATCTAATTTTGGAATATGGATTTGAATAATATCTTCGAGGTCTAGGTCCAATAGTTCAGAATCTCTTTTTGCATAGAGATTTTTGTAAAAAGTTTTAACTTCATTAAGAATTTCTGCCTGGTCATAGATCATACCACTTCCTTCTAATTCTAATTTTTTGATAGTTTTATTAATATAATTACGATTTTCCAAGTTACAAAAATATCTGGTAGGCTTTTCTCCTTCCTCAACCCATCTAGCTTTACCTCTGATCATATGCCCTATCATCTTTTCTTTCCTAATGTTTTCTAGTAATAATCTCTTTTCTTCAACTGCATGTAAATTAATATTTTCCTCAGACTCTAATTTATCTATTTCTTCGAGTAATGACTTTTCTTTATTTTCTCTTTCCTTTTTCTTAAAAGTGGAATATGAAATAGTAATACCCCTAATTTCCATGAGTAGAACATCTAGAAATGAACTATCATCTATATCCTCTGTGTCTCTTACCAGATATTGTTTGCAAATGTCTTGTATTGTTTCTTTTACCTTTTGTACATAATTTATGTCTGAAAGTAGACTGTTGTTAAATTTCCACAATCCACGTCCCCTTTTAAAGGTATTGAATTTCAATTCTGTAGTAACAATGGAGTGGTCTGATCTATAACCAGGTTTAATTGAGTAAGATTCCACAGAATTTGATAGACTTTCAGATATCAAAATATAGTCTAAACGCCCTTGTTTTAAGGGCTTTTTTTACGCCAAGTATATGCCCTTTTATCAGGGTTTAAAATTCTAAAATAATCCAGCAGATGTAAGTCATCCATAACTTCTAATATTTTTCCCTTGCTTTTGGGTTATTAACTGACTTGTAATTCATTGTATCCATAACAGGATTCAGTGCAAGATTAAAATCTCCCGCAAGTATATAATAATCGTTGTCTAATTCTAAAAATGTTTCACGTACATACTCATAAAACTCAGGACTATCAGTGTTCGGACCATAAATGTTCATAAGAGTAACCCTATTATCTTCTATAGTTAGATCCAATGCAATTAAGTTTCCCCCTTCATCTCTTTTTATTTCATGAACTTTATATTCAAAGTTGTTGTTAAAAAAAATAGAGACACCTCTTGCATTTGATCTATATGAATTAAAAAAACATCTGTAACCCCACACTGCTTCAACAAGTGCTTCAATTTCGAGAATAAAGTGTGTATCTTGAAAACATATAATAGAATAACCTTTTGATTTATAGAAATTTAGAACATCTTGGCGTTTTGATACTGTAGCCATCCCTTGACAGTTAACGGTAGCTATTTTAATTGAGTCAACCATTATCAAAGGTGAACAGAAATATATAAACTAAAGTGAAATGATCAAAATATTGAAAACAATCTACGCAGCCACTTACCAGTACTAGATGCATCCAAAAAACACGTAATTCAATTGTAAAGGACAAACACTCTCTCTCACACTCACATAACTTCCACGCATGTAAACAAACAACACAAAACATTGAACCCGAATGTCAATCGTTGAATCCCGATCCCGAGGTCAAAACCTTACAGTTACTCCGCGTTCAAAACTGAAAAGTTAGCATGGTTAGCGCCGGTGCTTAAGTTTCTCACTGACATTATCTAGGATGTCGAATTTATGTCTCTTGCCGTCATTATCGAGAGCGAACACTTTACCATTGAAGTGCCATGCTGAGTGGATCCTGGGGTCGTCTTTGAGGTCGCGCATAAGCTTAGCGTTCATCGGAGTTAAATGATCAAACATTATAAAATGTTTTTTTAGCTTGTCCTGCGAACGGTTCAAACACGGGTTTGACTCGAGCAGCTTGAACTGAGCATGAAAATTTTCGATTTTGAAAGTCGGCGGCTCAGTAAAACTAAAAATCAAATTATGATCGCCTCAGGTATTGTAGATTTAAAGTTGTGAAAATCATGATCCCCTGGGGTAGGGTGGGGCCACAATGGGGGGGGGGGGTCAAAGTTTAACATATGAATATATAGAGTAAATCTTTAAAAATCTTCTTCTCAGAAACTAATCAGCCAGCAAAGCTGAAACTTGTATGGAAGCATCCTCAGGTTATGTAGATTCAATGTTGTGAAAATCATAACCCCGGGGGTAGGATGGGGCCACAATGGGGGGGTCGAAGTTTTACATAGGAATATATAGAGTAAATCTTTAAAAATCTTCTTCTCAGAAACTTATCAGCCAGGAAAGCTGAAACTTGTGTGGAAGCATCCTCAGGTAGTGTAGATACATAGATACAAAGTTGTGAAAATCATGACCCACGGGGGGTAGGTTTGGGCCACAGTTGGGGGGAGGGGGGGTCAAAGTTTAACATAGGAATATATAGAGTAAATCTTTAAAAATCTTCTTCTCAAAAACTAATCAGCCAGGAAAGCTGAAACTTATGTGGAAGCATCCTCAGGCAGTGTAGATTCAAAGTTGTGAAAATCATGATCCCCAGGGATAGGGTGGGGCCACAATGGGGGGACAAATTTTTACAAAGGAATATAATAATTATACAGTTAATCTTTAAAAATCTTCTTCTCAGAAACTAATCAGCCAGATGATTCTTTATAATTGTTAAAACTTTGGCCCCAGGACAATTCTTCGGCCTCACAAGAAGGTTCAGAGTTTGATGTTGGTTTATATCCCATATATAAACTATTGTTAAGGATCTTTTTGAGAACTGCAATACTCAACATATGATATGACTATTAAATCCTCCTGTTAGAAAAGGGACTAATAATTTAAAAACATAAGAATACTGTAGACGTATTTTTTTCCACGGGGTCATAATTCCGCGGAATCACAATATCAATTTAATCCGCGGGTATAAATTTACGCGGATTCTTGGAATGAAAGAAAATTATTTGAATAATAATAATTGAATTTAGTTCTGAGCGATTTTCATTACCTAGAATTTGTCCAACTTTGGACTTAAATTGTAAGAATTGTTCACAGTGAACAGTGATTATCAGATGTGCACTGATCGGTAGTCATTAGTTAGTCGTTAAAATGTTACGACGCTGGCTAAAATCGTCTTGTGAAACACCACATCTTTAATTAAAGCCCCAAGTTCGGGGGAATTTAATGCAGCCACTGTATGACACACACTGCTTGTTTTAAACTCAATTTAATTGGTTTGTTATCAGAATCTGTCACCTAGCATTAGATTCAGCTGTATATAGAGCAGTTGAGTTGCAGGGCCGTCAGCATAGCACTGCTGGTATATCACTGACTTTCATTGACAAGAAAATAAAGGTAAACACCAATTGCTAAATTTTTATGTAAAATTTCTCAAATTAATACAATTAATTAACAGTAGCAATTATTTATCACAGCAAATAAACCATATTTACATAATATTCAGTCACCATTATCACTCTTGGAGTCCGAGTCTGAACTATATTCCACATCTTCAATATCTTGAAGGTTTTGCGGACAAGGGTGTTTTAAAATTAGTAAGATCAAGGTATCTAAACCCACTTAGTGTTCCTTACCTTGGACATAAGTGAGAATGAATTTCAACACATTCTTGTTATTTCATTCAGTAATGCTGTAGCTATTTAGACAGAGCATCACTGCAGAGTCATAAATCTGACTGGATTGTAACCTTTTGTTGACAGCAGACCCTGATGAAAAAAGTTTCTCCCATGGGAGAAAAACTGGGGCTTTAACTATCAATTTATGGGTTCACATGTCGTTTAAATTATGAGTTGATCAGTTTTATCAATTAAAATTCAGAGCACAAAGGGATCTAAAAATTGCAGTTAACACATGGGTCTTAGCGGGTAGTTAATTGGGTCATTGAAAGACAGACCCGCTTGAGGCTATTTGTCGTCTGACACGTGCCGTTATCTCAAGCTGGGAGAAGTTTAAATTTCATGCAAGTAAATTTACAGAAAATTCAAATCTTTAGGAGATTGAATTATTTATAGTTTGTGAATTCTCAATACAAATTTGTTTGACAGTTTGCATAGATAAAAACGCTATACATTGGGTACACGTATATGCAAGTGTTATATAATGTAGTAACTTCCGATTATCCTTATTCATGTAATGCAATTTCAAAATTTCATTCCAAAATGCACTTTAAGTACACTGGGAAAAAATTCCGCGGAAAATTTGTGCCCGCGTTCATAGCGTAAATTAATACCATGCGGACAAAAGTACGTCTACAGTATCCAGGGGAAAAATGGATTTTATTTATATGGGATCTACATGTATTATTGTACATTGTTCAGATAGTTTGTATTATGACTCCATTAAGCTGATTTTATCATACCTATTGTTCCGTAGGTGAGCGATGTGGCCCATGGGCCTCTTGTATATAATATAAAATGATATAGTATTATGTGATAAAATACAATTATTTATTACACAATACAATGTCATATCATATGTTACAATATCATATCTATTCATTGTTTTTTACAGTATTTTTTTGTATTATATGATATATATTGTAAGTATGATAGGATGCAATATTGTATTTTATATTATTGTATTGATAAACATTGTATCTTATAATACCTTATGAAATAAACATATGATTATCATACAATTTTTTAACAGATGATACATGTATACGATATTGTGTCAAAACAGTATCCATGAATATCCAAGATCATAAAGTATGATTTTCATATAAAATGATAAAGCTGGTTTCATAAAGGTGATGATTCATGAAGGTGATGCCCCGTCTCGCTGAGCTTATTAATCTGTGATTACCTATGTTTTGATGTTGTCATGTTTTCTATGTTCGTTCTCGTCACTTTTTCTTTTTCTTTTTGTCCTGGGTAAACGTGTCCGTTTTGTTCCATCCCTGGTTTATAATCTTTGGCCAAAATTTTATTAAATGATATTTTTTGAAGGAGTTGTTGTATTATCTAAGTATTTAAACTTAAATAGGAATGATTTAACACACAGGTTTCCAATTAATCAATGTAATTCGCTTTATATCGCCAAAATGTGTAACCAGGGTTCGGTACCCATTTTAGTCACCTGAAAAATGAGAATCTGTAATAAATATTGAAAAACTCATTTTGTTATAATAAAACTTTCAGCGAAGACAAAACAAGATGTAATAAAGTATTCCTGCAATTTTCGTATAGAACAAATGAGTATTTTTTAAAGAAATCTACAAAAACCTGGTTTTCAGTTTTAAAAATCCCGGCCCAGCCCGAGTTTCGCTACTTATTTTAGTCACTCTCCTATCCTCTCTTTCTCCTTCATAAGGCTTTTAACCTTTTCATTTAATTTTGAGCAGCAAATTTTTCACTTTCATTTTTTTTTTTAGCTCACCTGAACTGAAAGCTCAAGTGAGCTAGCTCTGATCACATTTTGTCTGTCGTCCGTCTGTAAACTTTTTACATTTTGAACTTTCCTCTCTAAAACTGCTAAGCAAATTGCAACCAAATATGGCACAAAGCATTCTTATGGTAAGGCAAATATAAATTGCAGGAATGAAAGACTGATCTTTATTCAAAGCAGAGAAAACCTCGAAACTGTAGAAAAAGGGGGGTGCATTTTTATAAAAATTTTCTTCTCAAGAACGACTGAGTAAAATTCCATTTAATTTTGCATAAATAGTCCTTATGGAAGGGAAAATATAAATTGCAAAAATCATGGGCTAATTCTTTTTCAAATCTGAGTTATTACGAAAATGATAAAAAAGAAAAGGCATGTTTCGAATAGTTTATATCTTCAGCTTCGGTATTCCTCAAGGAGTCAAGTGAAGTCGTACCCAAACTGACTCGTACCCATACAGATTAATTATCCATTGGTCCAGTCGAAAACAATGATACTTGGGTTGTAAATGTAAAAGATAATCTGTTAATGTTTGCTTTTAATATAATTACAATAATTAAGAAAATATAAGATAAATGAATGTAGATTTTTGATAATATATTGTCCCTATGGTATCTATCAACATTTGATAGAAAATTTCTGTTTACATGCAATCTTTTCTTTAAAAAAACCCCCCGATTAATCAGCTTGACAAATTTTTTCCTTCTTTGAAGGAAGGCATAATATTATAAATGAAGTCATTTTTTACTCGACAATATGATTACAAGTCTGTTTGGGTACAAGTCAGTATAGTTACGAGTTGAATGTAATTTGTCCATACTTCTTAAACGAGGTTCTTTGTTTAAAGCAGCCATTACATATGATGAAAGGGTCGATCCGACAAAGATGAATTTGTTTGATGTGCAATGGTTCACGAGCAAAGGGAATCTTTGAAACATGCAAAATACATTGGTGCCGATTTTATGAAGTAAATTGAGGTTAAATATTTCAATGCGATGACAGTTTTCACAATTGACGGTTGTGTTGGCTTGTTTTGATTTTCGTTTCGTTTTTATTAATTATGCTTTGTTACTGGGAAACTATCGTTTGTATTTTGTAATCTTTACGTATCAAATCAAACAGAGAGTTTGGTAAATCAGACAAGTGACTGCATGTTTACCTGTGCAAATTAAGCAAAATCTGATGTATTAAAAAAGTACTAAAATACAATTCATTCTATTGGTAATTTGGTATGATCATTTGCGCGTAATGGTTGATTATTGCAATGTGTTTTGATGAGATGCTCAGAATTTTCTCGAGTTTATTCAGTTTAAACAGAGTTTCATATCGCTGACGGAAATATGTAAGTATATATATGATACATTTTGAAAAATAAATCATGCTCTTTATTTGTTATAGTGCATGTTTCTTATGTTTAATTGGTTACATTTTCTATTTACTAACCATATTTGAGTGTTAAACTTCGAATTATAAGCAAGATACAGAGATTTGCTCACAATGCTGTTTGTACACAGATCTGAGGCCATTCTTTTTTTTGCTTTTTTGTTGTTGTTTGTTTCCATTTTAAATGCTGAATAGGAAATACCAAGCTAAAAATCTTAATCTGAATGTAATAAACTCATGTGAACAAAATATGACTCAAACCGAGCAAAATTGTGAGCTCTGTATCGTGCTTATAATTATACGAATGACCCTGAAATTTCGGTTGATCATTAGAAATGTTTCGCAAAACGTTAAATACTTGTACAAAAAAACTAAAGAATGATATGCTGTAACTACTCTCTGGGGCCCCCTCTTTATATAATGAATAATATGAAACCTACGTCAATTTTGATAGTTTTTCAGACACGACTAAATAAAAACGACACTGTTAAAACGGTTTCCATATTTCTTACACATTTTTGTTGTTTTTGAATAAAGATGAAAATAATAGGTGGGCCTTAGTAAAATGGAGTGATATGTCTGTCAATACATTGATTGTTATAGCTCTTTAACATGTCACATGACAACATTTTTCATTCCAGCGTATTCCTCAATGAAGTGTGAGTAAGGTTATAAAAGTCACACTATTTAACGCCAGGTAAAAAACAATCATTTAAATATGATGGGGAAGACAAATTGAATTATTGAATGTTTTTAATTTGAGGATTGAGCGCAATGAGGTACAATTATCTTCTTCACATTTATAGGACTTTTTTAAAGTAAAATACAATAACTATTGTAATATATTTTTAAAAAACATACAATAACTAGTAAGTAGTTGAGGAAGAAATGTACCGATATATTTTTTGATCACTTTATAAAGTGGGAAGAAGGGGGCGGGGCAGAATGAAAATAATGGAGATTGGAAGTTAATAGTGTACCCCTACCAAATGTTTAGTTTTATATCTTGCATAGGATTTGCTATACTCGGTAAAATAGTTATGCATAAAGGTACAATGTCAAATATTACGTGTACAAAAATAATGTTTTGTTATTTTTCCGAGGGGCCATATGGCACAATATCTTTTGAACGCCCATTTAAAGTCAGTGTTGCTCAGGTGAGCGATATGGCCCCATGGGCCTCTTGTTTACATTAACATAAATTATAATAATCACACTCATTACAAGGGTTGTATCATACTCAGGTGACTGTTAATGCAATAGAGCATCTTGTTGAATTTTAGGAAGAGAGGGAGTAGAACTTCAGTTCGACGTTCAAATGATGAAGGATATGAAAGACTTTCTTCTTGATGAGTTAGAACCAGCACCCATTTCCCATGTTCTTTTGGAAGAAGAGGCATTTTCAGTAGATGATCATGATAAAGTGGAAAACACGAAAGGCAGGCGTAAAAAGGCCGAAGCTCTTTGTGACATACTGATAGGAGATGGGTCTGAATTAACAATGGAAAGTTTTTTGTATGCAGTGAGAAAAAACCAATGTATTAAGAATGAAATTAGGAGAAGGCAATCTGGACAGCAACCCATAACACAACAAAGACCAAGTGAGATCTATATGTATTATTTTACAGTTGTCTTTAGATTTTCTTTAAATGATAATATTAACTGTAAAGAATGAAATGCAGATTTGTGTTCTAGATAAATTATGAGTTTTCTCTTATGCTCACATAACTCTAGTGAACTTTTCAGATGAAATTTTTTCTGGCATTTGTTATTGTCATCAACCCCCAAAATTTTGATGTTTTCTGTTTATTCAAGAACTATTAGGCGAATTTCATCCTAAATATTAGATTAACTACTGAACTTGCTTATACAGTTAACAAAAAGGGAAAATTGTTTTCTCTTTTCTTTCTTTCTTTCGAAAGGATGCTTTGAAACAGATTTAATTAAGAATTAATATGAAATAAATGTTAGACACTTTGGCCCAAAGACATTTGGGTAAAAAAAAAACCCCATTTTTGACTTGAACAGTTTGGCCCAAGTTTTTGCACACCAAGGCCTAATATTTCAAGACATGATCAAGCTGTTCAATGACACTTTGCTTAAGGAGTTCCAGAATATTGCCATTTCGACTCAAGACATTTCAGCTAAACTAGAGTCCTTTTTTTTTTTTTTTTACATAAAACAAATGAAACAAAACTATACTATTCAATACTCACAAAATCTCTGGTGTGTCATAATCTAATTAAAATCTCTATAACCTTAAAAGTGCTATCTGGATCTAAATGTTATAGATATGGATAATTTTATTGTGATATCAAGACTTTTCTGTAGAAAAAGGATGGCGCCAGGTTTGCTGAATATCTTGTTTTTATTTAAGCTAACCAAAGCGATATACAGATCAGGCATATTGGAGGAGCACCTGAAAATGTAGAAGGTAATTAATTGTTGATTAAAACAGCAATTTGTTAGGCTATTTTTTTTTTAAATTTAAATACATGAACCTTAATGACAGAAGAAATAATGGTTTATGAACTTTTGTTATTAATTTTTTAGGGGAAAAGCTATTTAGATGTTCTGATTATTTCTCATCATGAACAAAAATTCATTGAAGAAAAGAAATCTTTTAGCATAAGAATATCCTTAGAAATACAGCTTGTATTAATTAACCCCTTCCTTTATAATGATTCCTTTGGACACCACAATTTACATGTAGATGACTTTAGACATCCTTTTTACTCTGTCACATTCTTTTATTCATGAGTTTTTAGCTCACCTGAGCTGAAAGCTCAAGTGAGCTATTCTGATCACATTTTGTCTGTCGTCCTTCTGTCCATCCGTCTGTCCGTCCGTCTGTCCGTCCGTCCGTCTGTCCGTAAACTTTTCACATTTTGAACATCTTCTCAAGAACTACTAAGCCATTTGCAACCAAACTTGGCACAAATCATCCTTAGGCAAAGGGGATTCAAAGTTGTGAAAATTAAGGGCCACACCCCGTTTTCAAGGGGAGATAATTAGAAATTAATGAAAAATTTCAAGAAATTTTCAAAAATCTTCTACTCAAGAACCAGAAAGCCAGGAAAGCTGAAACTTGTGTGGAAGCATCCTCAGGTAGTGTAGATTCAAAGTTGTGAAATTCATGAACCCCGGGTGTAGGGTGGGGCCACAATGGGGGGGGGGGGTCGAAGTTTTACATAGGAATATATAGAGTAAATCTTTAAAAATCTTCTTCTCAGAAACTAAACAGCAAGGAAAGCTGAAACTTGTGTGGAAGCATCCTCAGGTAGTATAGATTCAAAGTTGTGAAAACCATGATCCCTTTGGGTAGGGTGAGGCCACATTTGGGGGGGGGGGGTGTTAAAATTTTACATAGGAATATATAGAGTAAATCTTTAAAAATCTTCTTCTCAGAAACTAATCAGCCAGGAAAGCTGAAACTTGTGTGGAAGCATCCTCAGATAGTGTAGATTCAAAGTTGTGAAAATCATGATCCCTGGGGGTAGGGTGGGCCACAATGGGGGGTTGAAGTTTTACATAGGAATATATAGAGTAAATATTTAAAAATCTTCTTCTCAGAAACTAATCAGCCAGGAAAGCTGAAACTTGTGTGGAAGTATCCTCCGGTAGTGTAGATTCAAAGTTGTGAAAATCATGACCCCTGGGGGTAGGGTGAGGCCACAGTTGGGGGGGGGGTGTTAAAGTTTTACATAGGAATATAGAGTAAATCTTTAAAAATCTTCTTCTCAGAAACTAATCAGCAAGATGATTTTTTATAATTGTTAAGACTTTGGCTCAAGGACAATTCTTTGGCCTCACAAGAGGGTTCAGAGTTTGATGTAGCCAAATAAATATCCCATAAATAAACAATTGTAAAGGATCTTTTTGAGAACTGCAATACTCAACATGTGATATGACTATAAAATTGAAGCAGGCAGCTATTTTTTCATTAGAATCTTTTTGTATTACTGTTTTGAGTTATTGCCCTTGATTTATTGATTCTTGATTATTTTAATTAATGCATCCACTGTTAACCAATTATTGTGATGATTATTTTTATACAATGATAAATATTCAATTTATATAAGTTGTTCTGCATAAGTAGTTTTAGGTTAGGCCGGATTAGTTTGTTTATTTTTGATTTCCAAATTTTAGATACTATGAATTATTTTAGGCCGGCACATATATAGGGACAGTGTCTATTGCATTACCACGAGCGACTGTTTGGGGTTAAACTTGAACAGGTACGGATAGATCGAGTGTGTGGACATCCCTGCTCTATCTAAACTTCGTGTTTTTCTAACCTCCTATACAGAGTGTGCGGTCATTCCTGCCCTGTATTGCATTAATTCATACCTGCTTGTATTGGTGGTGGTTGCGGCGGAGCACTACTGTATGGTCATCCCTGCTGGTGTTCTGGCCTTTCTAGCGCAAGTGTGCGGCACTCCCTGCGTTAGGTTGAGCTGTTGGCGCAAGTGTGCGGTCATCCCTGCTTGCGTTAACGTTGGTACCTGTTGAGTTGCATAGATGTGCGGTCATCCCTGCCTGCATAACGTTGAGTCCCTATGTATGTGCAGGAGCGGTGATTAAAGTCTGCTCTTGTAAATATTGGCAGCAATCAGGGCTATTCGAGTTCCAAGGGGGGAAAATGGATTTTATTTATACAGGATCTACATGTATTTTTATTGGACATTGTCCAGATTGTTTGTAGTATGACTCCATTAAGCTGATTTTATCATACCTATTGTTCCTCAGGTGAGCGATGTGGCCCATGGGCCTCTTGTTTAACAAATATTTTCAGCAAGATCTTTTAATGAATATTGTTAAAGGATCATTTTTTCTTTAATTTCAGGGGTGTTTTTAAAAAGTTATTTTTTAAAATGTCTTGTTGAAAAAAATGATAAAGAGCTATTGTTCATATCTCTTTAATTATACTGAACAATTATTAAAAAAATAGTTGGAATAATGTTTTGATTAACAAAATACATAGAGAATAATACATACCCTTTTCCATATCACAGCCTGTATCAGCCCGAGACTTTAATATCAGCCAGAGGGCCGAAGGCCCAAGGGATGATATTAGTCGAGGGCTGACACAAGCTGTGATATGGAAAGGGTATTTATTATTATATTTATTACATACTTAGTAATTAGATTTTTAAAAAAGTATAAACATGAACAAATTGACTTCAAATATTATTTGAAAGTAGTCAGTACATGTATTAAATAAAAATATGAGATGTTATTGTTTTACCAAACATGTAGCTACAGAACTGGAATTTCCTCGTATCTTAAAATTAACTGCTCCAAAACTGAAGTATTTAACTGCATTTAAAATTGTCGACTATAAGAAATGTTTTATTTTTCATCTGTAAACATGCAAAAATGCCGAAACTGAAAAAAAAGGCAGAGGAGTTACGCAAGGGGGTGTGATATGGATCTGTATCAGCTCCAGGAGGCCGATACGAGTTGTGTGATGTCATCTTTCTCGCATTATCACCGGTGTGAGATCGGTTTGTCCGGTGTGAGACAGCAGTGTGAGATTTTTCTGTCTTACACTGTGTATTACGATGCTGTTTGAAAACGTAAACTAACATTGTCTGCTGTAGGGAAATGCAAAATACTGCATTGAGATTATCCATTAAGTGATTGTGTTGATTAATTAATTGCAATTTATCATATTTTTAATTAAAAAACTGTCGTATGCTCTCATTTTGACCTGCACTATTTGAAGCACGTGGAGGGTTAAACTGAAAGTAATCTTTTGAACGTCATAACAGAAAGTTGTCAAACATCATTTTTTAAGGTAATATAATGCGAGAAAAATAATCATTCATTATATACTCGTGTGGGATAGTGAAATTCCACCTCTGGGCCAAGATTCACGGTCTAAGACTCGGCAAAGCCTCCTCCTAGACCGTGAATCTTGACCCTCTGTGGAATTTCACTATCCCACATTCGTAATAATGAAAGATTCTATTAGTATCACATATGCCAAAAACTTTATTACTAAGTATGTATTAAAAGTTCATAGTTATATGAAGTACCATTGTACCTTTTTTATTTTCAAAGAAATTCAAGCAGCCACGGGATTAGAGGTAGTTTTGTCAATCCCTGTACAATTGGTTGGAGATGTAGAGGGGTTACAACAAAGATTTGATCAACTAAACATTGACCCTGACTTCCAGGCAGAAGTAGCTATGGCTTCCAACATGACGGTGAGAAGTATCTCTTTGGGGTCAGTGGTACTCAGATTAATTGCACTGACTGATGATGCCTGTAAGATGCTATTTGATGAAAATGGGAAAAAAATGAAGACACTGATTGAAACATTTTTGCGTTTTTCTAATATAAAAGAGAATATGATTAAAGGAAATATCAAGGTCACTGTCAGTGTACCAGAAGAGGAAACTGGAAGTAAGTAGCTTTTTATCAGGCTAAGTATTAGAATGATATTGTTGCATTATCTGAACTACACAAGAACGCCTCTACAAACATTTAAGAAATAAACAGCAAGTTAAAAAGTTCACCGGGATATGAACTTGGTTGGTCATGTGATCAAATCCTGTGAAGCCACAATGACTTCTCAGAGGATTTGATCATGTACCAACCAAGTTCCTGGTGAACATTTCAACATTGCTGTTTATTACTTATATAATTTACATTTGAAAAAGGCAAATTGTTCAGAATTGTTAAAATTACCGAGATTTATGTTTATGTTTACAATAAGACAAGCGATAAGTGCATGCTATGATCATTGTGATATTGTGAAAAATTTCATACACTTTCGCTATTCTGTAGGTTCATTTAAGGAAATATAGATGCAATTGTAAATATTAAGAAATATGTCATCTTTACGTAGGGGGTCCTGATGATAAAGAGCCGGGCTCTATTGATCAAATCAGGATTTGGAACATCCATAATAATATAGTTTCAACTTGGCAAAAATGATTTTATTTAATGATTATTTGGTTTTTGTTTCATTATATATACATTTTTGGTTTCTGTTTATATGTGCTTAATTTGATAAACACAGATAAATTGCCAACTGATGACGAAATAAAAATACGAGGAAACTGGAACTTGCTTGTTGAAGAGTTGGAACCATCAACCATGGCAAAAAAATTGTTTGAAAAGCATGTTTTCAATGATGATGATACCCAAAAAATTTCAAGTATGAAAACAAGGAAAGAGAAAGTAGAAACCCTCCTTAGTTTGTTGCTGTCTAAACAAAGAGAAGTCAAGAATGCCTTTGATGCATTCATCAGATCTTTAGATGAGTTGGGAAAAGGTGACATTGCTGTTAAAATCAAGCCATCTGAAAAAATGCATCAAGAAGCAGGTCAGAAATTACACATATAAATTAAAAGCTGTATATTAATTGTTAAAAGATTTGTTAAAGGGGCATGGTCACGATTTTGGTAAAAAATTATTCTTCTGATTTAAATGTTTATAATGCTTCAAAAAGGCATTTCTAGTAGGCAACCAAAATTTGAGAGTCATTTGCTGAGTTGTAATCAAGTTAGAGACTTGAAATTCTTTGCTATGTAAACAAAGCTTTTGTTTACATTTTGAATGTTGTCTTAAAAGTTACAGTGTAAGACCTAAAATGAATGTGTTAAACGTTAGGAACTGTTTATTCACGCTTTAGACGAAGTAGTAGATATACAAATCAGCTTGAAAAGATTTTTTACTGGTATATTTAACTACATGTATATGTAAACAAAAACAGGACACAAGCCTTGTTTACATGACAAAGAGTTGTGAGCCCTGTATCTTGCCTACAACTGACACTGAAATTTCATAAGAAATATTCCTCAAGCATTGTAAATGATACAGAAAAATAGAATTTGATCAAAATCGAGACCATGCCCCTTTAAGTGTTTGACCATGTTTTCAATTGTATGATAAATCATTCACTTATGACCAATGTATTTTACCTTAATTTCAGAAAAAGTCCGTTTGGGATTGCTGTCCAAATTTGCAGAAGCAGTTGATGAAATTGAGTCAAGCCACATGGAGGAAACTTTTGAATTGTGTGGCATTGATAAACATTCTGTGAACTTCATTAGTTCTGAGTCAGGCAAAAGTCGCAAAGACAGAGCTCTTCAATTTCTTACATTTGTTTTGTTGAATGATGCCTATGTTCTTTGTATAGAGAAAGTTTTGAATGACAGAGGTTTAACTTGGCTCTTAGAGTATCCCAAAGACAGGAACTTCGCAGATCAGTGTAAGTATATATTACAAATTTTAGTAATATATAAGTAACAAATTGGAGTGAAAAGTGAACATTCAAAGTCTAGCAACAATTAATGTTTATGCCTCATTTCATTTTTAGTAATGGGTGCGAAACACAAGCGCCCTCCAGGTGAAGTGCTCTATCAATGCCAATATGAGGTGGAGAGGAAGGAAATGAGAAGTGAGTTAAATTTTCTTTAACACAATTTATAATTTTAGCATTTATAGCTCTCCTGATCAAGAGACTCAAGTGAGCTTTCCTGATAAAAATGGCTTTATCCTGTTATTCGCTCCGTACTCTGATCAACTAAGCCTGCAAGACAGGCGCTGACAGGAGGAAAAGATTACCCTGTGGGCATAAGGGTGTCTTCGCTATCACTATCGCTAAACCTTAAGACAGAAATGCGTTTCCTAACATATCGTTCTTTTCAAAATGGCGCACTTGATAGCACAGGGTCAATACACAAAAACAGTGGAAATACATTTGCAACTATATCCGATGAAATCTTGCACAAATCAATACTGAAATGTCTGTCTTATCAGGAATATATTTGCAGAAATGGAAAAAATTACAATTCTTGGCAAGTAATTTTACCACATGGTGGCCTCAGTGCAACTTTTTCAAACTCCTTATTAAAAAAAGTCTACAGCTTACTATACAGAAAAATTCCAGGGCCTCAAGTTTGACGCCAATTTAGTATTTATTAGGGTCTCACTCTGCAGGCGCCCTATAGTGATCAGTCTGTCCATACTTCTGTTTATCCATCCATCTTTCCTTCTGTCCATCCATCCATGAGTCTGTCAGTCCGTCCAAGATCACTTGTCCAGAGCATATCTTCTCTCCTCTTGACCCAATCTGGCTTATACTTCACCCACAGAGTGCCTTTGGGTAAAGGATATGCAGTGACCTTGAACTATGTTTCTAGGTTGAAGCTGAAGGTCATAGCAAAATCACATAAAAAATACTTGTCTGGAGCATATCTTATGGTCAAGGTCATATTTTTCAGAGTATATACATTCTCCACTTAACCTTATTAGCTTTTGAGTAAAGAGTGTTCAGCAACCTTGAATCAAAGTCAAATGTGAAGGTCATAGCAGGATTATAGTAAAAAATATCTGTCTGTAGCATATCTTTTCTCCCTTTGGTCCAATCTTGCTCATACTTCACTCACAGTGTGGCTATGATCAAATGGTTTACAGTGAACTTGAATGATGTTTGTAGGGCAAGTGTCAAGTTTGTATTGTATCATGCAAAATTCTTTTTTTCTGAACATATGTATACTTGGCCCTATTTGGCTCCTTCTTCATATTAACAGAACTTTTAGGTTAATGGAATGCAGTGACTTTAAAATATGAACCAAGTCAATGTGAAGGTCATAGCAGATCTCTTTATAATCAGTTTTAGACCATTGATTATTTCCCATTTGCTTAATCGTTCTCATGCAGGTTGAACAAAAATGTCTGTATGTAAGTGGTAATGAGATTAAATTAAAAGCTTTATGCCAGCTGGAAAATTCTAAGTTATAGGTCAAGACCGAAGTAATATTTTCTGAAATGCTTTTCATCTTATTGTCCATGATTTAAGTGGGTCCCTTTAAGATGGTCACCATCTCAATGTTGTTTAGTTGTCTACTATTACAACAACACAATAATCTGTGGGTACAGTAGCACTGGACTCGCCAGTTGCCTTATCCTACACACGTCTTGGGTCTGTAGCTGCAGATTTGTAACTGGCGGTAAAAGCATCTCAGGCTGGAATCCCTCTGGTGGTGATGTCACAGGCTGTAATCAACCCATATGTGTGATAAGTCCATAATCACTACAGTTGACACCGGTTCTCAACTTGTAGTGCATATAGGAAATCCAATGTAATATGTCGGAAGAAAGCTCCAATGGAGTCTAACAATTTTGCCTTCGGATATCTGGAACATCTGGATATCTCAAAGTTTTTCCGTGGTCCCCCAAACATCGAGATAAAGATATCTGCCTGTATTATTAGTTTTAACAAACCAATGGTACAAGTGACTTTCCTCATATTTTTGTTGATTATTTGCAAATTTTTCTAGGTATGGTCATAATGGCATATTTGAGAGGTACAGGTAACTCTCGATGGCTCTAACTTCGATCGCTTAACGTTCTTGATCGCTCGAAGTGAGTCTAGGGTCCAAACTTTTTTCCTTATATAATTATGCAAATTTACTCTTGATTTCCCGAACTCTTTGATGTCTCGAAACCCTTGATTCCTCGAAGTCAAATTGCAGTCCCGTTATTCATAATCTATAGTTTTTTACTCTTGATACCTCAAAGTCGCTGTGTATCTCCAAGCGCTATACCTAATTAACACCTACTTGATCATTTAAATGGCTCTAGGCATTAGATACAGGACCAGAGTTGGGGGTTGTTTATTCAGGTGACACTTGTCCTGCAAGGTGATAATCGTTTGATGTTGACCTAACTGATACCTAATCTATAATTAACACCAACCATTTTACGATAATTTGGAGACGCAATGAAAATGAGAAATAACGAAACTATAATATTGAGTCATGGTCAAATTTTAGAATTATAAAACTGTTAAAATTATGCTTATCAGCAAAATTGTCATTATAATGATTACAGCTGAACTAGTTCTTCGACTGGTGAGGGAACCATACAGTAGGAACAATGGGTGATACTCAGTTATCTTATTTATGATATGTCGAGTAGTACTGAGCAATCTGGTCTTAATATAATGCAAAAAATAAATAATTATTTTGAATTTATTCAATATTTAGTTTTTAAAACATTCAGTTCTGTGTATATTTAACTTAAAAGAAAAAGTTGCTAAAGCACGTGGGTAGGGTTACCACTAAATAAATGGCTTAATCATAACATCCAGTAAGACTATAATTTAAAACCCGTCAGTCAACCTGGAAAATTCCGAACTCTTGAAAAATTGAACTCTTGATACCTCGAAGATTTTCCTTGGTCCTATGAACTTCGAGCTGTCAAGAGTTACCTGTATATGTGGTTTTAAGATTCATCACGTTTTAATATATTTTTTTTTTAAAACAAAATTTGGAGAAAGATATTTATTAAAGTTTGCAAAAATAATTTTGTTAGTTGCAGATTTAGACCTGACTGAAACAGATGAAAGTAGTATGATGGATTGGGAAGGTGTTCAGAGTCAAAAAGATGAACCTGAACCAAAACATTATGCACCAAAGAAAAGACTTCAGCCAAAACCAAGGCCAACATATCAAGCCCAAGTTGCAATCCCACCTAAAAAAATATTTGGACGATCTGGTGAAGATACATCTAAAGGTATCTCTCAACTCCTTTGTATGCAATTCAGTTTTAAAAATCTCTTGTATCTGTGTTTTTTACTGTAATTAAAGCTGAGCACTACCTGTAAAGGCATTTTCCGCCATATTTCTCTTTCATCGCCTATCCCCACAATTCCTACACTATATAAACGGCAGACTTCTTTTAAAACAGTTCAAAGTATTTCACCTTAGAGGTCTGACTTGTGTGGATGTAGACCTTGTGTTGCTTGCTTGCGATAAAATTATCAAAGGACTATATATGGTTTGGGCCTAAAATGAACATTGGCATTTTACTGTATTTCTTTGTTTTATATGTACAAAAATACATTTGAAATTTTTTCATAATTTTCATTTTAGTGCCCACAATTTAAAAATATGACATCATAAAGTTTACCTTTTCCTGCCATTTTCTCAGTTTTAGCATAAAACGGCTTGTTTTTAAAGCAGATTTGCTTTAAGGAAACATTGAGCGACTGCTTGAACAAACAAAATATTTTCACCAAAAATGTATTTCTCCAATACTTATAAGTGACAAAAAGTTTGTTCTTGTTCAAAGAGTCGCTCTATATTTCCCATATGAAAAAAGATAAGAAAATATCAAATTTTGATTGATTTTGATTGAATTATAAAAATAGCTTCACTTCTGACATCATATACTGCCAGTGAGTGCATATAAATCAAATGAATAGGTGAAAAACATATTTCATGTCAACTCTTTTATAAAATAACACAACAAATTAATGTACCTGAATCATTTTAAAAATAGCGAATGATGGTGGCCAAATTTGACTAATATCATATATAGTTCTCAGGCGCATACCATCGTTTTTGAAAGTGGGGGGGGGGGGGGGGCTAGATACATCCAAAAAAAAATCTTGACAAGCAAAAAAAAAAAAAAGGGAAATAAGACTTTCCCAAAATCTCCAAAACCCTAATCCGTGGGGGGAGGGGGGGGGGGGCATTGTATATAACTTCAATTTCAATCCTAATTTCCATATTTTCATATCAATTTTTTACATCCTCCCACAAAGTGGGGGGGGGGGGGCAACTTCATGATAATTCAATTTTTTTATATGTAAATTTTAAAAAATTAGTTGCTGTGAGAAAAGGGGGGGGGGGCAGCCCCCCCCCCCCTCCCCGGCTCCCCTTGATGCTATGTCCCTGGTTCTTTACTGAACCAGAAGAAAACCATCATTAAATAAACAGGTATGAATGTTGTTAAAAAAGTTTGCAGACAAGTTTAATTGTGAACAGACTATTTACATGATACCAGCGAAACTTTTCAGATTTAAACTTACCGTAGTTTTAGCTCACCTAAAACAAAGATATAAGTAGCTTTTCTGATCACCTACTGTTTGTTGTCCTTTTGTCTGTCTGTCCATCTGTCTGTAAAGTTTTCACATTTTTGATTTCTTCTGTAAAACCACTGGACCAAACTACATAAGTGAGATTTTGGAATATGCAAGATGTGCTTCTGATGATTTTTCTTAGATATTAATTCCTAATGTTTGAATAGGAATTTGCACTATACATTTTTATGAGCAGTGTTTAGCTTTAACTTTTGAAAGTGAAAGAGTAAGTTTTTATGCTTACCATAAAATTTTTATTCTGTAGAAGAGTGGTGGTCAGTTGTGGTGGCCTTGGATTTTGGAACAACTTATTCTGGATATGCCTTCTGGAGAAAAGATAATGATCCTTCAGATATTACTTCTGGGAAATGGAACACTGGGTCAAAGGATGTGTTGGAATCACTTAAAACACCTACATCATTGCTCTTGAATAAAGAAAATGAAGTAATAGAATTTGGTTTTGAAGCAGAAAAAATATTCAAGGAATTAGTGGAAGATGGAACCGACAAAGAATATAGATTTTTCCGCCAATTCAAAATGAAGCTTTACAATGAAAAGGTACCATTAATAAATATGATTAGTATATTCTTACTGATTTTTCCCTTGAAACAGCTAGGTATATAGTGCCAGAAATAGCTTGGACATGTTGTGTAACCCAACACTGTCCAACATTCAGACCATCAAAATTTCCTTGTGGCATTTCGATTTTCTAGACCTTTCTTAACTAAACAAAATTTGAAGTGATTTCTAGGTCACCTGAGTCACTCAAGTGACCTAGTGCTATCCGTTTTCTTCTGTCATTACTGCTGAGCATTATTGTTTTAACATTTTCAGCTTCTTTTTGAAACTACTAGGAATATCTTGACTAAGTTTTGAGTTTTCATTAAAGGGGCATGGTCACGATTTTTCAATTTTGATGTTTAAAATGCTTCAGTAATGCATTTTTAATAGGCAACAAAAAATTTGAGTGTCATTTATTGAGTTATAAGCGAGTTACAGAGCTTACAATTCCTCGCTATGTAAACAAAGCTTTTGTGTACATTTTGAACGTTGAAGTGAAAATTCCAGTTTTAGACCTGAATTGAATGTGTTAATCGTTAGGAACTGTTTATTTATGTTTAAAATGAATAAGAATATAGACTAATCATTTTGAAAAAAAAAAATCCTGGTATATTGAACCTATGTAAACAAAAACAGGGCAAGAGCCTTGTTTACATGACAAAGAATTGTGAGCCCTGTATCTTGCTTAAAACTCATCGACAGGCACCCAAACTTCATTTGATAATTAGAAATGCACTCATAAAGCATTGTAAGTAATAAAAACAGAAAAATAAAATTTGACCAAAATGGTGACCATATCCCTTTAATATATATAAATTGTGAAGTTCACGACCCCAAATTTAAAGGGGGCTCAACATTTAGGTAAAAACTGAAGAGAACTACTGGTATATGCTACAATGTTCAATTTCTGGCTCCATGTTTTATTAATTAGAGAAAAACATCATATAAAGATATTTGGATAAAACTTATAACTGAATATGCTAGTTACAAAAATCTGAAAGTTTTTCAACATTGATCATTCCTCATGCTGCAATGACATCACGTAATTTGGCCATTTCCCGCATTTTCTCAAAACATGAAAAGGACTAATGAAAAGGAGCTGAAAGCTCAAGTGAGCTATTCTGATCACATTTTGTCTGTCGTCCATCTGTCTGTCCGTGTGTCTGTAAGCTTTTCACATTTTCAACATCTTCTCAAGAACCACTGGGCCAATATCCACCAAACTTGGCACAAAGCATCCTTAGCCTAAGGGGATTCAAAGTTGTGAAAATTAAGGACGTCGCCCTTTTGCAAAGGGAGATAATTAGGAAATTATGAACATTTTCAAGAAATTTTCAAAAATCTTCTTCTCATGAACCATAAGACCAGTAAAGCTGACACTTGTGTGGAAACATCCTCAGGTAGTGTAGACTCAACGTTGTGAAAATCATGACCCCCGGGGGTAGGGTGGGGCCACACTGGGGGGGGGGGGGTCGAAGTTTAACATATGAATATATAGAGTAAATCTTTAACAAGAGGCCAATTGTCCTTAACGGTCACCTGAGTAGCATATATCCCATACACAAACTTGTCATGGAGTCTCATATATGCATCTAAATAATTAGGTTTCATACTGGAGTAGAAAAATTATAAATTTGTAATGACGACCACATTTCAAAAAGAACTGTGAAACCTATAGTTTTGGTGAAAAACTAAAAGATCTGGTCTACAAAATCATGAATTCAGTTTTCCTTTCAGATGTGTGGGAGTAAAGAAGATAATTTTTTAACATTATATGCATTAACATCTATACATCCATTTTGGCCCTGCCCTGAAGTCAAAACCCATACCTAAGGGGACATGAAAATTAAAATTTCAGTGGAGGACTTCCTGGTAAACATAATTATTAGTCAGTTTTTTTTATACAGATGTGTGAGAATAGAGAAGAAGATTTTTAAACATTATATGCATTAACACTATATGGCCATATTGGCCCCACCCTAGAGCCTGAACCCCTGACCCAGGGGTCATGAATTTCACAATTTAGGTTGAGGGCTTCATGGACATCATAACCATGCTTTTAGTTTTTAACAAATATATATGATAGTAGAAAAGAAGATTTTCTAAGATTTAATACATTTTTACTATTTGGCCATATTGGCCCCACCCTAGAGCCTGAACCCCTGACCCAGGGGTCATGAATTTCACAATTTAGGTAGAGGGCTTCATGGACATCATAATCATGCATTTAGTTTTTAACAAATATATATTGTAGTAGAGAACAAGATTTTTTAAGATTTAATACATTTTTACTATATGGCCATATTGGCCCCACCCTAGAGTCAGAACACCTGACACAGGGGCCATAAATTTCACAATTTTGGTAGAGGGCCTCATGGACATCATAACCATGTAACCAGTTTTTTCCTCACATGCGTGGGAATAGAGAAGAAGATTTTTGATTTGGCCCCGCCCGTGGCACTCCAGGGGTGGTAGAGCCATAGATTTCACAATTTAGATTTTTCTTACCATAGAGATGCTTCACACCAAAAATGGTAACAATTGGCCTAGTAGTTTTCAAGAAGAAGTTAAAAATGTAAAATTGTTAACGCACGACGACAAACGAAGACCAATTGCAATAGGTCACCTGAGTGACTCAGGTGACCTAAAAATCTTCTTCTTAGAAACTAATCAGCCAGCTAAGCTGACACTTGTGTAGAATTAAGCATCCTCAGGTAGTGTAGATTCAAAGTTGTGAAAATCATGACCCCCGGGGGTAGGATGGGGCCACATTGACGGGTCAAAGTTTAACATAGGAATATATAGACTGAGTAAATCTTTAAAAATCTTCTTCTCAGAAACTAATCAGCCAGGAAAGCTGAAACTTGTGTGGAAGCATCCTCAGGTAGTGTAGATACAAAGTTGTGAAAATCATGATCCCCAGGGGTAAGGTGGGGCCACAATGGGGGGTTGAAATTTGACATAGGAATATATAGAGTAAATATTTTAAAAATCTTCTTCTCAGAAACTAATCAGCCAGATGATTCTTTATAATTGTTAAGACTTTGGCCCCAGGACAATTTTTTGGCCTAGCAAGAAGGTTCAGAGTTTGATGTAGGTTTATATCCCATATATAAACTATTGTTAAGGATCTTTTTGAGAACTGCAATACTCAACATATGACTATAAAATCCCTGTTAGAAAAGGGACTAATGATTATAAACATAAAAATATAGAGGGGAAAAATGGATTTTATTTATAAAGGATCTACATGTATTATTGTACATTGTCCAGATAGTTTGTATTATGACTAGTACTCCATTAAGCTGATTTTATCATACCTATTGTTCCTTAGGTGAGCGATGTGGCCCATGGGCCTCTTGTTTAGTATGATGTGTATAATTATATGAATAAAAACATGTTAAATTCGTACTTAAGCAGACCTGCGCTCCAGAATTCTGAATGCAAATTATAATGAAAAATGACAATATTTTCATTGGTTTGCAAATTTGCGGGAATTTGGTCATTGATGTCACGTCAAATATAAACAGCGAATGAGCAATGGTGAATAAAATTGAGATTTAAATGATAGGCATCCTATGTACCATAATTTATAAAGATTTGATTTTTATGCAATAGTATTTAAGAATTGGTCAAAATTGGGGACAGATATTTGACCATACCAAATATAGTCCTTTCATCAGTATTTCTTCTTATTCAATAGTAGGAGGTATAGAGCGCAATGTTGCTCCAAAACCATTCAAACATATGTTACAACAGAAGACCTTATAGTGATTGTAATGTTTCTTATTAAGGTCTTCCATTTCAAACGGAAGACCTTATAGTGGTTGTTAGGTTTTTAAGGCGTCGAGCTAATGCTCGGCAGCCTTCTAGCGATCGTCTGGATTGGCAATCGTCCAAAAATTCATGCTCTGCAGTCTGCACCGCCTTATAAATGCGCACAAGAAATAAGTTCTTAAAAGTATTAAACGTATTACAAGATTTTTATTCCATTTATTCAACTAAATTGTGTACAAAAAAAACGACTTTGCCTCCCTGGTTATTGACAACTCATTGAAAAAGTATAAATTTGCTTAATCAAGAAATGGTGGATGAATACAATAAGGTGTAAAAATTCACTAAATTTCATTTAAGATTACCGCTTACATTTTAAGTGGAGACCGTGCCCAAGAAATAATATTTGATATGTAAATTTATTTGTTATCGGGCACGGTCTCCAATATAAATGTAATCGATAAACGTATCTAGTGATTTTGTTGCAATAAATAAACACGATAATGCAGTTGGTTTGGTCGAGCATTTTAGATAGCACGTGTTTTGGATTTGTTTGTAAACAACCATACCATAGGTAATCCTGTTTTAAATGGGAATTAAAATAAATAAAAGTATGTTTTATTATTATGATTAGGGATACACTGTTGATGTATTCAAATTATGAACCTGTGAAAATTGTTCAAAGCAGAAAGAAAATGATTTATTTTTGAACTTTGAAATTTCTACCGGTACTTTTTTTTTGTTTTTGTAACCGTGGCATGATGAGTTGTTGTATTATAAACGCATCACTACCTATTTTATAAGGAATTATACTGATTTTTGTTTTTAAAGCAACACAAAACAGAATTCATTTACTTTTTTATTCTAATATTATTTGATATACGACTAATAGTACAAAAATTCAAATTACTGATATTTTTCTATATAAAAGAACATGTCAGCTCGATGCCTTTGTGGCCGTTCTGGCCTTTGACGTTATTCTACCGAGGGCCATATGGCACAATATCTTTTGAATGCCCATTGTTGCTCAGGTGAGCGATTTGGCTCCATGGGCCTCTTGTTCACAAATAGCGATGATCTATGCAAAGCAATGTACAAGATGCTTAACATTTCGTCCAATTTAACTCATTTAAACTCCAAAATTTTCAATCTCACCTTTCTAATACTCTTTAAAAATCTTTGCTTCACCCATGTTTACTTACAATGTTTTGTTGCTATTCAATTTTAAATGTTTTCTCCCTTTCTCTCCAGAGATTTGAGCAAATTTTGACGCTGCCATTTTGTTCTGCTCCAGACAAAACAATATGACGTCAATATTCTAAGGGCAACTGCTCTAATTTTAAAGCATTTCAAAGGGCAACTACTCCAAATACTTTTAAAAGAACTTACGGCATGCGGTTTATGTATTAAATACTATGAAATGTTGAAATGAGTAAGCGAAGCATCGGCCGATGACGGCCATATAGCCTAGTATTATTTCTCACCAAACAAATATAGAGATATATGAGGTAATCACGTGCTATGTTTAAACCAGTGAAAGTGTGACATTTCAGTCCGGGGGGAAACAAAATAATGTATAACATGATTCAATGTCATATCACATGTTAAAATGTCATCATTATTTATTTCAGTATTATATTGTATTATGTGATATATTTTGTAAGTATCATATATATAATGCAATTTTGTATTTATATTATTGTATTGACAAACATTGCATCTTATAATACTGTATAAAATAAATATATGATTATCATACAATTTTTTAACATTTGATACATGATATTGTGTCAAAGCAGTATCCAGGAATATCCAAAATCATTATATATTAACTATGATTTTCATATAATATGATAACAGTGGTCTCGTAAAGGTGATGCCTATGATTACCCATGTTTGTAAATAATATCCCCATTCGGAAGAAGAGATGTATACTGACGTTTGACCTACTCTTGTTTGTACGTCTGTGCGTTCGTAACAAAAATTTCTGTCACATTTTTCTCAGAATTTGGATTGCGTCTTCATAAACAAAGTAACAAAATTACTGGGCACTGTTTTATACAAAACAAGATATTTTTTTCTTTATGTAATGTCATATCTTTATGATGTTATTTCTTCGTTTTATACAAAATGCCATAAGGGCCCTTTTCTCTTGGGCGCAATCATATATTATATGAAAAGATGAAGTTTTGAAAAATTGTGGGGCCAAAAAGTTAATATATACATTTGCAAATATGCTTCCTTATATGAACATATTGAGAAGCGGAAACGTTCAATTCTGTATGAACGTTTTCGTGACGTCACAATGATAACCGCACGCCCTTATCGCTTGACGGTTGCAATATTGTAAACGTAAAAAACACCGTTATATTAATGATTCTGAACAGTTTGCCATTCTCAAATGTAAATATAATAGTAATAAACAGCAATGTTAAAAAGTTCACCAGGATATGAACTTGGTTGGTACGTGTTCAAATCTTCTGAGAAGCCCTTTGGGCTTCACAGGATTTTATATCCCAGTGAACTTTTTAAATTGCTGTTTATTTCTTAAATAACTTCAATTTAAAAGAAAAAAATAGAATTAATCGTTGGGCTACCACATTGATATTCAGTTTTCCTTTTCCTCATAGCCAGGCAAATGCAAGGAATTGTAAATAACGTATCATGAAATGTAATCTCGAACAAGCGGCCTCTCGTTGAAACTTTTGCTGCATTTTACAGAAGAAATTGGGACAAAGTCGTAAAATTTCAGGGCCTCGTAAAATGATCTTTAAAGAACAAAATTGACATAAAACCATTTGTTTACAGATATTTCAATACCCATGATTATATTTTCCAGCCATGAGAATAAATCATTGATTGGCTGGTGATTAGTTAGCATTCATTAATTTGGTCTTAAGTCGTTAGTTTTAATTATTGTAAAATGCAGCCTTAATGTGTTTTTGAACTAATGTCATTTGCATATTTTATTTTGTTTTATTTTGCTTTTTAGTCATTTCACAATGACATGGAAATAAAAGATCACTTGAACAACCCTATGAAGGCACTAGATGTGTTTTCTCTATCCATTCGATATCTGAAGGATGAGTGTATTGAA
This sequence comes from Magallana gigas, assembly GCF_902806645.1. NCBI lineage: Eukaryota > Metazoa > Mollusca > Bivalvia > Ostreida > Ostreidae > Magallana > Magallana gigas. The sequence continues at coordinate 44,015,197 of NC_047565.1, read as the reverse complement.
CTTTTTCAAAAGAAAAGAATGACGATTCCCTATGATGAAATACAATGGATTCTTACTGTGCCAGCAATATGGGATGAATCAGCTAAACAGTTTATGAGAAAGGCTGCGGAACAGGTAGCTCCATATGTTCCATGAATCTACATGAAATAATGTTTTTTCACTGTTAGTTATTTAATCATTGAAATGTTTTGCTCTATGATACCTGAATTTGCATGAGCTTGAGTTATATATAAACTGAAAACTGATATTTTAAAAATTTACAATAGGCTGAAATTCCATCTGATCAACTGAAACTTGCTTTGGAACCAGAGGCAGCAGCTATCTATGTAGTCAAAGGGGCAAAAACAGTTTTTGGAAAAGAGTCTGTTACAACAGTGAAGCCTGGTACCAAAATTATGGTGGCTGATCTTGGAGGTAAGTTGATATTTATTTAACTCCAAATGATTTCATGAATTATGAAATTTAATTATTAAATTTTGTCAATGACCTCTTTTAGATGAGAAGATATGATAAATCAAATAATGCTTGTTACCTCATTAAGATAGTTTGTCTGCCCACCTGTTTTTTGAAGTAACAAGGTATAAAGAAATCATGTCATGCTTATATTGATACTCACTTGTAAATGAACTTAAGCAGAGGAGAGAAAGTAAAACAACAGTGAAAGTTAATTACAACTGTTCTACAAAATCAAATCTTTTTGTTAGGAAGCCCATGTAAAGGGATAAGAGCAATTTTTCACAAACCTGATAACTGGTTCTGTGAAGATCTGCATCAAATCCACTTTACTTTTGGGGAGACTTATTGAATTAAAATACGGGTAAGACTTTCAAGTAAAAAAAAATGTTTTTAAGAATGTCTTCATTTTTCAACTTACTAGGTGGAACAGCAGATATGACAGTTTTAGAGCTAAACGAGGACAAAACTATGAAGCAGTTATACAGATCCTTTGGAGGTTCATGGGGAGGAAATCTGATCAACCGGAAAATCTGGGAAATCATGTATAGTATTTTTGGAAAAGAAATCATTGAGGAATTTAAAAAGCAAACTGCTGATTATATGGATATGGAGTCCAACATAGAGCTTAGGAAGAGAGATATCACTGTTGGTAGTAAACTCCAGTTACCAATTCTTCCATCTTTGGCAGATCTATGCAAAACGGTAAAGGGCAAAAGTTATAAGGAATTGATCACTCAGTCGAAGAAGTATGCTGGATTAGTTAAGGTGCGCACAGGGAAGTTAAGTTTTGAACCAGAGTTGGTTGAGGAGATATTTGACCTGACCAAAGCCAGCAACATTTTTACCAGTGTGGGTAAAGCCTTACGTAATCCAAATACAAAAGGTATTAAAGACATCATTCTTGTTGGGGGATTTGCTCAGGCAGATTTCATTGGGAAGCAGTTTAAGGAAAAGTTTGCTGAATACAATGTCATCATTCCAACAGACCCAGTTCTTGCTGTCCTAAACGGAGCAGTGATGTTTGGACAAAATATTGACATTATTTCATCTAGAATAACGGGACATACCTATGGTTTTGATGCCATGAGAATCTTTACTGAAGGGGATCCAAAAAGCAAAAAGAGAAAGTATGATGACGCAAATTATTGTGTTGGTTTATTTGAGAAAATGGTCGCCATTGGAGAATCAGTTGATGTTGGAAAAAGGGTCGAAAAAGAGGTTTTTGCATCATCAAAGGACATGAAATTGATGGTTTTGAAGTTCTATCAATCAGATAAAGTAGATCCAAAGTTTGTCACCGATGATGGCTGTGAATGTATTGGTAAATTGTCGGTGGAAATGCCAGATCTAAGTGGCGGGACAGAACGGTCAGTGATGGTGTCGATCAAATTTGGTGAAACAGAAATCACTGTTTGCGGTGTGGACAAGACAACCGGGAAAAAACAAGAAACCGTGCTCGATTTATTGGGAGACACTAAATGAGAGCAAACAAGTTTTGACAATATCTAAAAGAAAACTTAAACAAGAAGCTTTTGTTGCACAATAATTCATTCAAAAAGAGGAAATTTTATGGTATTTTTTTCATCTTTATTAGATGGTTACTTTTGTGTTGTTTTTATTTTTATTTTTTTAATCTTATGTCAGACCTGATTTTTTATCGATTTCGAGAAAAATCCAAGTTTGACCATTAAGAAGATGGGTGAATAAGGCGTGTAAACTGCCTATATGAAGATAGATAAGATACTATGAAATTAAAATATAAACAAATCTCATAATTTCTTTCTAAATTATTAAAAACAATGTATATTTACCATAACATCGATTTTAACCTTTGAATATGTTAAATATTTGGATTAGGTTGATTTAAACTGGCGTATGCGTGTCGAAATCTCCTAATAATGTCATTGTTAGAACTTTAATGCCATTTCTTTTATAGAGTAGGTCTGGACTCCATATTTTTGTCATAGTCTATATAAGGTCTATTCGAAAATCAAACCGATTTCAATCAACAAAAGGTGGAGAGATGACCCACTATACTTTAAAAATGTCATTGTGTATCCCAACAATTGAACGTTTTAAAAAAAATACTACAAGTCCGTAAATTCTTGGTTGAAGTTGAATTTAACAATGAAGTTTGTTGTTACTGAAATAGCTCAGTGGTTAGAGCACCAGACATAAAGTAACATTTTAGAGCTAGGGTTTTAAGGTTGTGGGTTCGATACTATCAAAACTTAAAAAAAAAGTTCTTATCGTTTGTTAAAATATTCAAAACTGAATATAGTTAGAAACTGTACTTTTGTAAACTTGTAATATAACATCATCTAGTATATTTAGTTGGAAAAAAATTAATTTGAAATTGTTTTTTACGGCAAAACCAAATGGGCATTTGCGCTGTCTTGCTCCCCCATCTTCTTAAAAAAATGCTAAAGTATATACACATATATGTATACTTACATAACTCTAAAGTATTCATGAACTATTAGTACGATGTAATTGTTAAAATGAGATAAATCTGTATCTCTTCTATTTTCACATGTAATTAAAATGTGTTTAACAAGGCTTTTGATAGCATACAGTACGAGACTTAGTTTTTACGTATTGCATGCTTTGCAATGTGAAAGTGGTCATGAAAAGAGAAAATCAAGAATTGGGTCATCACGTAAATCAGATACGTTATTTCCAAACAATTTATAATCATGCGTACGTTAGTACATGTAATCAATTTGATTACATGTGTATGGATACAATGTAAAGGAATTATGGAAATATAAAAGTTAACGTTTGACTTTTGAGAAAGAAAAAAATGTGCTGTATGGAATATGATTTAATTGCCCGTTTTGGATATTGTAACAATGCAGTACATTTTCATCATCTTGTTTTATGAAAATATTTGCAAATTGATCGTACATAGTATATATAGTTGTCTTTTTTCTAAATTTTGTGTCTGATTTCATTTGTATTTGTTTTTTAATTTATATTTTTTGGCAATCCGGATAAAATAAGCTTCAAGGACAGTGTGAAACTTGACAGTTTCCTGACCCTTGTTACAAATAAGACAAATTCCCTCCATTTTTGGAACTCTTCAATATTTCTCAGTCTCAACTGGAAGAGGATTATATGGTGTTATCAAACAATTCGTTTAAATAACCAGCTGAATGTTAAATATGTAAAGATTTATATAGGTAATAAACGAACTTAAACTACTACATATTGTGTGTTATAACCATATGAAACATTTAATATCATATCTTTTATAATTGAGTTGAATCTTTTATTAACATTTTTTGTAACAACATTACGTCATTAAATGATATCCATACAGCTGAATTTTGTTTTTGAAAGGAGTGAGCTCTATTTTCCCTGTGTTTTTTGTATATATAACTTCACTATGGGCAGGATTATTATACATTTGTATATGTGATGTATTTTTTTTGCAGTGATCGCCCGTAGCAAAAACACGATCACGTACCGCCAGTAATGACTGAGGTTTTACCTGTGGATCACTTTTTGGCTCTTTTCTAATCACCTGTTGTCTGCCGTCCATCCTTCCGTTTGTCTGTAAACTTTTCACATTTTTTAACTCTTCTCCAGAACCACTGAGCTGAATTTAATCACACAGCGCCAACTCGTTGTCTGCCTTTTACCATGGCTGGCGTATGGTTTTTGTGAATAGATCCCCAGGACTTTTCCGTCAGAATCGGAAATAATATCTGTCCTATTGCCCAACCTGGACCAAAGGAAATGCCCCCTCCACCACAAGAGCAAGACCAATCTTACTTTTTCCTACTCTGCCATATAAACCTTGGGCTCGTTTAACTGACTTTTGACTAAACTCTATATCTTAAGACCAAAATTTGTCAAGATCTCATCATAGCTCATAAAATTGTCATATCTTAGGATAATCTTAAAAACTGTCAAAATACGGGTCTTAAGTACAACTTAAACATGACGAGAGCTAATACTTTGGTCCACCACCGAAGGCCGAGTATGATTCGAGTGTGCGCGACTTTTTATTTTCATGCTGCCGTTAGTTCTAATTAAAAAAAATCAAATAAAACACGTCTGTAACATCCATGCGTTTTTTTAAGGCGTCGAGCTAATGCTCGGCAGCCTTCTAGCGATCGTCTGGATTCGCAATTGTCCAAAAATTCATGCTCTGCATCGCCTTTTTAATGCGCATAGAAAATAAGTTCCTTGGAAGTATTAAACATATTACAAGATTTGTATTCCTTTTATTCAACTAAATTGTGTACAAAAAATCCAACTTTGCCTCCCTGGTTATTGACAACTCATTGCATTAGTATATTTGCTTAATCAAGAAATGGCGGATGAATACAGGGAAAAGAGTACCAATTCATTTCCCATAGGGCTCAATGTTAACCTAAACCCACCTGGCTAGTTTGCTATTATACTTACAGACATATCCTTGGTCACATTTGAAAGTTCATTCCAAGCACTAACACAAAATCAATAGAAATGCATAGGGTCCCGTGGCGTGTATAGGTCAAATTGAGCTTGTTTACAACTTACAGCGATCCGCAGCAAATAAATCCAAGTCCCAAAATTGACACCCCTCTTATTTCTTCAGTTTTTGCAGTACTTCTTCAATCCATCATTCATTTTAAACAGTGATAAATTTACTTTGAAATAAACATCATTTCAGCAATTAATTCAGCCAATCACCTTAGCCATACCTTTTTCTGCGCAGCTCAATCTTGTATTAACACTTCTCTGATGTCAACATCCGGTGCATTGGTACTCTCATTCCTATACTCCTAATTTTACTCACCTCAGAATTTTCATGAACCTTATACATACCTCTAATTGTGTATGAAACTTGAGTCCTGGATCTTGATTTATATTTATGCTGTGCTCGTCTGAGTATCAGGCTCTCTCCCTCGGCAAATGCTGTAATGAGAGTGGGCTCACAGTGAGACTGAAGATGAATTGACTGCTTTTTAATGACTTTAACAAATAAAATACATGGAAAAATGGAATGAATGTGTTTGTTTAAATGTATTTAAGGGTATCATGAACAAATTTGATAAATTTTTGAAATAAGGGTGGATTCTACCCAGAATTTGAGAAAACCTCTTAAATTAGATGAAAACCTGGTGAATTATGCAAATTAAACAGGCTAAATATTGACTTATAAGTAAAAAATATTCACATCATGAAAATTTAATCATTATTGACTCTGATAAGCCAATTAATTCTAATCTGGCCTTTCCTGTTGATTTAGCAGGTGCAAACAATATCACCACCCCCCAGTCTAATGCAGCTTAGAGAACTAGCAGGTGCCCCCTGTCATTTTGTATTACAGTAATTTTGAAAAAGGAGAGGTACATATTTTTGACATTATATTACAGCTCAGTCATTGTAGTAATAAACAGAACTGATAAATTGTAAAATTTTTGGAATTTACACCTAGAAAAGAGAATTTTTTGACAATGTTAAAAAATCTAGAAGGTTAATTGTTCTGGTTTGATACCACAAATATGCCTCACAGTAAAGAGACAGAGACTAGTATACTAATAATTTTACCTGCATCATGAAGAAAAATATCTGTCATGATGGATCAGATGGATACGGACTCTCTGTCAGCGTTATAAAGTGACAAAATGACTCCGACGCCCTGGTGCCACCATCTCCGAAGACAGAGGAGGCAAATAAATGAAAATCCTCCTAAGTGCACGAATGAGAGAAAATCAGTGTTACAAGTTATTCATTGCACAAACCAGTGTTTATACATCAATTTTTATCATACATGTCTTACAAATATACATATATATCATTATTACACACATAAATACAAAATTTAATGATTATTCAGGGGTGGGGTACATAAAAAGCACAATTACATGAAATTACATGTAATTAAATGTATTACCACATGTGATTTATGCAGTCAGAATAACATTCAAGGAAAAAATTTAAAAATTAGATGCAGCTAGTCTAAATAAAAGAAATTGCATTCTGTGGAAATTCTGCAACACTGACCAGTAAGCCAAAGGGAAGTAACTCTAAAAACTGCTGTCTTGTTCTCTAGACTGTTGACATTTTCAAGCATTTGAACTATTAAAACTTCACAAAAAGTCCCCACCAAACTCATAAAATATTATCATGCAAATAAAGTGTATTCCATATTCAGTTGACATGAGTCCCAGGTGTCACCCCAAGACTTGAAAGTGGTCCCCATTCTGTTTCATGTGTAATGATCATGTAAATTAAACATTCCCTTTCCAAACCCGGGGGGGGGGGGGGGAGGGGGCACTCATTCTACATTTCAAACTAGACATATTCCCAAACTCTAAACTGTATTCCTTCTAGCCCAAAAACTCTAAATCATTGAACTGGGGATAAAAAAAATGAAACATGGCAACCTACCAGATGCTGACACTGTTGACAGTGGATGTAGTGACGCAAACCTTCTTTTACATCAACCTCATTGCACGAGACCACTTCAGGCTTAAAAGAAGACTGCGGAACTCCTCTGCAAGGATGGCTGAAAAGTATGGGAGGCAGTATTTGATCCGAATCACTCTTTCGATCAAGCTGCGCAATCCATGTACAATAAATGGTCTGCTGAAAAATAACTCGGACGAATTAAATTGGCATTGGCTAGCATCATTTAATCTGTTTAAAAAGACTATAGACACTTCTGAGAAGTCAAAACAATAGGGTGTGTCCTAGATTACACTTTTTTATGGGCACATGCAATATCTGAGACATGGTCAAAACATTACCATGATTACAGCTATAACAACTCATTAAGTGGGAAATGACATAACTATAAAATTTGTTATGGCTTTTCATACTCTCTCTCTCTATCTTTCCATGATCTCTCTCAACATCTTTGTCAGCAATATTTCTAGTGCAATGTGGCATTATTGAAATATATATATGGTTCAATCATGGACGCAAGGCAATCAATAACAATTACATGTACACTGTAATTACACTCTCTCTCTCTCTCTCTCTCTCTCTCTCTCTCTCTGAGTCTATCTCTCTCTCATACTCTCAATCGTATAATGTTATATTTACATAACAAATGCAGACCCTTGATTCATAAACACTCTCATCGTTAATAGATAAATAAGACATAAAGTTAACAGTTTGAATAAGATACAGATATCAAAACCACATGTACAGTGTACATTGTACGTGTCGAGGAATTTCTGTATGGAAATGACTGAAAGCATGATTAACACAAACTCAATATTCTAGGAAAAACATACAATATTAAATTTTTAACGTATGCTACGTAACAATATGTGTAAAAACTGACTATAATACACCTGCATACACATTTCATACTAAAACATGTCCACCCCTGCGAATGTGTTCGGAATGTTTTCTTTATCGTTGCTAAGTATGTAATAAATCCAGAGGTGCTCGAATGAAAGTTCACGAGACTTCACCGAGATTTGTTCAGTTCCTGTGAAATTTCGAGCGGAGGTATAAGTGTTCGAATAATATTCTCAAAATACGTAAGTACTGGTCGTTTTTCATATCATATCCTACTTTGGTTTATGTTAAAACATGAAATTCTTTTAATAAGTTCGTCTTATTTCACCATTTAGCGGTTTTTTATATTAAACGATAATATTCAGATCAGAGTTATCGTTCGTGTTCAACCACGTGTTGAGTGGTTGAAAATATAAACATTGCGTGGCTTAATAAAATCATATCCATGTTTGATGCTTGTGGTGTGCAATACCATGTTTTAAAAAAATTAACGGATGTCTGTTTTGCATAAAAACTTAGTATATCGTGTCATTTTCAAGGAACATTCTGCATAAAATTGTATAATCTGTTTTACTATTGATGCTATTACTAGGTCAGGCGCGGATCGAAAATTAATCCTCAGGGGAGAACTCTACTTAGCATGTTAATTGTTGCAACAGCTGACAAAAACTATTTTTTGTATTGTCACATTTATTTCTAGAACACATTTTATTCACCAATTAATGAAGATAAACTTTAAAATCAATAAACCTCTAGATTTAATATTTGACTTCAAGTACCTATAGATTCTATGAACTAGACTATAAACACGAGGCACGATTTTTACTGCAAAACTGAAAGGGTCAAATAAAACCACGTGGTCTAAAATTTAAATGACAATAACATTCGCAGGGGTGATGTCTTTCAAGTCACATTTCACCAACGACCATTAATTATCGACATTTTTGTGACATGTGTACTAGACTTAATGCATTGTAGGCTTTTAAAAGAGTTTTTGAGTAGTTTAACAATGGAAGCAAGTATGTTCTTACCGACGAATGACTACGCCTTAGCACGTTTTAGATTGTTGACAAAATCGAGGATTGCTGTTCAGACTGTTTCATGCTGAACAAAATATAACGAGATAAGGCTAATCACCCCAAACTTCGACTTCACATTAATAAACAATTGTTCTGCAACTTTAAATAATTTAAAAGCTTGCCAATATAAGAAACAAAAACTTTTACTCACTTTTTCCATTTAAACTCCTCTCTGGATTTTCACGAGTATGAGACTGGTCTCGTTAAAATCCCGAGATATACGAAGTTTTGACTTTCTCGGGTTTTTTCATTCTTTCGTGAATATAAAAACCAGAAAGGTTCCGATTATGCTAATAAGGCTGTGAGGTGTGAAAGAATAGCATAGGGATGGTGTAAAAGTAGTCCGGGACATATGTCCCGCGATGTCCCAATTTTCTATTTCGCGTCTAACTTATATTCCAGTTACTTTTTTCAAAAACCGTAAATCGGATATCAAATGACATCTTAATCTAGGTCGATGGTATTCTTTCTGCTTCTTAAAAAACACTAATAAGTTAAAAATCGCCAATTTTCCTTCGTCGAAAGTGTAAACGTAGTCCCGAGAAATCGACAATGTTTTTTTGATTTCCGGTTTTTGTTTTGCCTTTGTATATACATTAAATATACATATTACTATGTGTTTTTTCTTGTTGTTGTCTCTTTATTATTTGTTTATGGTAGACATGTTAATTATTTTTCAACTTTTAACATTAAAAGCAGTTATTTACACTTTTTCCTGCGGGACATTGAAGTTTACGTACAGCTGAAAAGACATAGTACAATTGGAAACCCAACAAAGTTACATATAAGAGTTCCGAATAAAATTCACGTTTATCAATAATTTCATATAATATTGAGATGAATTGAAAAATATATATTTCAACGTCAGGCATCAACGTTGAATCAACGTTGAAAATGAAAGTTGAGGCAACGTTGAAAATATAACGTTGTTTCAACGTCTAAATTCAACGTTGATTCAACGTAGAAAAGGCGTTGAAATCTGGTTGAAAATATGTGGATATGACGTTGAAAAAAAGTTGAAATTAAGTGACTTTTTTGTTAAATTTTTCTTATAAAAATTTTTTTTAATTGTGTTGTGCTCTTTAATTAATGTGTTTTGACACTTTTTTAAAAGAAGATGTGATCCAAATGTAAAAAGTGGCTCTTCATTTAAATCCTGGTAATATACGAGTACATCCTTCAATTACAGCTTTTGTATAAAGTCCTTGTTATAATGTTGAAATTTGCATTTCATAATGTGTTCCATAAGGCTGGGGAAAATGAACACTAAGAAACCACGTGTACATTCCGCCAAATGGTAGCCATGCTTGTTTTCCATGATATGGAACAAAGGAGGTCAACACAAAAATGTACAATCCACAATAATCAGTTCCTCATTTGCACTCTGCAGACTGTTCTAAAAAAGACTCCCAAAATATTCCAATTTAAAGTATAAAATAGTCACAATAGTTCAAAAGCTTAGAAATCCCGGCCTTTTACTGTACATAAAATCCGTGTATGACTGCACGAGGTGTACATAAGAACTGACTTTCTTTGTTCACCAATAGCGTCTTTAGTGGTCAAGCTGACATAAAGCAGACTGGTAAATTGCATAACTCCCAAGATCAGCAGTGCTTGCTGTAGTGATAGGCCCGCACTCCCTTCACACTGACCTACTTAAAATGCAACTTATTTGATTTCGAACTAAACTATTATTATTTTTTTTTCTTCCAATTTTAATATCAAAGATTTTTTTAATGAAATGTTATAAAAAAAAATTCCATTACATTTTAAAACAAAAGATTGTTTTGATACAAGAAAATTGAGATTGAGCTGTGAGTACAGCAAATGGCTAATTGCATTTTAAGTGCCTTTTATATTAATTATATATAATTTCAGGTCAGCCCAGATTTTCATGCAGGTCTTTCGTATTCCTGCGTAAATAATTGATCAGTATGATATATTTTAACACATATATACCTGGAAATATGATTAAAAACTTACAAATAGACATTAATATTGACACAGAACATAGAAATGTATCAATTATATAAAATTTCAGGTCATTTGAAATTTACAGGTCAATTCAAATTTTCAGGTCTTTCATATTTCTGCGTGAATAACTGGTCATTATGATATTTTTTAAACAAAATTATACCTGGAAATATGATTTAAACCCCCCACAAGTAATTTTATTTGATAAAAATCTTAGAAAAGTATCATTTATATAAAATTTCAGGTCTTTCAGGTCATTAGTATTTCAGGTCTTTAGTACGTCCCGTCCCGGACTACTTTTACACCACAATGTAATGAGAAATGAATATTGAACAGCGTTTTCATCACACAAATTCCCTTTACTGAGGTTAGCGAGAAGATTTTAATCACAAAATAATTTACTAATGTATGAAATTTCTTCTTTAAACTTTCTATATATAAATAACATAGCAGGTGGTGACTGTTGGAGAGTTTCATTTGTTCATGTTTGTACATTGCAGTGCGATACATCAAACGTTCTAAAACACGGAACGCGGGGTGATTCGAAATACCCTTAAATGACCGTACGAGCATAAACTTGGATGGGCTTTTATGCTTGCGCGATTTCATAGAAATGATTATTAAAACGAACAAAGAATTGCTTACCAATCTAGCACAGTCATTCTTTGTCTATCTGTCTTCTGCCTATCTAACACACATTAATCAAAGTACTGAAGTACTGACGGGAGTTGATTTTATCGATTATCATTTATTTTAAAATCAACTTATCTTGCATGGCAATTAGTTTGTAGTCTGTATTTGAATTACGCGCTTTTTTATTATATGAATTTTTAGACTTTTCCAACAAGAATTTCGAGAAATCCAATATGAATCATGTTGTGTAATATTTTAAGATAGATTTCAAACTATGTATTAGTAATCGAAACAATTCTAAAAATCGTACGGATCCAAGCACTATTGATATCGAACTCTAGTCTCGTTCAACCTGACGCTCGGCTGTCTCCGTTAATCTCTGACAAGCAAAAGAGTCTCTCTGCTTGTCGGAGATTTACAGAGACAGCCGAGCGTCTGGTTGAACGAGACTATATTAAACTCTAACGTAGGAACACATGAGACTAAAAAAAAATCTAAATTGTTGGTATTATATAAAATCTAGCTATTTTCGAAGTGTCTATAGATAAGTTTCCTTGAAAAACAATGCTTCAGCATACATTACATTGATTTTTTCTATTATTTTCAAGAACTAAGTCTTGTCAGCGGTGATGATTTGTGCTTAGGTCCAAACACTTTCACTTTCGGTTTGCCAGAGTAAAGGCATAGGAGAGTTGATTAAAATCAACTCCCAATATTAAATTCCTTTTTTTGCGAATTTCTTAAACTGCATCATGATAAACCTTTACAGCTGCAGCCAGCAATACCCGCCTCTTGACCACTCACATATTTGCGTTTTACTAATTAATTAGTTTTGGAAAAGTATCCGCTATTCATGACAATGATTGTTACAAAAATATCGTATCAATGATGCATACAGGCTCTAAAACAATGTAAGTTGGTTATATAAAACCGCTTTAAAACATTTGGTGTTGTGCTTAATTACACATACATGTATAGTTTACTGTTACTCTAATATGGTTTGTACACGGTCAGTAAATCCCATACGGTGCGAGAGCGAATGTTTTAAAAATAAATGTCCACATTATTCGGGGGAAAAACTTAGTACTGCTATTTAGACAATATACTTTCGTGATAACTATTTGATAATCCCGCCCCATCAACTAAAGATTTTTGGTTCCATGTTTCACATTCGAGGGAAACTCTGGTTTGAAAAACATGATTAAGTTTGCATTGCATGTCATAAGGTTAGCAAAAAAAATCCGATAATTTATGAATTGTTTTAAGTCAACCTACTCTCTCTCTCTCTCTCTCTCTCTCTCTCTCTCTCTCTCTCTCTCTCTCTCTCTCTCTCTCTCTCTCTCAGAGGAATAAGATAGATTTTTTATTGTGAAATTTATATCTCATATATATGCAAACAAAGAAATAAGAGATATATGCGTTAGACCTTATAGAACTAATTACAATTTAAACATGTATGCGTGGATCATAATAAAGGATTGACACAATAAGAAAGTGATTATTTTAAAAACTGCACGTATTTGCTAAAGCTTGGGAAAATGCATGTTCAATTAAGTAATTCATATTTTTTGAAAGACGTGGTTTTCTTTACATTTCTCTTTTCATTTTGGCGACGCTAAAGGAAGGAAGAAAAAAAAATGGCGTAACGTCTTATTTGAAATGACAGAGAAAAGGATAAAAAGCCATTGTTTTCGATAATAACATTAGAAATTATCAATTAAACACAAAACTGCATCCCGCAACCCCGGTAAAAAAATGATACGGCGCGTTGTGTCAGATTGTTACGTCAAACCGTGAATTTGATAACGTCATGCTTGGCACTGAAGCGTAATAACGTCTTTTTTGACGTGGCAGCGAAAGGGTTAAGGTAGAGGATGCTATCTATCATTGAATTTTCAGTGGCGTCGGAAGCAAATTGAAAGTGGGAGGATAGACTAATCATCAGAAATCTTTACAAGCAAAAAAAAAAAGGTTATTCTCAAAATCCTTAAATTCCTCATCCGTGGGAAGGGGGGGGGGGGGCTAGTATCCCTAACGGCAGCTTCCTAATACTACAATTTTATATGTAAATTTAAGAAATATTATGTTAGCTGCGAGAAAGAGTGGGGGGGGGGGGCTAGCCCCTCCCTGATGCTATATGCCTGATGGTTAGGTATAACCAGTTCCGATGTCTATGATTTTAAAAGAATAAAAAGTTTTTTTTATAGTACTTCAAACAGTCATGAAACTAGGAATATAGCTAAGACAGTGGAAAACTGGCTTTTTAAGTGCACGCACTTAAAAGCTTTTGAATCGCGTGTTATGGGTAAGAGTAAATTAGCTAACTTTGAAATTAAATGTGTGGCTTTTTTATATTTAAAACAAATAGTGAAGTATACATTTAAAACATGAAATCAATCTCTGCACACTGCATTCTTTTTCTAAAGTGTTATTCGCGATGGAACGAAAATCATAACAGTTTTGCTTGTGACAATTGAAAGCGTTTCAGTATCTCAACACGTTAATTACACGATGTTTTTTTTTTTTTTTAAAGCTGGATGGAATAAATCTACATGAAATACCATAATTTTATTTCTTTGATTCCACAATCTTTCGTTAATAAAAAAAATTGATTATAAAAAGGAATAAATGTATTTGAAATACTGCTTGCTGAGAACTTTTACGATGTTTACCATAATTAATTAATTGAAAACGGATATTTCTGTAATTAATTCTTATACATGTATCTTTGAAATCTTAATTAAAAATTACATGTTTTTCTATCATAATATCAATTATTTAATACAACTGTAAATTACTATACTATAAAGTAATTAATTTATCTTAAAGTATACTTTCCGTTTTGCATACGAACTTCCCACAATACATAAATGTAAACATTTTTAAGCCGTGCACACGAGTATATTTTTGTATAGGACTTGGCTTCTCGGTTTTAAATACCAGTTTACTTTTTGTATTCGACATGAACTATGTACGAGATGGTCTAGGTGCGATTTGACTGGACACCGCGCATCTTACTTCTCCAAAACGCCACCTGGCGTTTGTTTTGTGCGTCCGCTTGTTTTAAGTTGATGTTTGTTCGTTTTGCATTTATGTATGTTGGTTTTACTTTTTCTTTGTTTGGTTTGTATAAAGACACCTTTGGTTGATTTTATGTATATTTGTATTGCAAAGAAGACTGTTGGTTTTGCATTTAGTGTCATCGATAATATTACCAGGTATTTTGCATTGTTGAATTTAAATTACCTTTGATTTTGTAAAAATGTATTTTTTGCCCTTATTTATACATATTGTTTATTTTTAAAACTCAATCACCTCTTAAACACCATTTTTACAGCGTGTTTGTAACGGGCAAATGGAACCTTTGACAGAGCTTTTCAGACTCTTTTAGGTCATTTTCAGTTCACTAAAATGCCCTTTGGGTTGGTCTTAGCACGAGCAACATTTTGTCGTCTTATCCGTAAGGTGTTGCAAAATGTTTCCAATGTTAATAGCTGATATTTTCATCTTTACTGACACTTTTGATCAACAGGTTTCTGTGCTTTTGCAGCGTCTCCAGTCAGCAAACGCTGACGCGGGTTATGTATTTTTTCTGACGCGGGTTATATATTTTTTCTGCAGTAACGCCACCTTCATATCCCGTATGAATCATCAAAGACAGCATTTTTAGGTCACCTGAGTAACTCAGGTGACTCTACCACCCCAGGGGCACCACAAGTGGGGCCAAATATGCAAACAAAGCCAAATTTTCAAAAATCCTCTTCTCTTCTCCCACACATGTGAGGAAAACAATGTTTGCATGGTTATGGTGTCCATGAAGCCCTTTACCAAAATTGTGAAATTCATGGCCCCTGGGTCAGGGGTTCTGGAAATAGGGTGGGGCCAATATGACCATATAGTAAAAATTTATTAAATCTTCTTTTCTACTCCCATATATATTTGTTCAAAACTAAATGCATGATTATGATGTCCATGAAGCCCTCTATCAAAGTTTTGAAATCCATGATCCCTGTGTCAGGGGTTCAGGCTCTAGGGTGGGGCCAATATAATGTCCATGAAGCCCTCAACCAAAATTGTGAAATTCAAGACCCATGTGTCAGGTGTTCAGGCTCTAGGGTGGGGCCAATATGGCCATATAGTAAAAATGTATTAAATCTTTTAAAATCTTCTTCTTTAATCCCACACATGTTGAAAAAAACTGACTGGTTATGATGTCCACTAATTCCTCTACCTAAATTGTGAAATCCATGGCCCTTGAGTCAGGGGTTCAGGACATGGGGGGGGGGGGGCAATATGGCAATATACAGTAATTACAGTGTACATGTAATTGTTATTGATTGCCTTGCTTCCATGAACCATATATATATATATATTTCAATAATGCCACATTGCACTAGAAATATTGCTGAGAAAGATGTTGAGAGAGAGAGAGAGAGAGAGAGAGAGAGAGAGAGAATATGAAAACCATAACAAATTTTATAGTTACATGTCATTTCCCACTTAATGAGTTGTTATAGCTGTTATCATGGTAATGTTTTGACCATGTCTCAGATACTGCATGTGCCCATAAAAAAGTGTAATCTAGGACACGCCCTTTTGTTTTGATAATGACAGCATTTAGCTTTGTAATGATAGCTAGTGTATCTTTTTTCTTCTAATCTACAGATTTATCTGCGGCTTCCAGATGATCTGAAGATCAGGAATATAGAAAATATTGTCAATTTGATATTGCTAATGACCCAGTCAAGTCTGCTGAAGCCCAGAAGGTACTTCTTTGTCATGTAATAAACTTACAACTTGTTTTCCATATGTAGATATATTTGGTTTAAGCTGATTGAAAGCCAAGCAAAGTCATCTAAATAGCTACAATGTCTTGTGTAAAAGGGAAAGGTTTATATGGGCATCTTGTTCATGCGCGGATCCAGAAAATTTTTCCAGGGGGGGTCCAAAGGATAATTGTGTTTGCCAGGGGGGGTCCGAGGCATATTTTCGCGATAATTTTACTATGTAAATTTAATAAATTTTCATTTTCCAGGGGGGGTCGGGACCCCCCCGACCCCCCCTCTAGATCCGCGCATGTTGTTGCAAATCTGCTTGATTATCTGTATTTTAAGGGGTGGGAACCTCTGAAAGGAATACCAGGAGTTTGAAAATACTATAAACTTTAAGAGATGTGTTTTACACTCTCTGAGAAAATGGGATTTGCAGAAATCCCATGAATTTCTTATGCTGGAAATATGTTTTTCAGATTAGTTTTTGTTATTGAGGCAATCATATTTTGGTGTACATAGAATGTTGATAGTTGAAACTCATACAGACAATCATATGTTACATAAGTGTTACATAAGTGTTTATGACTTTGATCTTTGTTCAATATATTTAATATCTTTCTGTCCACTGGATATCTAAATATCTTTGAAGTTACACCATTGAAGTTACACATTCATTACATTTATCATGTGTGTGCAGAATTGATTGAGCCAGGTTTTCTGATGTTGTCATATATGTGATACATTGTACTGCTTTAAAAAGTATATATCACTTGTGACTTACCGGTATATTAGTACATATTTCATTTGTAAAATCATTTGACAAATTTAAAGTGTTTTGTAGTACTGAAATGTTTTTATGGCTTTTAAAATTACTGAAAGTACATGCACATGATGCAACTATCTTTTGACGCTGTATATATACAACAAAAAGAAACTGTCAGCTGGGTTTAAAATTAGTGGCAAAATGATGTAATACATGTATGTACAATATTATATAAATAGTGCCTGTTTGGGAGGGTAACAGTTGAAATTGACACCCGGAGAAAACCATTGTCCACTGACGCGAAGCGGAGGTTGACAATGGTTTTCGAGGGGTGTCAATTACAACTGTTGTCCTCCCAAACAGGCACTATTTATTTTGTTATACTGAATGTCTTAATTTTTAAGAAAATTTTACTGCGCTTTTATATAGGAATAACGTAAATTCTACAGCGAACCGTACGAGCATAATTTTCGCGCATGTAACAATTTGTAATGTTACCCGTTGCTAAGTGCGTTGCTAACGCTGAGGGTAATAGAACGGATTGTTATACTTTCATGTTAAATACTGAAATCTGATTGGTTAAGACGCAGTTAATAATATTTACTATTACCCTCAGCGTTAGCAACGCACTTGGCAACGGGTAACATTAAAAAATGTTACACGCGCGAAAATTATGCGCGTACGGTTCGCTGTAGAATTCACGTTATTCCTATATAAAAGCAGTAAAATTTTCTTAAAAATTTTAAAAAAGACATTCAGTATAACAAAATAAATAGTGCCTGTTTGGGAGGATAACAGTTGAAATTGACACCCCTCGAAAACCATTGTCAACCTCCGCTTCGCGTCGGTTGACAATGGTTTTCTCGGGGTGTCAATTTCAACTGTTACCCTCCCAAACAGGCACTATTTATATATTATGAACTTCGTCTTAACCAATCAGATTTCAGTATTTAACATGAAAGTATAACAATAGAAAAGATTACATTGTTAGTAATTGCACATTCCATAAATAACGTCATTGAATATATACATGTAAGTATTTGATGAGTGCACAATGTTTGCAAAAATTACATGTAATTCTCTTAACACTAAATATGTTTATTCTATTTTAGTTTCCAGACCATGACATTAATGAATATTTCTTGAATGGAATGCATGAGGATTAGAATGGAACATTATTCTGCCTTTTTATGGAGCCAACCACAGAAGAATTTGTTCTATACACATCATTCATAACATTCTAATTTATGTTGCATAACTTTAAATGTTACTGGATGAATTGTGTTCACATGATGAATACCAGCAAACTTTTTATCGAGTGCACTTAATTTGTATTTTTCCTACCCATCCATCTAACATATGTTTTTATATAACATATTCATATACATGTAACATTTTTGAAAACAGCTATTTTTTTTAAATTGGAATTTAGCCTTACTATTTTATACAAAAATTTTTTTAAAGGGACTTGAACACAATTTTAAATCAAAATTTTGTTTTCAGTTTCTTTATGCATAAAATGATTTACTTGCACATTTTGAATAATTGACCATAATTTGAATGTTAGAAGTCAAGTTATAAGAGAGATACAGGGGTAAGAATTTATTGTTATGTAAACAAAGCTCGAGTCTTATGATTGTTTACAAATAATATAAAGTATGAAATTACCATACTGATTCGATGTGATCATAAATGATATTAAATGATATTATTAATAGAAAAAAGCAACATTTGAATGAAACTTACACCAATAAAACACATGTAAATAATAACAAGACTCGCGCTTTGTTTTTAAAACAAAGAATATTTAATTCTTTATCTTTCATTTAACTCAGTATTTGACTTTCAAAATTAGTATTATGATTTTTTTTAGAATGATATATGCAATTTCATTAATTTATTTTTCATTTTAAGAAAATTCATTTTAAAAAAGATCTCTTACAACCTGTGTATTTTTTTTCAGTGTACATAACACAGTGTATTAATTGAATGTAGTTGTGTAGATTTATACATGTACCTACAAGCAATATACATTTAATATTCACCAGGTACATGTACCAGCCTACTATATTTGATAAATAAATGTACTTCTTTCATGCCTTTTTCATGCCTTTTACTCATTGTTATATGTATTATTTATAATTAAAATACTTTGAAAACTTTTCTCAATTTATTTATTTTAATAAGATTAAGAAACGGACTATAGTTAATGCACGTTTTCAAGAGTTGTCTCTCTTGGGGACAATAATGAATGCTCCCCAGGGTTCATGACCCTGAATATTGAGTAGGCTGTGAGGTGTGATATAACTTGTGAGTAATGATTTTTCCAATGAACAAATTAAATCTAAGACTATTCATATAACATTTTTTTTAAAAAGAGCGGTCCCCATACAATTCGCCTCAGTTTAAATCAGCCAGTACCGGAATTGCATGCTTCGAAATTTACTTTTTTGCGTACTGCGTCATCAAAAAGTGGTGTATAGAGCCACCTTAAGCTTTCCAGATTGGATATCTTCGTTATAATTAGTGCCGTTTGAGTGACAAATCGTATTATTCAGGAATACTTCAGAACGGCAGTCAAGAGACTTCAGCTACGCAAGAGGAATGTACATACATGTATTCGGATAGTTGAGGAGCAATCAACTCGGAATTCTAAAGCAGTGAGAATACCTTTTCAGTGAACACAAAACAAACTTTTTCAAATCCTAAACGGTTTAAAAATTATACCAAAAATGCATGAAATTTAAAAGGAAGAGAAGACGCTATACAAAGGGGTCAGATGGTCATCTAACCTGTGTCTTTTACTAATTAGTCATGTACTCATTGACAATTAAAAATTGTTAATTAGTAAAAGACACATGTAAGAAACCGTTGTCTTAATTAGAGACAAGTCGCAAAGTGAGAAATTAATCTTGTGGAGGAAGACAGTACAAATGAGTTTCCAAATCAATTGATTCCTCTGTTTGAAATCTATTCGATAGTTACACACCTCACAGCCTACTCAATATTCAGGGTCATGAACCCTGGGGAGCATTCATTATTGTCCCCAAGAGAGACAACTCTTGAAAACGTGCATTAACTATAGTCCGTTTCTTAATCTTATTAAAATAAATAAATTGAGAAAAGTTTTCAAAGTATTTTAATTATAAATAATACATATAACAATGAGTAAAAGGCATGAAAAAGGCATGAAAGAAGTACATTTATTTATCAAATATAGTAGGCTGGTACATGTACCTGGTGAATATTAAATGTATATTGCTTGTAGGTACATGTATAAATCTACACAACTACATTCAATTAATACACTGTGTTATGTACACTGAAAAAAAATACACAGGTTGTAAGAGATCTTTTTTAAAATGAATTTTCTTAAAATGAAAAATAAATTAATGAAATTGCATATATCATTCTAAAAAAAATCATAATACTAATTTTGAAAGTCAAATACTGAGTTAAATGAAAGATAAAGAATTAAATATTCTTTGTTTTAAAAACAAAGCGCGAGTCTTGTTATTATTTACATGTGTTTTATTGGTGTAAGTTTCATTCAAATGTTGCTTTTTTCTATTAATAATATCATTTAATATCATTTATGATCACATCGAATCAGTATGGTAATTTCATACTTTATATTATTTGTAAACAATCATAAGACTCGAGCTTTGTTTACATAACAATAAATTCTTACCCCTGTATCTCTCTTATAACTTGACTTCTAACATTCAAATTATGGTCAATTATTCAAAATGTGCAAGTAAATCATTTTATGCATAAAGAAACTGAAAACAAAATTTTGATTTAAAATCGTGTTCAAGTCCCTTTAAAAAAATTTTTGTATAAAATAGTAAGGCTAAATTCCAATTTAAAAAAAATAGCTGTTTTCAAAAATGTTACATGTATATGAATATGTTATATAAAAACATATGTTAGATGGATGGGTAGGAAAAATACAAATTAAGTGCACTCGATAAAAAGTTTGCTGGTATTCATCATGTGAACACAATTCATCCAGTAACATTTAAAGTTATGCAACATAAATTAGAATGTTATGAATGATGTGTATAGAACAAATTCTTCTGTGGTTGGCTCCATAAAAAGGCAGAATAATGTTCCATTCTAATCCTCATGCATTCCATTCAAGAAATATTCATTAATGTCATGGTCTGGAAACTAAAATAGAATAAACATAAAGTGTTAAGAGAATTACATGTAATTTTTGCAAACATTGTGCACTCATCAAATACTTACATGTATATATTCAATGACGTTATTTATGGAATGTGCAATTACTAACAATGTAATCTTTTCTATTGTTATACTTTCATGTTAAATACTGAAATCTGATTGGTTAAGACGAAGTTCATAATATATAAATAGTGCCTGTTTGGGAGGGTAACAGTTGAAATTGACACCCCGAGAAAACCATTGTCAACCGACGCGAAGCGGAGGTTGACAATGGTTTTCGAGGGGTGTCAATTTCAACTGTTATCCTCCCAAACAGGCACTATTTATTTTGTTATACTGAATGTCTTTTTTAAAATTTTTAAGAAAATTTTACTGCTTTTATATAGGAATAACGTGAATTCTACAGCGAACCGTACGCGCATAATTTTCGCGCATGTAACATTTTTTAATGTTACCCGTTGCCAAGTGCGTTGCTAACGCTGAGGGTAATAGTAAATATTATTAACTGCGTCTTAACCAATCAGATTTCAGTATTTAACATGAAAGTATAACAATCCGTTCTATTACCCTCAGCGTTAGCAACGCACTTAGCAACGGGTAAC
This sequence comes from Magallana gigas, assembly GCF_902806645.1. Lineage (NCBI taxonomy): Eukaryota > Metazoa > Mollusca > Bivalvia > Ostreida > Ostreidae > Magallana > Magallana gigas. Next base: position 43,993,482 of record NC_047565.1, on the reverse strand, counting down.
ATTACAAATTGTTACATGCGCGAAAATTATGCTCGTACGGTTCGCTGTAGAATTTACGTTATTCCTATATAAAAGCGCAGTAAAATTTTCTTAAAAATTAAGACATTCAGTATAACAAAATAAATAGTGCCTGTTTGGGAGGACAACAGTTGTAATTGACACCCCTCGAAAACCATTGTCAACCTCCGCTTCGCGTCAGTGGACAATGGTTTTCTCCGGGTGTCAATTTCAACTGTTACCCTCCCAAACAGGCACTATTTATATAATATTGTACATACATGTATTACATCATTTTGCCACTAATTTTAAACCCAGCTGACAGTTTCTTTTTGTTGTATATATACAGCGTCAAAAGATAGTTGCATCATGTGCATGTACTTTCAGTAATTTTAAAAGCCATAAAAACATTTCAGTACTACAAAACACTTTAAATTTGTCAAATGATTTTACAAATGAAATATGTACTAATATACCGGTAAGTCACAAGTGATATATACTTTTTAAAGCAGTACAATGTATCACATATATGACAACATCAGAAAACCTGGCTCAATCAATTCTGCACACACATGATAAATGTAATGAATGTGTAACTTCAATGGTGTAACTTCAAAGATATTTAGATATCCAGTGGACAGAAAGATATTAAATATATTGAACAAAGATCAAAGTCATAAACACTTATGTAACACTTATGTAACATATGATTGTCTGTATGAGTTTCAACTATCAACATTCTATGTACACCAAAATATGATTGCCTCAATAACAAAAACTAATCTGAAAAACATATTTCCAGCATAAGAAATTCATGGGATTTCTGCAAATCCCATTTTCTCAGAGAGTGTAAAACACATCTCTTAAAGTTTATAGTATTTTCAAACTCCTGGTATTCCTTTCAGAGGTTCCCACCCCTTAAAATACAGATAATCAAGCAGATTTGCAACAACATGCGCGGATCTAGAGGGGGGGTCGGGGGGGTCCCGACCCCCCCTGGAAAATGAAAATTTATTAAATTTACATAGTAAAATTATCGCGAAAATATGCCTCGGACCCCCCCTGGCAAACACAATTATCCTTTGGACCCCCCCTGGAAAAATTTTCTGGATCCGCGCATGAACAAGATGCCCATATAAACCTTTCCCTTTTACACAAGACATTGTAGCTATTTAGATGACTTTGCTTGGCTTTCAATCAGCTTAAACCAAATATATCTACATATGGAAAACAAGTTGTAAGTTTATTACATGACAAAGAAGTACCTTCTGGGCTTCAGCAGACTTGACTGGGTCATTAGCAATATCAAATTGACAATATTTTCTATATTCCTGATCTTCAGATCATCTGGAAGCCGCAGATAAATCTGTAGATTAGAAGAAAAAAGATACACTAGCTATCATTACAAAGCTAAATGCTGTCATTATCAAAACAAAAGGGCGTGTCCTAGATTACACTTTTTTATGGGCACATGCAGTATCTGAGACATGGTCAAAACATTACCATGATAACAGCTATAACAACTCATTAAGTGGGAAATGACATGTAACTATAAAATTTGTTATGGTTTTCATATTCTCTCTCTCTCTCTCTCTCTCTCTCTCTCTCAACATCTTTGTCAGCAATATTTCTAGTGCAATGTGGCATTATTGAAATATATATATATATATGGTTCATGGAAGCAAGGCAATCAATAACAATTACATGTACACTGTAATTACTCTCTCTCTCCTCTCTCTCTCTGAGTCTCTCTCTCTCTCATACTCTAGATAAATAAGACATAAAGTTAACAGTTTGAATGAGATACAGATATCAAAACCACATGTACAGTGTACATTGTACGTGTCGAGGAAATTCTGTATGGAAATGACTGAAAGCATGATTGACACAAACTCAATATTGTAGGAAAAACATACAATATTTTTTTAACGTATGCTACGTAACAATATGTGTAAAAACTGACTATAATACACCTGCATACACATTTCATACAAAAACATGTCTTTCAAGTCACATTTCACAACGACCATTAATTATCGACATTTTTGTAACATGTGTACTATACTTAATGCATTGTAGGCTTTTAAAAGAGTTTTTGAGTAGTTTAACAATGTAAGTAAGTATGTTCTTACCGACGAATGATTATTCCTTAGCACGTTTTAGATTGTTGACAAAATCGAGGATCGCTGTTCAGACTGTTTCATGCTGAACAAAATTTAACGAGATAAGGCTAATCACCCCAAACTTTGACTTCACATTAATAAACAATTGTTCTGCAACTTTAAATAATTTAAAAGCTTGCCAATATAAGAAACAAAAAACTTTTACTTACCTTTTCCATTTAAACTCCTCTCTCGATTTTCACGAGTATGAGACTGGTCACGTTAAAATCCCGAGATATACGAAGTTTTGACTTTCTCGGGTTTTTTCATTCTTTCTTGAATATAAAAACCAGAAAGGTTCCGATTATGCTAATAAGGCTGTGAGGTGTGTATATGACACCTTCACATTGTGTCGTATTCTTCTTCTTCTTCTTCCTATAATGTGCTGGCCTCGGTTTCCGAGTGTTATAGCACGCATCGAACACAGCTAAAAGCCTCCTATTTACAGTTAAAATCGGGTAAAAACAATGGTCTGCATGTCACTTAAGGGTCATAGGACACAGCTAAGGTGTTGTTTAGCTGCTTCTTGAAGCCATCGATGGTACTGGCTTCTTTAACGTCATCTGACAGGCTGTTCCAGTCCCTGATGGTTCTTGGGAAGAAGGAGAACTTATACACGTCTTTGTATGTTGGTGGCTGACGGTATTTGCTGCCCCTTGTGCGAGTATCCCCTGGTGTTAGATATGATGTTGCTGGGATGTCGATGAGGTCATTCCTGATCTTATACATCATGATGAGCCGTGATCTTAGTCGGCGTGTTTCGAGGGGCTCCCATTGTAGGTCCTCCATCATAGATGTTACACAGCCTGGTGTTCTTACATAATAGTTGCCCTTGACAAACCTTGCAGCTCTCCTCTGGACACTCTCCAACAGTTGTATTTGGGCTTGCTGATATGGGTCCCAGACAGTCGCTGCATACTCCAGGGTGGGCCTGACGATTGTACTGTAAGCAGCTGATTTAATGTCGGCTCTACATCCCTGTATGTTGCGACGGAGAAAACCTAGGGTCTTGCTTGATTTGGCTCGGACATTGTTGATGTGTTCCGTCCAGTTCAGCCTGTTGTTTATGGTTACACCTAGGTACTTTCCACTGCTGACTGATTCGAGGGTGTGGCCATGGAGGAGGTAGTTGTTGGTTATGGGACGTTGTTTCCTGGATACATGGATGACTGTGCATTTCTGGGGGTGGAATTCCATTTGCCATTCTCGTTCCCATTTCTCTAGTGACTTCAGATCTTTTTGGAGCTGCTCAGCATCGGCTCTGGAGTTTATTTTCCGATAAAGCAGACAATCGTCAGCAAATAATCTTGCGTCTGATGATGTATGCTCCGGCAAGTCATTGATATAGGTGAGAAATAGTAATGGTCCCATCACAGTACCCTGGGGAACCCCTGAGATGACATCAGCTCTGGTAGAGGATTGACCCTCTAAGTTGACTTGCTGTGTCCGTTTCGCAAGGAAATCCTTGATCCAGTTCCATGTGTTACCTCTGATACCATAGAAGTGCAATTTGTGTAGGAGGCGCTGGTGTGGCACTTTGTCAAAGGCCTTGGAGAAGTCCAACAACACTATGTCTACTTGCTCTCCATGGGCCAGTGACTTGGCTACCTCGTCCACTGTAATCAACAACTGCGACTCGCATGATCGTCTTGCTCTAAAACCGTGTTGCTGGTCTGCCAGAATATGGTTACTGTCGTAGTGATCCATGATTTGGCTATGTACGATATGTTCCAACAACTTACATGATATGGAAGTTAAGGAGACTGGGCGGTAGTTTGAGGCTAAGTGTCTCTCTCCTTTCTTAAATATGGGGACAATAGATGCTTCCCTCCAGTCATCTGGCACTTTTCCGGTATCAAGTGAGAGTTGGAACAGTTTTGTCATGATTGGGGTTAGTTCTGGTGCAAAGTCCTGGAGGAATCTCGCTGGAATTGTGTCTGGACCGGTTGCTTTGTGTACATTTAGGCCCTTCAGGAGCTTGCATACACCACTTCTTCCTATGCGGATGTTGTTCATAGAAGGATGTGGGCTATCTCCTTTTGATGGCATGTCTGCTAGGTCTTCCTTTGTGTAAACCGAATGAAATTGGTTGTTTAGGATTTCTGCCTTGGACACTGTGTCACTATGGAGCAGCCCATCTGGACCCTTAAGTGGAGACACGCCGCTGGAGTCCTGTTTTTGATGTTTAATGTAGGACCAGAATCTCTTTGAATCCTCACTTATCACTTCCTGTAGGTATTTTTCCCTTCCCAGTCGTATCTCTCGCTGGCATGATGTTTTCAGTTTGTTGTATCGATTTCTGTCTCTGTTGTTTTTGGTTCTTCTTGCTTTTTGATGTGCTCTATTTTTTCTTCTTGTGAGCCTGTTTAGGTAGGTATCAATCCATGGATGTGATGGCCTTGATCTAGTAAACTTAGTTGGTATATGTTTCCTCATCAAGTCATTGATCATACCCTTGAACTTGGCCCATATTAGATTGATGTCCCTGATGTTGTCACATTCCTTATAGTTGTTCTTTATTTCTTCTCTGATGGCATCCATATTGGCCCTTTTCCACAGAAAGATCTCTCTTCTTTGGTGTTTCGATCTTACTGGTTCCACTGCTGCATCACATAAGATAACATCGTGATCGGCTTTGCCAATGGGTGGTAAACTCCTAATCTTTTCTATCAGGGTTGGGTGGGAAGTAAATAGTAGATCTAGGATATTATCCCCTCTTGTCTTGCAGGTTATTACTTGTTCTAAGCCTAGTTCTTCGCTGGTATTCACTATGGACTCACTGATATACTTTGGGTAGATGTTGTTCCCACTGAGTACATTATGTGATTTCCAATCTATGTCGGGTGCATTAAAGTCCCCACCAATGTGGAAGATTGCCTTCTTATTATTATTATTATATTATTTCTCGAAATAAAGAATAAAATGAAGTATAATTTTTTAGATAGTTTCTTTCCAAATTTAAACACCTTACAGCGTAGCACAGTGGGTTAGTGGGGTCGCTAGAAACCTGAAGGTCATGAGTTCGATTCCCGTTGCGGACAATAATATTTTTAACTTTCCATAATTTTCTAAAACGTATTTTTTGGTTGAATACTGTGAAAGAAAATTCTAAACCGGTGAAAATATTTCAATTATGATATACTTTAATGCACATTATTATCGACACCTTAAGGGGATGGGAGGGTTGCTTTGAATTTCTCTCAGGTTGGGATACATAAATCCTATTAGCGTAGTCAATTGAATGCTGGAGAAAACGTACCCAGGAGAAAACGTACCCAGGAGAAAACGTACCCAATTTATAGGGTACGTTTTCTCCAGGAGAAAACGTACCCGGGTACGTTTTCTCCAAGAGAAAACGTACCCTATGAAAATAATAAATAATGGTTTTCATGGATATTCTTGAATGAAACAAAATAAAATATACAATGAACATTTGTAGCATTTGTTGCTGTTGTTTTTAAATGCTTAGTCACGTACTTAAATTATTAAGACAATAATTTGTAACATACACATACACGGAGATGGCCTGAGCAGTTTAATTGGTCGACAATTAATACACCATAAACGAGACCGTTAAATAATTAGTTTTTATTGCAATCTCATTTGGAGAACTAAATGATGAGTATCTCATGAAGTCGATATCGCGTTATTTCTTTATTTTTTTGCATTTTTTGAAATTTATCTATAAAACAAAGTTGCTTAATAAAACCAAGTTCACATGGAAACTACTACGAAATGTAACATTGAACAGTCAATTTGCTTCTGACGCCACTGACATGCTGCTCAGGTATTTAATTGATTATCACTATAATTAAAAACAGGGGATCTCGCATGGAGAAACTCAAATCGGTAAGGCTACCGATAAATGGATAATTAGAAGAAGTCAGATAACACTTTATGACAGGTCATTATTAAATTCGTACTAAAATAAAAGTCGCTACAATTATTATAAAGATATTATTCATAAAATGAATATATTTCTATACATCTATGCATTGAAATATGCATTAAAGTAGCATTTGAAAATTATTTAATATGTCCAACCCCTTTAAAATTATAAAGTATTAAAGTCATATATCTATAAAACTCTTACATTTATGTATATTTATTATGCAAAATAGTATTTAAAACTATTAAGAAGTATAATTATGATTTTCATAGGGTACGTTTTCTCTTGGAGAAAACGTACCCGGGTACGTTTTCTCCTGGAGAAAACGTACCCTAGAGATTGGGTACGTTTTCTCCCGGGTACGTTTTCTCTTGGGTACGTTTTCTCCTGATACCAGTCAATTTTCCCCTTCATTTATTTGACTTAGTTTTGCATTAAAGCGAATATATTCACGTATACAGGCCGATAATGAAATATTTATGTGAATTTGTGTAAAAATAAAAATGGCGACATCAATGATATCAGTGTAATTTTTGCGACGAAAAAGATTTTGTCGACATAACACTCGTTTTAGAGTTCTTAAGGTGGCTCTATACACCCACAGTTTATTCCAATTTTCACTAGAAGACCACAAAACATATACTTATCAAATATTAAAATGATGATAGGGATTCTATAGGTATTTTAAATGAATTTTTTAAATGTTTTTCGCGTTTTTGTAAAATATTTTTTAAAAAGACAGCTAATAACAAATTGAGAGGAAATTTTTTGTCATATGATGGATATTTCCTTCGGACACATAAAAAAATATATAACACTTCTTAACATTCAAAAATGTTATTGCAATTTTTTTTAGTATTTCCCCATAACATAATTTTTCATAGTTTCTTACTCTGTTGACAAATCATCTGAAAAAGTTGCTTGATGTTATAAGAAAATGTATTTCAATAAATGTGACGTAAAAAATTTAATGAAAATCATCGCAAATAAACACCAAAAATATTTTAAATGTTATTTGGTATGAAAGTTCCGCAGGTAAGGGTTATCGTTCCTAAGTCCCACCTTGGGGACTTTTCATTTCTGAGTTGAAGAACATTTCCTAAATATAATGCTGGAATGATAAATACATAGTACATATTTCATTATAGGCCTGTATAAGTGAATAAATTCGCTTTAATGCAAAACTAAGTCAAATAAATAAAGGGGAAAATTGACTAAGCTTATAGGATTTATGTATCCCAACCTAAGAGAGATTCAAAGCAACCGTCCCATTTCCTTAAGGTGTCGATATTAATGTGCATTAAAGAATATCATAATTGAAATATTTTCACCGGTTTAGAATTTTCTTTCACAGTATTCAACCAAAAATACGTTTAAGAAAATTTTGTTAAGTTAACAAATTTATTGTTCTCAATCGGAATCGAACTCATGACGTATATAGGTTTGTAGTGAACCCACTAACCCACTGCGCTACGCTGTAAGATATCAATGATGGGAAAGAAACTATTTTAAAACCTATACCTTTTTATTGTTTATTTCGATAAATAATACCACACAACGTGAAGGTGTCACATCCCACATTACTTGTAAGTAATGAATTTTCCTATTATCAAATTAAATCTATTCATTTAACAAATTTTTCAAAAGAGTGGTCCCCATACAATTCGCCTCAGTTTAAATCAGTCAGTACCGGAAATGCATGCTTCCAGATTTACTTTTTTGTGTACTGCGTCATCATAAAGTTGTGTATAGAGCCAGCTTAAACTAATAATAATTCGATGATTTAAACTTCCAGGGAACACAAAATGTCTTTGTAGGTAAACCCATATGAATATAAAAAGCAGCGGTTGTGTCAACGTCCATCTTCTTAACCAAATATAGATACAATAACACTTTCCTTTTGCCAAATGATTTATGTGGCGGCCGCCAGATAAATTATGTGGCGGCCGCCAGATAAATTATGTGGCGGCCGCTAAATAATAAGTGGCGGTCGCCAGATAAAATATTTCTCCTACGTGGCACCAACGGGCTTCCGTAGGCAAGCTTTATGGAAAGCTATTACTTGTTAAATTTACGTTCATCCATCGGTAGGTTTGCCGCCATGTTGATTTTACAATGACGGAGATGTCATTTGGTAATGGTGGATCGAAGAAAAACTTATGGGGAAAAGGTTACATCAACTTTTATTTCCTTTTGAATATGTGAAATAATGTTTTCTTACTTTTTTCTGTTTTTAAAATGTTGTTTCTAGAGTCAGAATAAAGTGTTAATACATTGATTAGCATGATTAACGTTAGTCCCTATCTTAAAACAAAACGAAAGTAGAAATTTTTGAATTCTGAATTATCTACTATATTTTGCAATTTAAATGATGAAAGGAGCCAAACTATTATAAAAATAAATTTAATTTTTGTTTATCATCATTTCATTTAAATTTTAAAGAAATTAGTGTATTGTAAACTGTTTTTTCGTTATACAGGGTGTTTCTAAAATCGTTTCACTCAATGAGCGATTCGTACCGAGACATCGTTTCCGCACCGGTACGTTTTGTAATGATATTAGATTATACAAAACATATTTTAATATTCATGGCCATAACTAGGGTATATAAGAAATAAGAATAAGATATAGAGCAATGGCGTCGGAAGCAAATTGAAAGTGAGGGGGGGGGTGGTCACTTAAACATGCATCATATGACCCTAAAACCTTCTTTCTCTTCATTCTTGTGCATGCTAGTTTGCTACAATTTAAGGCCAAAGTTTTTTTTTTGGCTCATGATAAGATATAATTGGCTTTATATTTTGTCAACATGTGCTTTACCTCTTTATTAAATAATAGGGACTTTATTGTTCATCCTATGAATATTCATTTATTAATTTATAATTAATTCCACCTACCAATATTCCCCAGTAATTAATTGCAGGAAAAGTGTATGCATAATTATATAATCATGCAGAAGGAGCACGGATGGAAATCTGAGGGTTCTACAAAGTTATAATGTTCACGGCCCTTGATTTTGGGTTCAGGTTCAGGAATGGGGTTGTAATGACTTTTAGTTATAGTGATCTTTTACTTAAGGATGCGTGGGACACCTTCATATTCTGACATTGTAAATAAACAAAATGAACGCCAATCTTTTATGTTTTTTAAATATGTTCAAGAGTCAGCAACTGACTTTCTATCCATAAGCTTTAAACCTGCTGGGCCTTTTAAATGCTTTACTTTTATTTCATAAGTTTTGTTAAACTCATTTGCATTTGTGGTCGATTAGACATGCTTAATGTGCTTAATAAGTACAATTAATTATTTTGATATTATTCATATCATTTCATCCATATGCATATAATAAGGTGCAGTTCCATAATATACTAAAGTATTTCCTCACTACTGATTCTTTTTATGCCCTCTATCGAAGAAGAGAGGGTGATTATAATATTGCTTTACTGTTGTCTGTCAGTCAGTTTCCATTCATTTTCTTCGCAGAGGTTGCACCTACTGAAATAAAATTTGTTAAACAGATTTATCATACAAATATCTATGTCAAGTTTGATTTTGGGTATGATCAAGTATTTTTTGACAGAGGTATGCCACTTGGACTTGAAAAAGTTCCAATTATTTGAGTTTCCATTCATTTTTTTCACAGCTAGTGTTCTTCAAGAGAAGGGGTATAAATGTTTCGCAAACATCTCTTGTTTATAAGAATTTGATAGACATCCACATACACGTGCACACTTCCTTTACCTTGATCACCCTTTGAAAAATTCTAGAATCATGTATTAACCTATTCAGCTTGTTGTCCTCACATGAAATTAAATTTTGAATGAAATTTTCTTGTATCTTAACAGCAATGAAGAAGACCAACACCAACACATTTCTCCAATGCCTACTGTAAAAATTGGGAACAACAAGCAATTCTCGGGTAAAATTTTTAAAATTGTATTAGTTTTGTGTTTTCTGATAAGCTTATACTGACAACAACAAGCCATTGTAAATAAGAAGAAAATGTATTCTTAAAAATTCATTTAGATGATATTCTTGGACTTATTTGAAAGATCTGAAATTTAGAATCATATTGAACACTTTATCATTTTAATTATTAAAACACTTCCTCATATTAAATGAGCTACAATGTACGTATGATTAACATTGCTTCTTTGTTTTTTCAGATTCAGAAATAGTTTCAGAACAAACGGATCATCTTGCTGGTAAGTAAAAAAAATGTGAGGGAAAGTTACACTTCATTTTACAAGTTAGAGATGCAAATGAAAATTAATAAAATTCATGATGTTTTCTTATAAGCTTATACTGACAACAAGCCATTGTAAATAAGAAGAAAATGTATTCTCAAGAATTTATTTAGATGATATTCTTGGACTTATTTGAAAGTTCTGAAATTTAGAATCATATTGAACACTTTATCATTTTAATTATTAAAACACTTCCTCATGTCAAATGAGCTACAATGTACATATGATTAACATTGCTTCTTTGTTTTTTTAGATTCAGCAAAAATGGATCATCTTGCAGGTAAGTAAAAAAAAATGTGAGGGAAAGTTACACTTCATTTTACAAGTAAGGATGGGAATGGAAATTAATAAAATTCATTACATAAAATTACCAAATTCATTGATAAATAAAGATATTTTACAGCCAAATACAGTCAAACTTCGTTATCTCGAACTAGATGGGACTGTATAAGAACTTAGAGATATCAGAGTATTCGAGATATCGAGGGTAAAATAAGTTATTTGGACTTACAATTAACTTCTACATACCCATTGTATCCAAGATATCAGTGTTCGAGATTTCAAAGTTCAACTGTAGTGATAAAACTTTGAATTTTAAGAAGTAGTACAAGGTAAATTAATGATATTTCAACTAAATATATTTACTTTGATAATATAAGAACATGCATTATTATTTAAGTTTTCTAATTTGACCAAAAAAAAAATGTTGAAGAGTTTCTCAATTGAGAGGGACGTAGTACGTATACCAAAAAAATAGCTTTGACAGCCCTGCACATCACATACCGGTATATTTGAAAATCAAGCAACCTTTTTAGTTGATAAAATGCAAAATTATTCTTTAAAGGGGCATAGTCACGATTTTGGTCAAAATTTATTTTTCCAATTCTAATGTTTGCAGTGCTTCAGTAAGGCATTTTTAATAGGCAACCAAAATCTGAGTGCCATTTGTTGAGTTATAAGCAGGTTACAGAGCTTACAATTCCTTATTATGTAAACAAAGCTTTTGTTTACATTTTAAATGTTGAAGTGGACATTCCAGTTTTAGACCTAAAATGAATGTGTTAAACATTAGAAAGTGTTTCTTTATGCTTAAAATGAAAAGGAAAATGGACAAATCAGCTTGAACAAGATTTTTTTACTACTACATTGAACCTATGTAAACAAGCACACGGCATGAGCCTTGTTTACATACCAAAGAATTTTGTGGCCTGTATCTTGTTTATAACTCTACGAATGACACTCAATTTTCATTTGGTTATCAGAAATATGCATTCTTTGAGCAATGTAAGTAGTAAAAACAGAAAAATGAAATTGACCAAAATCGTGACCATGCCCCTTTCATACATGTAACACCATTATGATGACCACCTTTCACGATATATATTGGACTGTTAGTACATGTAAAACATGATTATTAATTGTTTCATATGGATCATTATACCCCTCACAAGCAAAGTTTTTGGGGGGTATATAGGAATCCCCTTGTCTGTCTGTCTGTCTGACAGTGTGCAATCGGGTCTCATCCATATCTTTCTTATGGAGAAACATTGGAAGTTCGTACATTAAACAAAGATTGCTTAGGACCTAACTTCACCTAAGGGTTTGTCATGATCTTGGCCCATGGTCTTTTGCAGTTGGGCAAGTTCAAGGTCATTTGAAGGAAAAGTTCATAATTTTTGTCTGGTACACATCTTTTTTATGGAGAAACATTGGAAGTTAGTACTTCACACAAAGATTACTTACTATTATCTTAACCCAAGGTCATTTTGCAAGTTCAAGGTCATTGTAAGAAAAATGCATAACTCCTGTCTAGGCCATATCTTGTAACGGAAATTATTAGAAGCTTCCTACTTCACAAAAAGATTGCTTATTAAGTATGACCTGAAAATATGTCCAGACCTTGAGTTAATAATTTTGTCATTTTGCAAGTTCAAGGTAACTTAAGAAAATTGGTAAATCCATTACTTTCCAATAGAGAAATACTTGAGTTATTATATTTTCTTGGGGGGGGGGGGGGGGTTTATCATTTGTGAGCTTGTTCACAGTACCTCCAGTTATGAACCATGAATACACTGTCTTATGTCAAACATCAAGTCTTAGCTTTATAAACTAAATGATCCTACCGGTAATTAATAACTAGTGTTCCCTGCAAAAAGAATTCACAACTTATTGGAAAATTTGGTAAACTGACAGGCTGCATTTCTCCCATGCAAGAACCTTATGTTTTTTAACTCTTTGCAAGTACTGTAAACCAACTTTTATTTGCCTGCGAGAAATTTTCGCGAGGTTAGCGAGAGCCTTGTTGTCGCGAATATTTCTCGCAACGAACCAATCCTTTGTCTAATGTTTTTATAACAATACAGGTCTGAATTAGGATTGGTCACAAACATTAGTCGTCGTGAACCAGTTTATCGGCAGTTCATTGCGAAATAAAGTCGCCCCAAATAAAAATTGGTTTATAGTAAATGAATAATAAATATATTTGGACCCAAAAAGTTAATGGGTAGCAGGTAACTGAAAACAACAAAAGCGAAGTGTAACAAAAGCTAACACTTAGCTGCAGGTTTGTAGCTCTATGGGGAAAATTTGGGTTGACATTCAGTAGAGCTACAGTTCCTCACACTCAAAAACTTGCAATTTATTGGCACACAAAACAGAAGTTTTTTCAGTTGGAGTTGATGTACATTTTACTAAATCAAAATCTATGAAAAATTAGCTTTTTTTCAATGGAAGATGAGGTAATTTGGACAAAGTTGCCTATTACTTTTCTGATAGAAATGTCAGGTATCCCAAAGTTACTACCTTGGGGTGTTTTTTTTCCCATTTCATCTTATTTTTTGCACAGAATGTATGCTGTCTTTGAAAATCTCCATTATTGCTACATGAAAACTATTAATAAAACTCATCGATATATATGAAATGTCATTATTTTTTTTATATATGTTTTCCAGTGCAGAAAGGTTACCTGTTCATGTCAGAACACATACATAAGGAGCCACAGCTGGTTTGTTATCTTTGCCATTTATGCGAGTCACCTCTCTCTGATGATGAAAAGAAAGACATGAGAGATGGAAAAGGCTATTTTAAGAAGAAGGAGCTTCTAAAATGTCTTATCTCAAAGGGGGAAACTGCTTGCAAGGAATTCTTGGAAAAGTTCAAATGTTACCAAAATTTATATTCCCAGTTTTGCAATGCAGTACAGTCTGTAACTAATGCAGGTTTGTCCGTGGCTTTATATAGGGTTTGACAAGTCTGTATTTAAACGAATTCAGTATTTGCACATTTGAGAAAAATTTTAAAGCAGATAACAGCTTATAACCAAACCATGCGTTTTATTTTTGTGTAATATTATAGAAAAAATAACACTCATTGCACCACATTCTTATATTTTTATTAAAATGTCAACAATTGCCTGCATCGAGTCAATTAACTTACAGTCTTTGTATGTAAAATATTTGTATCTAGTGCACAACCGGAAAGTGATATATCTTTTGTTTTCTATATATAACCAGTACGTGGTTATGCATGTGATTGATAAGCAGACATGAATTAATATGAGAGGAAGTTGTGAGGAATTGTAATATTCATTCATACCAAAGTTCCTAGGTATAAGAAAGGGGTTTCAATGTGGGAAGAGGGACACATAAGTTACAATTTCACATAGAAGCTGCCTGGGGGTCATCACAATCTGAGGAGGTGGGGGGAACAATATTTTACATTGAAATTAATCTGTCCAAGGAAAAGGTAGGCTACATCTAAAATCAATGAATATACCGGTAGTACGAACAATTTTCACATTTATTCATACCAAAACCCTTGGGTGTCGAATAAGTTTGTCTTTAGGGGATAGTCCATTTTGAAAGAGGGTACATTTGTAAAATTAAAATAGAGTAGCAATGTACTGAAGTTATTATACAGATTTTTAAAAATTTTTCCATAGTCTAAGAGAGTTGCAGATCACAATTTGGTTGGGGGCAATATCACAGAGAATTTTGTTGATGTAAAAGAAATCTCATGAAAAAAAGGTTTTCATGTGTAAAACCAATGTTGAAGCAATCTATTGTGAATAATTCTCAAATTTATTCATCAATTTGAATTCTCCTTAATGAAAAAAAAATATTTTGCAGATTTAATGTTTGTTAATTGTGACCATATTTCATTAATTCAAAATTATTCTGTTCCAGATGGCATCCAACAAGATGTCTTTTTGACACATGATAAACTGCCTCGTTTTGGAGCAGTGTTGTTGGAGGAGATGGAACCAACTCTAGTGGCTGACATTCTTTACTGTCATGCTGTACTAAGTTTCGATGAGCATGATGAAATCAATGAAATGCCATATAGAAGAGAGAAAGCAATGAAACTATTCACAAAAATTAGACAACAGCCAGACAAGATTAGTGTCTTTTGCCATGCATTAGAACAAAGCAAGTGTAACAAAGCTGTAGAATACATCAGAAACAGTACAAGCAATGGCCCTTTACACTCTCCAGGTGAGTAGAGTTTGATACAATTGTATCTCAATTATATATGATATGATTTATCTTTGTAGATTTACCGGTACTTCCGATAAACTGGTTCGTGACAACTAATGTTTGCGACCGAGAATTATCCAGACATTATATTGTTGTAACAACCATATGACAAGGACTGATTAGCGACAAGAAATATTTGCAAAGACAAGGCTCCCAATAAACTCATAAAATTTTTTTTTCATACAAATTAAAGTTAGTTTACAATAACTAGAACTTTAGTTTATCAGGGTTTTTCAGGACAAATTGTATAAGAAGAATGACAGCAAAGGAACCACTTGATCAATATTCATTTAATTCTATGACAAAAGTTTAATCTAAGAGCAGTTTTAAAATCAGGACAGAGTGACTGCATGTAAGAAACTTTGCACAGTCATACAATTTTTGGGTAGCAATAACTTTTAAAGGGGCAAGGTCACCATTTTTTTTTCAATTTTTCTGTCAATTCTTTACGTTGACAATATTTTACTAAGATATTTCTAAGAGGTCAGCCAAAATTTTACTGGCTTTTTGTATATTAACAAAGTTCAATAGTGCCATGTTTTTGTTTAAAATTTCTAATGGCACACTTATTGTGACCATAATTTAACAGTTTCTCTAATGCTATTAATTTTTTAATGTATTAATTATCTATTTAGCAACCTAGATGTAAACAAAAACATGGCAAGAGGCATGATGTAATTATGAGCTCTGTTTCTCGCTTATACAAGGTTGTTAATCGATGACATAGCAAGGATGACATACACATAAACAGTCTGCCATTCCCCCTTGCTTTAATGATAAGTAAGGTTGGTTAATACCTAGAGACATATACTTCTTAAATTTGTCACCATAATGGAGTAGAATTATACCTCTTTTGTTCCATTATCATTATCAAACTCTCAGACAAGCTGTAGTTTCTAAGATCTTGTCGCATTTATTCAGAATTCCAGAGTAAGGACAACACAGTCACATACAATATTTTGCAAACAATGCATATGATATCAAAGATGAATTCATTTTTATATTCTGGAATCTAGTCTTGTAATCAAATTAATATATTGATGCACAAAAAAAATACTGCTTTAACTCTTCCTCATACAAACTATGAAACTATGAAAATACCTTAATTAAGCAATGTAAATATTAAACTTGGAAAAGTAAAATTACAACAAAATTGGAAACATGCCCCTTTAAATGTTTCATTTTATTTTGTAGCAATTAGTGCAGTAAAGTGTGTTAGATTCAACTTCAGAAAAAATTTGGAGTACTTTCACAAAGTTTGTGAAAGAAAAAAAAAGTTGGTGGATTACCTGGAAATTAATAGATTCAAGGTAACCAGAACTGGTGAACTGGTACCAAAGGAGAGCTATCTAATCAAAACAGCCCTACGGAATGGGAAGCCTTGGTGCGATTGTATTCTGGAATGTATTAAACAGACAGACTATGTTTTTCTGAAGGAGTTGGTTGGACGACTTGAAAAAAGAAGAAAATATGGTAAGGGTGTGATTTTCATTACCTTTGGGTGAAGTCTCTGCATGGTTAAATGCACATATTAGTTAAATATTAGGGAAACAATTTGTACAAAGTTACACTGCTTTCAACAATAACTTGTTTTCAAGAGAAATTTATTTTGAGTAATTTCAAGCTTGTGACATCTTATTTGCTATCCTCTCTTTCTCCCCCATAATGCTTGCAACCTTTTCATTTAATTTTGAGCAGCAAATTTTCCACAATCATTTTTTTTTTTACATTTTACATTAACATAAATTATATAATAATCACACTCATTACAAGGGTTGTATCATACTCAGGTGACTGTTAATGCAATAGAGCATCTTGTTGAATTTTAGGAAGAGAGCAAGTAGGCCTTCAGTTCGACGTTAAAATGATGAAGGAAATGAAAGACTTTCTTCTCGATGAGTTAGAACCAGCACCCATTTCCCATGTTCTTTTAGAAGAAGAGGCATTTTCAGTAGATGATCATGATGAAGTAGAAAACACGGAAGGCAGGCCGATGCGTAAAAAAAAGGCTGAAGCTCTTTGTGGCATACTGCTAAGAGATGGGTCTGAATTGACAATGGAAAGTTTTTTGTATGCAGTGAGAAAAAACCAATATAAAATTATTATGAATGAAATTGGGAGAAGGCAATCTGGAGAGCAACCCATTACACAACAAAGACCAAGTGAGATCTATATGTATTCTTTTACAATTGTCTTTAGATTTTCTTTAAATGATAACTGTAAAGAATGAAATGCAGATTTGTGTTCTAGATAAATTATGAGTTTTCTCTTATGCTCGCAGCTCACATAACTCTAGTGAGCTCAGATGAAATTTTTTCTGGCATTTGTTATATGGGTTGTCATCAACCCCCAAAATTTTGATATTTTCTGTTTATTCAAGAACTATTAGGCGAATTTCATCCTAAATACTAGTCAGATTAACTAATTAACTTGCTTATACAGTTAACAAAAATATAAAATTGTTTTCTCTTTTCTTTCTTTTGAAAGGCTGCTTTGAAACAGATTTAATTAAGAATTAATTTGAAATAAATGTTAGACACTTTGGCTTAAAGACATTTGGGTAAAAAAAAAACCCCTATTTTTGACTTGAACAGTTTGGCCCAAGTTTTTGCACACCAAGGTCAAATATTTCAAGACATGATCAAGCTGTTCAATGACACTTAATTGCTCAAGGAGTTCCAGAATATTGCCATTTCAACTCAAGGCATTTCAGCTAAACTAGAGTTTTGGTTTTTTTTTTTACATAAAACAAAATGAAACAAAACTATACTGTTCAATACTCACAAAGTCTCAGGTGTGTCATAAACTAATTAAAATCTCTATAACATTGAAAGTGCTATCTGGTCTAAATATTATAGATATTGATAAGGTTATTGTGATAAGGCCTAAAGATTTTTCTGCAGAAAAAGGATGGCGTCAGGTTTGCTGAATATCTTGTTTTTATTTAAGCTAACCAAAGTGATATACAGATCAGGCATATTGGACAAGCACCTGAAAATGTAGAAGGTAATTAATTGTTGATTAATGAAACAGCAATCTGTTAGGCTATTTTTTTTTTAAATTGAATACATGTACCTTAATGACAGAAGAAATAATGGTTTATGAACTTTTGTTATTACTTTTTTTAGGGGAAAAGCCATTTAGATGTTCTGATTATTTCTCATCATGTACAAAAATTAATTCATTGAAGTAAAGAAATCTTTAAGCATGTGAATATTCTTAGAAATACAGCTTGTATTAATTAACCCCTTCCTTTATAATGATGCCTTTGGACACCGCAATTTACATTTAGATGGCTTTAGACATCTTTTTTACTCTGTCATATTCTTTTATTCATGAGTTTTTGAACAAATATTTTCAGCAAGATCTTTTAATGAAAATTGTTAAAGGATCATTTTTTCTTTAATTTCAGGGGTGTTTTTAAAAAGTAATTTTTTAAAAGGTCTTGTTGAAAATAATGATAAAGAGCTATTGTTCATATCTCTTTTATTATACTTAACAATTATTATAAAAATATTGGAATAATGTTTTGATTAACAAAATACAGAGAGAATAATACATACCCTTTTCCATATCACAGCCTGTATCAGCCCGAGACTCCAATATCAGCCCGAGGGCCGAAGGCCCAATTAATCGAGGGCTGACACAGGCTGTGATATGGAAAGGCTATTTATTATTATATTTATTATATACTTAGCAATTAGATTTTTAATAAAAAAGTATAAACTTGAACAAATTGACTTTAAATATTATTTGAAAGTAGTCTGTACATGTATTAAATAAAATTATGAGATGTTATTGTTTTACCAAACATGTAGCTACAGAACTGGAATTTCCTCGTATCTAAAAATAACTGCTCCAAAACTGAAGTATTTAACTGCATTTAAAAATGTCGACTGTAAGAAATGTTTTATTTTTCGTCTGTAAACATGCACAAATGCCGAAACAGAAAAAAAGGCAGATAACTTCCGCAAGGGGTGTGATATGGATCTGTATCAGCCACAGGAGGCCGATACGAGTTGTGTGATGTCATCTTTCTCGCATTATCACCGGTGTGAGATCGGTTTGTACGGTGTGAAACAGCAGTGTGAGATTTTTCTGTCTTACACTGTGTATTACTACGCCGTTTTAAAACGTAAACAAATGTTGTCTGCTGTAGGGAAATGCAAATTACTGCATTGAGATTATCCATTAAGTAATTGTGTTGATTAATTAATTACAATTTATCATATTTTTAATTAAAAAACTGTCGTATGCTCTCATTTTGACCTGCACTATTTGAAGCACGCGGATGGATAAACTGAAAGTAATCTTTTGAATGTCATAACAGAAAGTTGTCAAACATAATTTTTAGCTCACCGAGACGAAGTCAGGGGGAGCTTATGCTATACCCTCGGCGTCGGCGTCGGCGTCGGCGTCCGGACCTGGTTAAAGTTTTTGTTGCAGGTCCTGTATCTAAGCTATTACTTGTCCTATCTTCACCAAACTTGCATGGATGATGCATCTGGACCTACTTATGGACTTGAAAGACTTGGATGCTAAATCTGAGTCCTAAATTTCAGATGCTGGAGGAGGTTAAGATTGTTGGACCAGGTTAAAGTTTTTGTTGCAGGTGCCCTTTGATAGCAATATCTAAGTTACTGCTGGTCCGTACTTCATCAAACTTGCATGGATGGTGTGTCTTATGATACTGATGCACCAGGCAGGCTTGAATGCTGAATCTGAGCAATAGGTTTCGGATGCTGGACGAGGTTAAGGTTTTTAGAGCTGGTTAAAGTTTTTGTTGCAGGTGCCCTCTGATGATTATATCTTAGTTACTACTTGTCCTAACTTCACCAGACTTGCATGGATGGTGCGTCTTATGATACTGATGCACCTGACAGGCTTAAATGCTGAATCTGAGCCATAGGTTTCGGATGCTGAAGGAGGTTAAGGTCTTTAGAGCTGGTTAAAGTTTTTTAAACAGGTGCCCTCTGATGATTATATCTTAGTTATTACTTGTCCTATCTTCACCAGACTTGCATGGATGGTGCGTCTTATGATACTGATGCACCTGACAGGTTTGAATGCTGAGTCTGAGCCATAGGTTTCAGATGCTGGATATGGTTAAGTTTTTTGAACAGGTCACATGTTTAATAGATAATAGTACTTTTTCAAACTTGCATAGTTGATTAAACTGTAGTATGAATGAATCACAGAGGAAGGTTCAGATGCAGAGCTTGATCTCCATTATCAAGGATGCTATAAAATATATCTTAGTTATTACAGGTCCTAACTTCACCAAACTTGAATGGATGGTGTGTCTTATGATACAGATACACCTGACAGGCATGGATGTTGAATCTGAGCCAAAGGTTGCGGATGCTGGAGCAGGTTAAGGTTTTAATTGCTAGTGCCCTCTGATGATGATATCTTAGTTATTACTGGTCTGAACTTCACCAAACTTGCATGGAGATGCGTCTTATGTATACTGATGCACCTGACAGGCTTGAATGCTGAATCTGAGCCATAGGTTTCGGATGCTGGATGAGGTTTAGTTTTTTTGGAACATGTCAATTGTTTTATAGATGATAGCTTGTATAGTTGATTTAACTATATTATAAATGAAACGCAGAGGTTGCTTCAGATGCACAGCCTGATCTCCATTATCAAGGATGCTAAAGAAATCTCCTACCTCACTCAAACCTGCCCGATAGATAGATGTGTTTGTTGATAAATGATATAACATGATTCCTATGATATAGTATTGTATGGTACGAAACAATATTGTTTAATATGATACAATATAATATCATATGTAATATTATAAAAAGTTATATAATACGATATGATATTGTATATATTTTTTTGATATTTTATGTTATGATATTGTATCATGATATCGTTATGTATAGTATTGTATATTATGATCCAATATTGTATAATATTATATTGTATTATTAATTTATTATTTAATCACATGATACTATTACATAAGATATTGCAAAATATAATATTGTATCCTATGATACTATATTGTATTTTCTATAATATTGTATTATACGATTTTGTATAATATGATATAAGTTTCTGTAATATAGAATTATATCACATGAAATTGTATAATATGATACTGTTATATTATATAATATCGTATCATACGATATTGTATAATATGATACTGTTATATTATATAATATCGTATAATACGATATTGTAAAATATGATATTGGTTTATAATATGATTTATTATCACATCTGATTCACATGAAATTGTATTGTATGATATTGTAAAATATATTATTGTATCATATGATACAATATGTATAATATAATATTGTATTATATAATATATTACTTTATCACATAATATTGTATCATAAAATTTTGATATGATACATTGTTGTATCAAATAACATTGTATAATATGATACAATATCATATTATGTAACAAAAATGATACAGTATCATACAATATCATACTATATCATACAATATAATATCATATGTTTCAATGTTATGATATATTATGTAATATGATATTGTAATATAATACTATATTGTTTATTATATTATGATATTGTATTATTTGATCAAATACAATAGCGTATAACACAATACAATGTCATATCATACGTTAACAATATCATATCTCATCATTGTTTATTATGGTATTTTATTGTATTATATGATATTTGTTGTAAATATGATAGGATGCAATATTTAATTTTAAATTATTGTATTGATTAACATATGAACATATGATTATCATACAATTTTTTAACAGATGATATACGATATTGTGTCAAAACAGAATCCATGAATATCCAAGATCATAAAGTATGATTTTCATTTAATATGATAAAGGTGGTCTCATAAAGGTGAAGTCTCATAAGAGTGATGTCTCGTCTCGGTGAGCTTTGTAATCTGTGATTACCTATGTTTTAAGGTAATATAATGCAAGAAAAATAATCATTCATTATATACCCGTGTGGGATAGTGAAATTCCACCTCTTGGCCAAGATTCACGGTCTAGGACTCGGCAAAGCCTCGTCCTAGACCGTGTCCCCTCGGTGGAATTTCACTATCACACTCGTAATAATGAATGATTCTATTAGTATCACATATGCCAAAAACCTGTATTTATTACTAAGTATGTATTATAAGTTCATAGTTATATGAAGTACCATTATACCTTTTTTATTTTCAAAGAAATTCAAGCAGCCTCGGGATTAGAGGTAGTTTTGTCAATCCCTGTACAAGTGGTTGGAGATGTAGAGGGTTTACAACAAACAATTAATCAACTAAAAATTGACCCTGACTTCCAGGCAGAAGTAGCTATGGCTTCCCACATGACGGTGAGAAGTGTCTCTTTGGGATCAGTGGTACTAAGATTAATTGCACTGACTGATGATGCCTGTAAGATGCTATTTGATGAAAATGGGAAAAAAATGAAGACACTGATTGAAACATTTTTGCGTTTCTCTAATATAAAAGAGGATATGATTATAGGAAATATTAAGGTCACTGTCAGTGTACCAGAGGAGGAAACTGGAAGTAAGTAGCTTTTTATCAGGCTAAGTATTAGAATGATATTGTTGCATCACCTTGAGCTACACAAGAACGCCTCTACAAACATTTCAAACATACGTTCACCGGGATATGAACTTGGTTGGTCATGGCTTCTCAGACGATTTGATCATGTACCAACCAAGTTCCTGGTGAACATTTCAACATTGCTGTTTATTCTTAATATATACATTTGAAAAAGGCAAATTGTTCAGAATTGTTAAAATTACCGAGATTTATGTTTATGTTTACAATAAGACAAGCGTTAAGCGCCTGCTATGATCATTGTGACGTCGTGAAAAATTTAATACGCTTTCGCTATTCTGTAGGTTCATTTAAGGAAATATAGATGCAATTGTAAATATTAAGAAATATTTCATCTTTACGTAGGGGGTCCTGATGATAAAGAGCAGAGCTCTATTGATCATACGGGATTTGGAACATCCATAATAATTTAGTTTCAACTTGGCAAAAATGATTTTATTTAATAATTATTTGGTTTTTGTTTCATTAAAGTATATATACATTTTTTGTTTCTGTTTATACGTGCTTCATTTGATAAACACAGATAAATTACCAACGGATGACGAAATAAAAATACGAGGAAACTGGAACTTGCTTGTTGAAGAGCTGGAACCATCAACCATGGCAAAAAAATTGTTTGAAAAGCATGTTTTCAATGATGATGATACCCAAAAAATTTCAAGTATGAAAACAAGGAAAGAGAAAGTAGAAACGCTCCTTAGTTTGTTGCTGTCTAAACAAAGAGAAGTCGAGAATGCCTTTGATGCATTCATCAGATCTTTAGATGAGTTGGGAAAAGGTGACATTGCTGTTAAAATCAAGCCATCTGAAAAAATGCATCAAGAAGCAGGTCAGAAATTACAAATATAAATTAAAAGCTGTATATTAATTTTTAAAAGATTTGTTAAAGGGGCATGGTCACAATTTTGGTAAAAAATTATTCTTCCGATTTTAATGTTTATAATGCTTCAAAAAGGCATTTCTAGTAGGCAACCAAAATTTGAGTGTCATTTGCTTAGTTATAAACAAGTTACAGACTTGAAATTCTTTGCTATGTAAACAAAGTTTTTGTTTACATTTTGAATGTTGTAGTAAAAATTCCAGTGTAAGACCTAAAATGAATGTGTTAAACGTTAGGAGCTGTTTATTCACGCTTTAGACGAAGTAGTAGATATACAAATCAGCTTGAAAATTTTTTTTTACTGGTATATTTAACCATATGTAAACAAAAACAGGGCACGAGCCTTGTTTACATGACAAAGAATTGTGAGCCCTGTATCTTGCCTACAACTGACACTAAAATTTCATAAGAAATATTCCTCAAGCATTGTAAATGATAAAAACAGAAAAATAGAATTTGATCAAAATCGTGACCATGCCCTTTTAACTGTTTGACCCTGTTTTCAATTTTATGATAAATCATTCATTTATGCCCAATGTATTTTACCTAAATTTCAGAAAAAGTCCGTTTGGGATTGCTTTCCAAATTTGCAGAAGCAGTTGATGAAATTGAGTCAAGCCATATGGAGGAAACTTTTGAATTGTGTGGCATTGATAAACATTCTGTGAACTTCATTAGTTCTGAGTCAGGCAAAAGTCGCAAAGACAGAGCACTTCAATTTCTTACATATGTTTTGTTGAATGATGCCTATGTTCTTGGTATAGAGAAAGTTTTGAATGACAGAGGTTTAACTTGGCTCTTAGAGTATCCCAAAGACAGGAACTTTGCAGATCAGTGTAAGTATATATTACAAAGTTATATATAAGTAATAAATTGGAGTGAAAAGTGAACATTCAAAGTATTATAGCAACAATTAATGTTTATGCTTCATTTCATTTCCAGTAACGGGTGATAAACACAAGCGCACTCCAGGTGAAGTGCTCTATCAATGCGAATATGAGGTGGAGAGGAAGGAAATGAGAAGTGAGTTAAAATTTCTTTAACACAATTTATAATTTTAGCATTTATAGCTCTCCTGATCAAGAGACTCAAGTGAGCTTTCCTGATAAAAATTTGTCTGTCATTGTAAACTTTTTACATTTTCATCTTTTTCTGCAAAGCAACTGGGCCAAGTCTCCAGGAGTAGAGTGGGGTCACAATGGAGAGGGAATAAAGTTTTACTTAAGATTATATAGAGAAAATCTTCCTCTTAAAAACCAATTAGCCAGAAAAGCTGAAACTTGTGTTCAATTGTCCCCCCGGTCTGGATGCTTAGTCCCTAAAGAAGTCCCCCATGGACTGGCATGTTGACTTCCTGAGGGCTGGGGTGTAGGCCCTGTGGGTATGGAGAGGTGGGGCAACTTACCTTGGGTGCATGGGGAATTAAAGACAAAGGTTTTGGGTGTCAGTACACCATTGGCCGTTGGTAGGGGCTGTGGGGTTTCAACAATGTGACTCTTGGACTTATATGTAGTACACTTTTAACACTTTTAATTGTTGGGAGTCTCCCAGGGGTAGGAGCCACATAAGAACCATGATCATGATCATCCACTGGCAAACTACTTACTACTGATGCCTGACTAACACCCGAGTGACTGACTGCCCTGCAACGGTGCTGGTCTAATATAATGGCTACCATGAGCACTGCTAACCCCCCTCGTATGACTGCTGGGGAACTTGATCCCACCCTGAGAATATCACTTACTACGGAGTGGGAGATAGCATTCTTCATCCCTGTCAGGCTCTTCAGACATAAAGGAAGGATTACCGTAATGTCTCGTGTATAATACGCACTCGTGTATAATATGCACCCCCAAAAATGACCAAATAATGGCGAAAAAACAGCAGGTCCTATGTATAACACGCACCCAAAAGATTGCGAAATCAACGGCCGCCATTTTCCCCCAAACTATCGATGTTTCATGTAAATTTTATAATCCATGCGCAATTTCTTTAATTTTGAGATCGGAACATAGCACAGACAATGAAAATCGTCGGCCGCCATTTTCCCAAATAACTATCGATGTTTAATGATAATTTTTTAACCCAAGCGTAGTTACTGTAATTTTGTGATCGGAACATGGCCTAAGCGATATTAGAGTCAAAGTTCTTACACTTTTGATTAAAAAAGACAGCATGATTTACATGGGCGGAATCAAATATCATTTGACACTTCGTAAAGAGTTCCTTACAACATCGGAGAAGTAGAAGATCATCTTACGTAGAGAAGAACGGCAACCGAGCTTAGTGCTTAAAAGTAATAGTGTTTGCAGACATAAACCAGAAATGATTTAATTGATTAATTATAGTCAAACCCTATGATTGTTGTTTAAATAAACATTGTGAAGAAACGTACGTATGTCGTATTTCGTCATTATCAAGTCGTACAAATGATCGATGTAATTTTAGCAGTGTCTATGTAAAGCAATAACGTTTAACTGCATAACGAGACACAAAGTAATTAAGTTTAATAAAATCAGAATAATTGCTTATCTACCTGCACTTGAAAACACCCTGTGAAGTCCGACACGAGAGAGGTGCATGCCTATGACACCGGAAATTGTTAAACAAACATTGACCACGCGCCGAGTCAACAGGTGGCTGCTTACGTAATGACGAATACACTGGCGATATTTAAACTTGTTTGATGCAAGAAATAGTGTTAAGAGAGGATAAATATTTCAATACATGGGGAAAAAAATTAAGAATAAGGTATTTCTGATGTAGTAAATTTAGTATACTCTCATTCAATTTGCATAACACGCCATATCGGCAGTCACTACTCCCGTGGTATCAAGAATCACGGCTTGAAAGAATGGGGTACAATTTTTGTCCTATGTATAACACGCACCCCCCACTTTTGATCAAATTTTGGCTGAAAAAAAGTGCGTGTTATACACGCGACATTACGGTATTTTAATAAGATCAAACACTTAGTATTATCCTTTAAAATAGATGTCAGTGCAATAAAATCGGGTAGTACATAACTGCCACATTGGTGCATTATCACGTGACAACTATAAATAGCTTACGTATATACCTTAACATAAAATGAGATTTATTTTCTCCCTCGTTTCACTCCTCCGAAAATAAATATTTTCTTGACTAATTTGTTGAAAAACAAAAACAGATTTTTTAGGATTGGTGTGTTCGTTACAAATCGCATTTTTAATATACATACGACATACAAATAAATGGCAACACAAAATATTAGTTTATCTCAAAAAACATATTTGGGTCAGGGTGGGTAGGGAAAACCAAAGACAACCTATACTACTTTGTAACGAACGTCGCATTAATCGAATACTCCCGGGAAATCAATTTATACTGAGAGCGAAAGCGCTCGTGCATGAAAAAACCAGTATTGAAGTAAACCAGATAATACGAATACTAACGGAAATAAACGAAGTTAAAAACGTAAAGAAATAAATAGAACAACACTACCCCGCAGTTTCAAAAATAAAATAAATATACTAAGTGAAAGCAAAACATCTCAGTTTTATAAAATTCGCTGCTAAAGTCCTATGTTCTTCCTTATTAAAAAGTTATTTATCAGGTTCTCGTAAAACCTTCCCAACTTTTATATAGTTTGCACGGAAAACGGCAAATTGCATCAAAACAACACACAACATGGGATTCTAGCAGCACTTTTCAATTTAAGCATTGATCAAACTAACGATACGTATAAAATTTCAAGTTCAATATATACAGGATAGTGTTGTTCTAGTCGGATTTTTATATAGTAAACAACGACAGAGGAAAGACTGGCCGAGAAATAAAAGCAAATTTACATAGGGGCCTACCTTTTAGCGAATGATTGATAAAACTAACATCTCCCCCAGTATTCTTATGTTCAATTCTCAATAAATCACACCACAATACTTTATTAGTGTTCTTAGATTAGATATATTTTGAATATGTTTACAATGCTTTCCGATCAAATTCACACGACATTCAACTTTTAGTCTTGACGTCATCAATGTGTAAATCTACGTAATACAAACTAATTTCTGGAAAAAATTGTCTTCAGTATTTTTTATTTGTTTTTGATCTACGTTTCGTTGCTTAGATGTTTGAATATGTACATAATAACTAAGATTTGTGATTTCACGGAATTACATGTAACTCAGATTCCATATGCTTCCTTAACACCTCCGCGAAGTCTGTCCATCCTTCTGTTCATCCATCCATCTTTCCTTCTGTCCATCCATCCATCAGTCTGTCAGTCCGTCCAAGATCACTTGTCCAGAGCATATCTTCTCTCCTCTTAGCCCAATCTGGCTTATACTTCACCCACAGAGTGCCTTTTGGTAAAGGATATGCAGTGACCTTGAACCATGTTTCTAGGTTGAAACTGAAGGTCATAGCAAAATCATATTAAAAAAATACTTGTCTGGAGCATATCTAATGGTCAAGGTAATATTTTCAGAGTATATACACTCTCCACTTAACCTTATTAGCTTTTTAGTAAAGGGTGTTCAGTAACCTTGAACCAAAGTCAAATGTGAAGGTCATAGCGGGATTATAGTAAAAAATCTTTGTTCATAGCATATCTTTTCTCCCTTTGGTCCAATCTTGCTCATACTTCACTCACAGTTTGACTATGATCAAATGGTTTACAGTGAACTTGAATGATGTTTGTAGGGCAAGTGTCAAGTTTGTATTGTATCATGCAAAATTCTTTTTTTTCAGAACATGTATACTCTCCACTTGGCCCTATTTGGCTCCTTCTTCACATTAACAGAAATGTTATGTCAATGTGAAGGTCATAGCAGATCTCTTTATAATCAGTTTTAGACATAGATTATTTCCCATTTGCTGTATCATGCTCAGGTTGAACAAAAATGCCTGTATGTAAGGGGTAATGAGATTGGATTAAAAGTTTTATGCCAGCTGGAAAATTTCTAAGTTATAGGTCAAGACCGAAGAAATATTCTCTGAAATGCTTTTCATTCTATTGTCCATGATTTAAGTGGGGCCCTTTAAGATGGTCACCATCTCAATGTTGTCTACTATTACAACAACACAATAATCTGTGGGTAGGGTACCACTGGACTCGCCAGTCGCCTTGTCCTACACACGTCTTGAGTCTGTAGCTGCAGACTTGTAACTGGCGGTAAAAGCATCTCATGCTGGAATTCCTCCGGTGGTGATGTCACAGGCTATAATCAACCCATATGTGTGATATGTTTACAATCACTACAGTTCACACTGGTTCTCAACTTGTAGTGCATATAGGAAATCCCATGTAATATGTCAGAAGAAAACTCCAATGGAGTCTAACAATTTTGCCTTCGGATATCTGGAACATCTGGATATCTCAAAGTTTTTCCGTGGTCCCCCAAACATCGAGATATAGATATCTGCCTGTATTATTAGTTTTAATAAACCAATGGTACAAGTGACTTTCCTCATATTTTTGTTGATTATTTGCAAATTTTTCTAGGTATGGTCATAATGGCATATTTGAGAGGTACAGGTAACTCTCGATGGCTCTAACTTCGATCACTCAACGTTCTTGATCGCTCGAAGTGAGTCTAGGGTCCCAACATTTTTCCTTATATAATTATGCAAATTTACTCTTGATTTCCCGAACTCTTTGATTTCTCGAAACCCTTGATTCCTCGAAGTCAAATTGCAGTCCCGTTATTCATAATCAATAGTTTTTTTAGCTCACCTGAGCTGAAAGCTCAAGTGAGCTACTCTGATCACATTTTGTCTGTCGTCCGTCTGTCTGTCTGTCCGTCTGTCTGTCTGTCCGTCTGTCCGTCTGTCTGTAAACTTTTCACATTTTCAACATCTTCTCAAGAACCACTAGGCCAATTTCAACCAAACTTGACACAAAGCATCCTTAGCCTAAGGGGATTTAAAGTTGTGAAAATTAAGGACCACGCCCTTTTGCAAAGGGAGATAATAAGGAATTTATGAAAATTTTCGAGAAATTTTCAAAAATCTTCTTCTCATGAACCATAAGACCAGGAAAGCTGAAACTTGTGTGGAAGCATCCTCAGGTAGTGTAGATTCTAATTTGTGAAAATCATGACCCCCAGTGGTAGGGTGGGGCCACAATGGGGGTCAAAGTTTTACATAGGAATATAAAGAGTAAATCTTTAAAAATCTTCTTCTCATGAACCATAAGACCAGGAAAGCTGAAACTTGTGTGGAAGCATCCATAGGTAGTGTAGATTCAAAGTTGTGAAAATCATGACCCCCAGTGGTAGGGTGGGGCCACAATGGGGGGTCGAAATTAAACATAGGAATATATAGAGTAAATCTTTAAAAATCTTCTTCTCATGAACCATAAGACCAGGAAAGCTGAAACTTGTGTGGAAGCATCCTCAGGTAGTGTAGATTCTAATTTGTGAAAATCATGACCCCCGGAGGTAGGGTGGGGCCATAATGGGGGGTCGAAGTTTTACATAGGTATATACAGAGTAAATCTTTAAAAATCTTCTTCTCATGAACCATAAGACCAGGAAAGCTGAAACTTGTATGGAAGCATCCTCAGGTAGTGTAGATTCTAATTTGTGAAAATCATGACCCCCGGGGGTAGGGTGGGGCCACAATGGGGGGTCGAAGTTTTACATAGGAATATACAGAGTAAATCTTTAAAAATCTTCTCCTCATGAACCATAAGACCAGGAAAGCCGAAACTTGTGTGGAAGCATCCTCAGGTAGTGTAAATTCTAATTTGTGAAAATCATGACCCCCAGGGGTAGGGTGGGGCCACAATTGGGGGTCAAAATTTAACATAGGAATATATAGAGTAAATCTTTAAAAATCTTTTTCTCAGAAACCATAAGACCAGGAAAGCTGAAACTTGTGTGAAAGCATCCTCAGGTAGTTTTAAAGTTGTGAAAATCATGACCCCCGAGGGTAGGGTGGGGCCACAATGGGGGATCAAAGTTTTACATAGGAATATACAGAGTAAATCTTTAAAAATCTTCTTCTCAGAAACTAATCAGCCAGGAAGCTGAAACTTGTGTGGAAGCATCCTCAGGTAGTGTAGATTCAAAGTTGTGAAAATCATGATCCCCGGTGGTAGGGTGGGGCCACAATGGGGGGTCGAAGTTTTACATAGGAATATACAGAGTAAATCTTTAAAAATCTTCTTATGAACCATAAGACCAGGAAAGCTGAAACTTGTGTGGAAGCATCCTCAGGTAGTGTAGATTCAAAGTTGTGAAAATCATGATCCCCGGGGGTAGGGTGGGGCCTTAATGGGTGGTCGAAGTTTAACATAGGAATATATAGAGTAAATCTCTAAAAATCTTCTTCTCATGAACCATAAGACCAGGAAAGCTGAAACGTGTGTGGAAGCATCCTCAGGTAGTGTAGATTCTAATTTGTGAAAATCATGACCCCCGGGGGTAGGGTGGGGCCACAATGGGGGGTCGAAGTTTTACATAGGAATATACAGAGTAAATCTTTAAAAATCTTCTTCTTATGAACCATAAGACCAGGAGAGCTGAAACTTGTGTGGAAGCATCCTCAGGTAATGTAGATTCTAATTTGTGAAAATCATGACCCCCGGGGGTAGGATGGGGCCACAATGGGGGGTCGAAGTTTTACATAGGAATATACAGAGTAACTCTTTAAAAATCTTCTCCTCATGAACCATAAGACCAGGAAAGCCGAAACTTGTGTGGAAGCATCCTCAGGTAGTGTAAATTCTAATTTGTGAAAATCATGACCCCCAGGGGTAGGGTGGGGCCACAATGGGGGGTCAAAATTTAACATAGGAATATATAGAGTAAATCTTTAAAAATCTTCTTCTCATGAACCATAAGACCAGGAGAGCTGAAACTTGTGTGGAAGCATCCTCAGGTAGTGTAGATTCAAAGTTGTGAAAATCATGATCCCCGGGGGTAGGGTGGGGCCATAATGGGGGGTCGAAGTTTTACATAGGAATATACAGAGTAAATCTTTAAAAATCTTCTTCTCAAAAACTAATCAGCCAGGAAAGCTGAAATTTGTGTGGAAGCATCCTCAGGTAGTGTAGATTCAAAGTTGTGAAAATCATGATCCCCGAGGGTAGGGTGGGGCCACAATGGGTGGTCGAAGTTTTACATAGGAATATATAGATTAAATCTTTAAAAAATCTTTTTCTCAGCAACTAATCAGGCAGGAAAGCTGAAACTTGTGTGAAAGCATCCTCAGGTAGTGTAGATTCAAAGTTGTGAAAATCATGATCCCCGGGGGTAGGGTGGGGCCACAATGGGGGGTCGAAGTTTTACATAGGAATATACAGAGTAAATCTTTAAAAATCTTCTCCTCATGAACCATAAGACCAGGAAAGCCGAAACTTGTGTGGAAGCATCCTCAGGTAGTGTAAATTCTAATTTGTGAAAATCATGACCCCCAGGGGTAGGGTGGGGCCACAATTGGGGGTCAAAATTTAACATAGGAATATATAGAGTAAATCTTTAAAAATCTTTTTCTCAGAAACCATAAGACCAGGAAAGCTGAAACTTGTGTGAAAGCATCCTCAGGTAGTTTTAAAGTTGTGAAAATCATGACCCCCGAGGGTAGGGTGGGGCCACAATGGGGGATCAAAGTTTTACATAGGAATATACAGAGTAAATCTTTAAAAATCTTCTTCTCAGAAACTAATCAGCCAGGAAGCTGAAACTTGTGTGGAAGCATCCTCAGGTAGTGTAGATTCAAAGTTGTGAAAATCATGATCCCCGGTGGTAGGGTGGGGCCACAATGGGGGGTCGAAGTTTTACAAAGGAATATACAGAGTAAATCTTTAAAAATCTTCTTATGAACCATAAGACCAGGAAAGCTGAAACTTGTGTGGAAGCATCCTCAGGTAGTGTAGATTCAAAGTTGTGAAAATCATGATCCCCGGGGGTAGGGTGGGGCCTTAATGGGTGGTCGAAGTTTAACATAGGAATATATAGAGTAAATCTCTAAAAATCTTCTTCTCATGAACCATAAGACCAGGAAAGCTGAAACGTGTGTGGAAGCATCCTCAGGTAGTGTAGATTCTAATTTGTGAAAATCATGACCCCCGGGGGTAGGGTGGGGCCACAATGGGGGGTCGAAGTTTTACATAGGAATATACAGAGTAAATCTTTAAAAATCTTCTTCTTATGAACCATAAGACCAGGAGAGCTGAAACTTGTGTGGAAGCATCCTCAGGTAATGTAGATTCTAATTTGTGAAAATCATGACCCCCGGGGGTAGGATGGGGCCACAATGGGGGGTCGAAGTTTTACATAGGAATATACAGAGTAACTCTTTAAAAATCTTCTCCTCATGAACCATAAGACCAGGAAAGCCGAAACTTGTGTGGAAGCATCCTCAGGTAGTGTAAATTCTAATTTGTGAAAATCATGACCCCCAGGGGTAGGGTGGGGCCACAATGGGGGGTCAAAATTTAACATAGGAATATATAGAGTAAATCTTTAAAAATCTTCTTCTCATGAACCATAAGACCAGGAGAGCTGAAACTTGTGTGGAAGCATCCTCAGGTAGTGTAGATTCAAAGTTGTGAAAATCATGATCCCCGGGGGTAGGGTGGGGCCATAATGGGGGGTCGAAGTTTTACATAGGAATATACAGAGTAAATCTTTAAAAATCTTCTTCTCAAAAACTAATCAGCCAGGAAAGCTGAAACTTGTGTGAAAGCATCCTCAGGTAGTTTTAAAGTTGTGAAAATCATGACCCCGACCAGAAAGCTGACACTTGTGTGGAAGCATCCTCAGTTAGTGTAGATTCATTTGTGAAAATCATGACCCCCGGGGGTAGGGTGGGGCCACAATGGGGTCGAAGTTTAACATAGAAATATATAGAGTAATCTTTAAAAATCTTCTTCATGAACCATAAGACCAGGAAAGCTGAAACTTGGTGGAAGCATCCTAAGGTAGTTAGATTCTAATTTGTGAAAATCATGACCCCCGGGGGTGGGTGGGGCCACAATGGGGGTCGAAATTTAACTAGGAATATATAAGAGTAAATCTTTAAAAATCTTCTTCTCATGAACCTAAGACCAGGAAAGCTGAAACTTGTGTGGAAGCATCCTCAGGTATTGTAGATTCTAATTTGTGAAATCATGACCCCCGGGTTAGGGTGGGGCCACAATGGGGTCGAAGTTTTACATAGGAATATAGATTAATCTTTAAAAATCTTCTTCTCATGAACATAAACCAGGAAAGCTGAAACTTGTGTGGAAGCATCCTCAGGTAGTAGATCTAATTTTGAAAATCATGACCCCGGGGTAGGGTGGGGCCACAATGGGGTCGAATTTAACATAGGAATATATAGAGTAAATCTTTAAAATCTTTCTCATAACCATAAGACCAGGAAAGCGAAACTTGTGTGGAAGCATCCTCAGGTAGTGTAGATTCAATTTGTGAAATCATGACCCCCGGGGTAGGGGGGGGGCCACAATGGGGTCGAAGTTTTACATAGGAATATAAAGAGTAAATCTTTAAAAATCTTCTTCTCTGAACCATAAGACCAGGAAAGCTGAAACTTGTGTGGAAGCATCCTCAGTAGTGTAGATTCTTATACCATAAGACCAGGAAAGCCGAAACTTGTGTGGAAGCATCCTCAGGTAATGTAAATTCTAATTTGTGAAAATCATGACCCCCAGGGGTAGGGTGGGGCCACAATTGGGGGTCAAAATTTAACATAGGAATATATAGAGTAAATCTTTAAAAATCTTTTTCTCAGAAACCATAAGACCAGGAAAGCTGAAACTTGTGTGAAAGCATCCTCAGGTAGTTTTAAAGTTGTGAAAATCATGACCCCCGAGGGTAGGGTGGGGCCACAATGGGGGATCAAAGTTTTACATAGGAATATACAGAGTAAATCTTTAAAAATCTTCTTCTCAGAAACTAATCAGCCAGGAAGCTGAAACTTGTGTGGAAGCATCCTCAGGTAGTGTAGATTCAAAGTTGTGAAAATCATGATCCCCGGTGGTAGGGTGGGGCCACAATGGGGGGTCGAAGTTTTACATAGGAATATACAGAGTAAATCTTTAAAAATCTTCTTATGAACCATAAGACCAGGAAAGCTGAAACTTGTGTGGAAGCATCCTCAGGTAGTGTAGATTCAAAGTTGTGAAAATCATGATCCCCGGGGGTAGGGTGGGGCCTTAATGGGTGGTCGAAGTTTAACATAGGAATATATAGAGTAAATCTCTAAAAATCTTCTTCTCATGAACCATAAGACCAGGAAAGCTGAAACGTGTGTGGAAGCATCCTCAGGTAGTGTAGATTCTAATTTGTGAAAATCATGACCCCCGGGGGTAGGGTGGGGCCACAATGGGGGGTCGAAGTTTTACATAGGAATATACAGAGTAAATCTTTAAAAATCTTCTTCTTATGAACCATAAGACCTGGAGAGCTGAAACTTGTGTGGAAGCATCCTCAGGTAATGTAGATTCTAATTTGTGAAAATCATGACCCCCGGGGGTAGGATGGGGCCACAATGGGGGGTCGAAGTTTTACATAGGAATATACAGAGTAACTCTTTAAAAATCTTCTCCTCATGAACCATAAGACCAGGAAAGCCGAAACTTGTGTGGAAGCATCCTCAGGTAATGTAAATTCTAATTTGTGAAAATCATGACCCCCAGGGGTAGGGTGGGGCCACAATGGGGGGTCAAAATTTAACATAGGAATATATAGAGTAAATCTTTAAAAATCTTCTTCTCATGAACCATAAGACCAGGAGAGCTGAAACTTGTGTGGAAGCATCCTCAGGTAGTGTAGATTCAAAGTTGTGAAAATCATGATCCCCGGGGGTAGGGTGGGGCCATAATGGGGGGTCGAAGTTTTACATAGGAATATACAGAGTAAATCTTTAAAAATCTTCTTCTCAAAAACTAATCAGCCAGGAAAGCTGAAATTTGTGTGGAAGCATCCTCAGGTAGTGTAGATTCAAAGTTGTGAAAATCATGATCCCCGAGGGTAGGGTGGGGCCACAATGGGTGGTCGAAGTTTTACATAGGAATATATAGATTAAATCTTTAAAAAATCTTTTTCTCAGCAACTAATCAGGCAGGAAAGCTGAAACTTGTGTGAAAGCATCCTCAGGTAGTGTAGATTCAAAGTTGTGAAAATCATGATCCCCGGGGGTAGGGTGGGGCCACAATGGGGGGTCGAAGTTTTACATAGGAATATACAGAGTAAATCTTTAAAAATCTTCTCCTCATGAACCATAAGACCAGGAAAGCCGAAACTTGTGTGGAAGCATCCTCAGGTAGTGTAAATTCTAATTTGTGAAAATCATGACCCCCAGGGGTAGGGTGGGGCCACAATTGGGGGTCAAAATTTAACATAGGAATATATAGAGTAAATCTTTAAAAATCTTTTTCTCAGAAACCATAAGACCAGGAAAGCTGAAACTTGTGTGAAAGCATCCTCAGGTAGTTTTAAAGTTGTGAAAATCATGACCCCCGAGGGTAGGGTGGGGCCACAATGGGGGATCAAAGTTTTACATAGGAATATACAGAGTAAATCTTTAAAAATCTTCTTCTCAGAAACTAATCAGCCAGGAAGCTGAAACTTGTGTGGAAGCATCCTCAGGTAGTGTAGATTCAAAGTTGTGAAAATCATGATCCCCGGTGGTAGGGTGGGGCCACAATGGGGGGTCGAAGTTTTACAAAGGAATATACAGAGTAAATCTTTAAAAATCTTCTTATGAACCATAAGACCAGGAAAGCTGAAACTTGTGTGGAAGCATCCTCAGGTAGTGTAGATTCAAAGTTGTGAAAATCATGATCCCCGGGGGTAGGGTGGGGCCTTAATGGGTGGTCGAAGTTTAACATAGGAATATATAGAGTAAATCTCTAAAAATCTTCTTCTCATGAACCATAAGACCAGGAAAGCTGAAACGTGTGTGGAAGCATCCTCAGGTAGTGTAGATTCTTATTTGTGAAAATCATGACCCCCGGGGGTAGGGTGGGGCCACAATGGGGGGTCGAAGTTTTACATAGGAATATACAGAGTAAATCTTTAAAAATCTTCTTCTTATGAACCATAAGACCAGGAGAGCTGAAACTTGTGTGGAAGCATCCTCAGGTAATGTAGATTCTAATTTGTGAAAATCATGACCCCCGGGGGTAGGATGGGGCCACAATGGGGGGTCGAAGTTTTACATAGGAATATACAGAGTAACTCTTTAAAAATCTTCTCCTCATGAACCATAAGACCAGGAAAGCCGAAACTTGTGTGGAAGCATCCTCAGGTAGTGTAAATTCTAATTTGTGAAAATCATGACCCCCAGGGGTAGGGTGGGGCCACAATGGGGGGTCAAAATTTAACATAGGAATATATAGAGTAAATCTTTAAAAATCTTCTTCTCATGAACCATAAGACCAGGAAAGCTGAAACTTGTGTGGAAGCATCCTCAGGTAGTGTAGATTCAAAGTTGTGAAAATCATGATCCCCGGGGGTAGGGTGGGGCCATAATGGGGGGTCGAAGTTTTACATAGGAATATACAGAGTAAATCTTTAAAAATCTTCTTCTCAAAAACTAATCAGCCAGGAAAGCTGAAACTTGTGTGAAAGCATCCTCAGGTAGTTTTAAAGTTGTGAAAATCATGACCCCCGAGGGTAGGGTGGGGCCACAATGGGGGATCAAAGTTTTACATAGGAATATACAGAGTAAATCTTTAAAAATCTTCTTCTCAGAAACTAATCAGCCAGGAAGCTGAAACTTGTGTGGAAGCATCCTCAGGTAGTGTAGATTCAAAGTTGTGAAAATCATGATCCCCGGTGGTAGGGTGGGGCCACAATGGGGGGTCGAAGTTTTACAAAGGAATATACAGAGTAAATCTTTAAAAATCTTCTTATGAACCATAAGACCAGGAAAGCTGAAACTTGTGTGGAAGCATCCTCAGGTAGTGTAGATTCAAAGTTGTGAAAATCATGATCCCCGGGGGTAGGGTGGGGCCTTAATGGGTGGTCGAAGTTTAACATAGGAATATATAGAGTAAATCTCTAAAAATCTTCTTCTCATGAACCATAAGACCAGGAAAGCTGAAACGTGTGTGGAAGCATCCTCAGGTAGTGTAGATTCTAATTTGTGAAAATCATGACCCCCGGGGGTAGGGTGGGGCCACAATGGGGGGTCGAAGTTTTACATAGGAATATACAGAGTAAATCTTTAAAAATCTTCTTCTCATGAACCATAAGACCAGGAGAGCTGAAACTTGTGTGGAAGCATCCTCAGGTAATGTAGATTCTAATTTGTGAAAATCATGACCCCCGGGGGTAGGATGGGGCCACAATGGGGGGTCGAAGTTTTACATAGGAATATACAGAGTAACTCTTTAAAAATCTTCTCCTCATGAACCATAAGACCAGGAAAGCCGAAACTTGTGTGGAAGCATCCTCAGGTAGTGTAGATTCAAAGTTGTGAAAATCATGACCCCCAGGGGTAGGGTGGGGCCACAATGGGGGGTCAAAATTTAACATAGGAATATATAGAGTAAATCTTTAAAAATCTTCTTCTCATGAACCATAAGACCAGGAGAGCTGAAACTTGTGTGGAAGCATCCTCAGGTAGTGTAGATTCAAAGTTGTGAAAATCATGATCCCCGGGGGTAGGGTGGGGCCATAATTGGGGGGTCGAAGTTTTACATAGGAATATACAGAGTAAATCTTTAAAAATCTTCTTCTCAGAAACTAATCAGGCAGGAAAGCTGAAATTTGTGTGAAAGCATCCTCAGGTAGTGTAGATTCAAAGTTGTGAAAATCATGATCCCCGGGGGTAGGGTGGGGCCACAATGGGGGTCGAAGTTTTACATAGGAATATAAAGAGTAAATCTTTAAAAATCTTCTTCTCATGAACCATAAGACCAGGAAAGCTGAAACTTGTGTGGAAGCATCCATAGGTAGTGTAGATTCATAGTTGTGAAAATCATGACCCCCGAGGGTAGGGTGGGGCCTTAATGGGTGGTCGAAGTTTAACATAGGAATATATAGAGTAAATCTCTAAAAATCTTCTTCTCATGAACCATAAGACCAGGAAAGCTGAAACTTGTGTGGAAGCATCCTCAGGTAGTGTAGATTCTAATTTCTGAAAATCATGACCCCCGGGGGTAGGGTGGGGCCATAATGGGGGGTCGAAGTTTTACATAGGAATATACAGAGTAAATCTTTAAAAATCTTCTTCTCATGAACCATAAGACCAGGAAAGCTAAAACTTGTATGGAAGCATCCTCAGGTAGTGTAGATTCTAATTTGTGAAAATCATGACCCCCGGGGGTAGGGTGGGGCCACAATGGGGGGTCGAAGTTTTACATAGGAATATACAGACTAAATCTTTAAAAATCTTCTACTCATGAACCATAAGACCAGGAAAGCCGAAACTTGTGTGGAAGCATCCTCAGGTAGTGTAAATTCTAATTTGTGAAAATCATGACCCCCGGGGGTAGGGTGGGGCCACAATGGGGGGTCGAAGTTTTACATAGGAATATACAGAGTAAATCTTTAAAAATCTTCTTCTTATGAACCATAAGACCAGGAGAGCTGAAACTTGTGTGGAAGCATCCTCAGGTAATGTAGATTCTAATTTGTGAAAATCATGACCCCCAGGGGTAGGATGGGGCCACAATGGGGGGTCGAAGTTTTACATAGGAATATACAGAGTAACTCTTTAAAAATCTTCTCCTCATGAACCATAAGACCAGGAAAGCCGAAACTTGTGTGGAAGCATCCTCAGGTAGTGTAAATTCTAATTTGTGAAAATCATGACCCCCAGGGGTAGGGTGGGGCCACAATTGGGGGTCAAAATTTAACATAGGAATATATAGAGTAAATCTTTAAAAATCTTCTTCTCATGAACCATAAGACCAGGAGAGCTGAAACTTGTGTGGAAGCATTCTCAGGTAGTGTAGATTCAAAGTTGTGAAAATCATGATCCCCGGGGGTAGGGTGGGGCCATAATGGGGGGTCGAAGTTTTACATAGGAATATACAGAGTAAATCTTTAAAAATCTTCTTCTCAAAAACTAATCAGCCAGGAAAGCTGAAACTTGTGTGAAAGCATCCTCAGGTAGTTTTAAAGTTGTGAAAATCATGACCCCCGAGGGTAGGGTGGGGCCACAATGGGGGATCAAAGTTTTACATAGGAATATACAGAGTAAATCATTAAAAATCTTCTTCTCAAAAACTAATCAGCCAGGAAAGCTGAAATTTGTGTGAAAGCATCCTCAGGTAGTGTAGATTCAAAGTTGTGAAAATCATGATCCCCGAGGGTAGGGTGGGGCCACAATGGGTGGTCGAAGTTTTACATAGGAATATATAGAATAAATCTTTAAAAAATCTTTTTCTCAGAAACTAATCAGGCAGGAAAGCTGAAACTTGTGTGAAAGCATCCTCAGGTAGTGTAGATTCAAAGTTGTGAAAATCATGATCCCCGGGGGTAGGGTGGGGCCACAATGGGGGTCGAAGTTTTACATAGGAATATAAAGAGTAAATCTTTAAAAATCTTCTTCTCATGAACCATAAGACCAGGAAAGCTGAAACTTGTGTGGA
This sequence comes from Magallana gigas, assembly GCF_902806645.1. NCBI lineage: Eukaryota > Metazoa > Mollusca > Bivalvia > Ostreida > Ostreidae > Magallana > Magallana gigas. Next base: position 43,953,642 of record NC_047565.1, on the reverse strand, counting down.
AGCATCCATAGGTAGTGTAGATTCATAGTTGTGAAAATCATGACCCCCGAGGGTAGGGTGGGGCCTTAATGGGTGGTCGAAGTTTAACATAGGAATATATAGAGTAAATCTCTAAAAATCTTCTTCTCATGAACCATAAGACCAGGAAAGCTGAAACTTGTGTGGAAGCATCCTCAGGTAGTGTAGATTCTAATTTGTGAAAATCATGACCCCCGGGGGTAGGGTGGGGCCACAATGGGGGGGTCGAAGTTTTACATAGGAATATACAGAGTAAATCTTTAAAAATCTTCTTCTCATGAACCATAAGACCAGGAAAGCTGAAACTTGTATGGAAGCATCCTCAGGTAGTGTAGATTCTAATTTGTGAAAATCATGACCCCCGGGGGTAGGGTGGGGCCACAATGGGGGGTCGAAGTTTTACATAGGAATATACAGAGTAAATCTTTAAAAATCTTCTCCTCATGAACCATAAGACCAGGAAAGCCGAAACTTGTGTGGAAGCATCCTCAGGTAGTGTAAATTCTAATTTGTGAAAATCATGACCCCCAGGGGTAGGGTGGGGCCACAATTGGGGGTCAAAATTTAACATAGGAATATATAGAGTAAATCTTTAAAAATCTTTTTCTCAGAAACTAATCAGCCAGGAAAGCTGAAACTTGTGTGAAAGCATCCTCAGGTAGTTTTAAAGTTGTGAAAATCATGACCCCCGAGGGTAGGGTGGGGCCACAATGGGGGATCAAAGTTTTACATAGGAATATATAGAGTAAATCTTTAAAAATCTTCTTCTCAGAAACTAATCAGCCAGGAAGCTGAAACTTGTGTGGAAGCATCCTCAGGTAGTGTAGATTCAAAGTTGTGAAAATCATGATCCCCGGGGGTAGGGTGGGGCCACAATGGGGGTCAAAGTTTAACAAAGGAATATATATGGTAAATCTTTAAAAAGCTTCTTCTCAGAAACTAATCAGCCAGATGATTCTTTATAATTGTTAAGACTTTGGTCCCAGGACAATTCTTTGGCCTCACAAGAAGGTTCATAGTTTGATGTATGTTTATATCCCATATATAAACAATTGTTAAGGATCTTTTTGAGAACTGCAATACTCAACATATGATATGACCATAAAATCATCCTGTTAGAAAAGGGACTAATGATTATAAACATAAGAATATCCAGGGGAAAAATGGATTTTATTTATACAGGATCTACATGTATTATTGTACATTGTCCAGATAGTTGTATTATGACTCCATTAAGCTGATTTTATCATACCTATTGTTCCTCAGGTGAGCGATGTGGCCCATGGGCCTCTTGTTACTCTTGATACCTCAAAGTCGCTGTGTATCTCCATGCGCTATACCTTATTAACACCTACTTGATCATTTAAATGGGTCTAGGCATTAGACACGGGACCCGAGTCGGGGGTTGTTTATTCAGGCGACACTTGTCATGCAAGGTGATAATCGTTTGATGTTGACCTAAGCGATACCTAATCTATAATTAACACCAACCATTTTAAGATAATTTGGAGACGCAATGAAAATGAGCAATGACAAAACGATAATATTGAGTCATGGTCAAATTTTAAAATTATAAAACTGTAAAAATTATGCTTCTCAGCATAATTGTCATTATAATGATTACTTCTTAACAAGTTCTTCGACTGGTGAGGGAACCATACAGTAGGAACAATGGGTGATACTCAGTTATCTCATTTATGATCTGTCGATCGTCTCGCAGTCCAGTAGTACTGAGCAATCTGGTTTTAATATAATGCATAAAATAAATAATTATTATGAATTCATTCAATATTTGTTTGTATTTAGTTTTTAAAACATTCAGTTCTGTATATATTTAACTAAAAAGAACAAGTTGCTTAAGCACGTGCCTAGGGTTACCACTTAATAAATGGCTTAATCATAACATCCGGTAAGACTATATATTAAAACCCGTCGGTCAACCCGGAAAATTCCGAACTCTTGAAAAGTTGAACTCTTAATACCTTGAAGTTTTTCCTTGGTCCCATGAACTTCGAGCTGTCGAGAGTTACCTGTATATGTAAACTCCCTCATGTTATTACAACAAATTAATCGGTAATCTGCTATAGGGTAACTACAGTAGCCATGGGTGACCTTAATATAAGTGCACGATTGATATTATGTGGTTTTAAGATTCATCACGTTTTAATACATCTTTTTTTTTATATACAAAATTTGGAGAAAGACATTTATTAAAGTTTGCAAAATAATTTTGTTAGTTGCAGATTTAGACCTGACTGAAACAGATGAAAGTAGTATGATGGATTGGGAAAGTTCTCAGAGTCAAAAAGATGAACCTGAACCAAAACATTATGCACCAAAGAAAAGACTTCAGCCAAAACCACGGCCAACATATCAAGCCCAAGTTGCAATCCCACCTAAAAAAATATTTGGACGATCTGGTGAAGATACATCTAAAGGTATCTCTCAACTCCTTTGTATGCAATTCAGTTTTAAAAATCTCTTGTATCTGTGTTTATTACTGTAATTAAAGCTGAGCACTACCTGTAAAAGACATTTTCCGCCATATTTCTCTTTCATCGCCTATCCCCACAATTCCTACACTATATAAACGGCAGACTTCTTAACAGTTCAAAGTATTTCACCTTAGAGGTCTGACTTGTGTGGATTTAGACCTTGTGTTGCTTGCTTGGAATAAAATTATCAAAGGACTATATATGGTTTGTGCCTAAAATGGCCCCCTAAAATGAACATTGGCATTGGTAATTCTTTGTTTTATTTGTACAAAATTACATTTGAAATTTTTTCATAATTTTCATTTTGATTTTGATGCCCACAATTTAAAAATATGACATTATAAAGTTACCCTTTTCCCGCCATTTTCTCATTTTTAGCATAAAACGGCTTGTTTTAAATTAAAGCAGATTTGCTTTAAGGAAACATTGAGTGACTGCCTGAACAAACAAAATATTTTCACCAAAAATGTATTTTTCCAATACTTATAAGTGACAAAAAGATTGTTCTTCTTTAAAGAGTCGCTCTATTTTTCCCATTCGAAAAAAGATAAGAAAATGTCAAATTTTGATCGATTTTGATTGAGTTATAAAAATAGCGTCACTTCTGACATCATATACTGCCAGTGAGCGCATATAAATCAAATGAATAGGTGAAAAACATATTTCATGTCAACTCTTTTATAAAATAACACAAATTAATGTACCTGAATCATTTTAAAAATAGCGAATGATGGGGGCCAAATTTGACTAATATCATATATAGTTCTTTACTGAACCAGAAGAAAAGAATCACCAAATAAATAGGTACGAATGTTGTTAAAAAGTTTGCAGACAAGTTTGATTGTGAGCAGACTATTTACATGATACCAGCGAAACTTTTCAGCTTTAAACTTACCGTAGTTTTAGCTCACCTAAAACAAAGATATAAGTAGCTTTTCTGATCACCTACTGTTTGTTGTCCTTTTGTCTGTCTGTCCGTAAAGTTTTCACATTTTTGATTTCTTCTTTAAAACCACTGGACCAAACTACATAAGTGAGATTTTGGAATATGCAAGATGTGCTTCTGATGATTTTACTCAGATATTAATTCCTAATGTTTGAAAAGGAATTTGCAATATAACTTTTCATGAGCAGTGTTCAGCTTTAACTTTTGAAAGTGAAAGAGTAAGTTTTTATGCTCACCGTAAAATTTTTATTCTGTAGAAGAGTGGTGGTCAGTTGTGGTGGCCTTGGATTTTGGAACAACATATTCCGGATATGCCTTCTGGAGAAAAGATAATGATCCTTCAGATATTACTTCTGGGAAATGGAACACTGGGTCAAAGGATGTGTTGGAATCACTAAAAACACCTACATCATTGCTCTTGAATAAAGAAAATGAAGTAATAGAATTTGGTTTTGAAGCAGAAAAAATATTCAAGGAATTAGTGGAAGATGGAACCGACAAAGAATATAGATTTTTCCGCCAATTCAAAATGAAGCTTTATAATGAAAAGGTACCATTAATCAATATGATTAGTATATTCTTACTGATTTTTTCCTTGAAACAGCTAGGTATATAGTGCCAGAAATAGCTTGGACATGTTGTGTAACCCAACACTTTTAGACCATCAAAATTTCCTTGTGGCATTTCGATTTTCTAGACCTTTCTTAACTACACAAAATTTGAAGTGATTTTTAGGTCACCTGAGTCACTCAAGTGACCTAGTGCTATCCGTTTCCTTCTGTCATTACTGCTGAGCATTATTGTTTTAACATTTTCAGCTTCTTTTTGAAACTTCTAGGAATATCTTGACTAAGTTTTGAGTTTTCATTAAAGGGGCATGGTCACGATTTTTCAATTTTAATGTTTAAAATGCTTCAGTAATGCATTTTTAATAGGCAACAAAAAATTTGAGTGTCATTTATTGAGTTATAAGTGAGTTACAGAGCTTATAATTCCTCAATGTAAACAAAGCTTTTGTGTACATTTTAAACGTTGAAGTGAAAATTCCAGTTTTAGACATGAATTGAATGTGTTCATCGTTAGGAACTGTTTATTTATGCTTAAAATGAATAAGAATATAGACTAATCATTTTGAAAAAGATTTTTTCCGGTATATTGAACCTATGTAAACAAAAACAGGGCAAGAGCCTTGTTTACATGACGAAGAATTGTGAGCCCTGTATCTTGCTTAAAACTCATCGACAGGCACCCAAACTTCATTTGATAATTAGAAATGCACTCATAAAGCATTGTAAATAATAAAAACAGAAAAATAAAATTTGACCAAAATGGTGAACATGTCCCTTTAATATATATAAATTGTGAAGTTCACGACCCCAAATTTAAAGGGGACTCAACATTTAGGTAAAAACTGAAGAGAACTACTGGTATATGCTACAATGTCCAATTTCTGGCCCCATGTTTTATTAATTAGAGAAAAACATCATATAAAGATATTTGGATAAAACTTATAACAGAATAATCTAGTTACAAAAATCTGAAAGTTTTTCAACATTGATCATTCCTCATGCTGCAATGACATCACGTAAATTGGCCATTTCCCGCATTTTCTCAAAACATGAAAAGGGCTAATGAAAAGGAGCTGAAAGCTCAAGTGAGCTATTCTGATCACATTTTGTCTGTCGTCCATCTGTCTGTCCGTGTGTCTGTAAACTTTTCACATTTTCAACATCTTCTCAAGAACCACTTTGCCAATTTCCACCAAACTTGGCACAAAGCATCCTTAGCCTAAGGGGATTCAAAGTTGTGAAAATTAAGGACCTCGCCCTTTTGCAAAGGGAGATAATTAGGAAATTATGAAAATTTTCAAGAAATTTTCAAAAATCTTCTTCTCATGAACCATAAGACCAGTAAAGCTGACACTTGTGTGGAAGCATCCTCAGGTAGTGTAGATTCAACGTTGTGAAAATCATGACCCCCGGGGGTAGGATGGGGCCACAATGGGGGGGTCGAAGTTTAACATATGAATATATAGAGTAAATCTTTAACAAGAGGCCAATTGTCCTTCACGGTCACCTGAGTAGCATATATCCCATACACAAACTTGTCATGGAGTCTCATATATGCATCTAATTAATTAAGTTTCATACTGGAGTAGAAAAATTATAAATTTGTAATGACCAAGAAAGAACTGTGAAACCTATAATTTTGGTGAAAAACTAAAAGATCTGGTCTACAAAATCATGAATTCAGTTTTCCTTTCAGATGTGTGGGAGTAAAGAAGATAATTTTTTAACGTTAAATGCATTAACATCTATACATCCATTTTGGCCCTGCCCTAGAGTCAAAACCCATACCTAAGGGGACATACAAATAAAAATTTCAGTTGAGGACTTCCTGGTAAACATAATTATTGGTCAGTTTTTTTTATACAGATGTGTGAGAATAGAGAAGAAGATTTTTAAACATTATATGCATTAACATTATATGACCATATTGGCCCCTCCCTAGAGCCTGAACCCCTGACCCAGGGGTCATGAATTTCACAATTAAGGTAGAGGGCTTCATGGACATCATAACCATGCATTTAGTTTTTAACAAATATATATGGGAGTAGAGAAGAAGATTTTCTAAGATTTAATACATTTTTACTATATGGCCATATTGGCCCCACCCTAGAGCCTGAACCCCTGACCCAGGGGTCAAGAATTTCACAATTTTGGTTGAGGGCTTCATGCATATGGACATCATAACCATGCTTTTAGTTTTTAAAAAATATATATGGGAGTAGAGAACAAGATTTTCTAAGATTTAATACATTTTTACTATATGGCCATAATTTAGATTTTTCCTACCATAAAGATGCTTCACACCAAAAATGGTAACAATTGGCCCGATAGTTTTCAAGAAGAAGTTAAAAATGTAAAATTGTTAACGCACGACGACGAACGAAGACCAATTGCAATAGGTCACCTGAGTGACTCAGGTGACCTAAAAATCTTCTTAGAAACTAATCAGCCAGCTAAGCTGACACTTGTGTAGAAGCATCCTCAGGTAGTGTAGATTCAAAGCCAGATGATTCTTTATAATTGTTAAGACTTTGGCCTCAGGACAATTTTTTGGCCTAACAAGAAGGTTCAGAGTTTGATGTAGGTTTATATCCTATAGAAACTAATCAGCCAGGAAAGCTGAAACTTGTGTGGAAGCATCATCAGGTAGTGTAGATTCAAAGTTGTGAAAATCATGACCCCCGGGGGTAGGTTTGGGCCACAATGGGGGTCAAAGTTTAACTTAGGAATATATAGAGTAAATATTTTAAAATCTTCTTCTCGGAAACTAATCAGCCAGGAAAGCTGAAACTTGTGTGGAAGCATCCTCATGTAGTGTAGATTCAAAGTTGTGAAAATCATGATCCCCGGGGTTAGGATGGGGCCACAATGGGGGGACAAAGTTTAACATAGGAATATATAGAGTAAATATTTTAAAAATATGTTGATTCTTTATAATTGTTAAGACTTTGTCCCAGGACAATTTTTTGGCCTAACAAGAAGGTTATAAATATAAACTATTGTTAAGGATCTTTTTGAGAACTGCAATACTCAACATATGATATGACTATAAAATCCCTGTTAGAAAAGGGACTAATGATTATAAACATAAAAATATAGAGGGGGAAAATGGATTTTATTTATACAGGATCTACATGTATTATTGTACATTGTCCAGATAGTTTGTATTATGACTAGTACTCCATTAAGCTGATTTTATCATACCTCTTGTTCCTTAGGTGAGTGATGTGGCCCATGGGCGTCTTGTTTAGTATGATGTGTATAATTATATGAATAAAAACATGTTAAATTCGTACTTAAGCAGACATGCGCTCCAGAATTCTGAATGCAAAATATAATGAAAAATTACAATATTTTCATTGGTTTGCAAATTTGCGGGAATTTGGTCATTTATGTCACGTCAAAGATAAACAGCGAATGAGCAATGGTGAAAAAAATTGAGATTTAAATGATAGGCATCCTATGTACCATAATTTATAAAGATTTGATTTTTATGCAATAGTATTTAAGAATTGGTTAAAATTGGGGGCAGGTATTTGACCATACCAAATATAGTCCTTTCATCAGTATTTCTTCCTATTTAATAGCATACCTGTTAACCTTTCAAAGCTGCTATGTGGGAGAATCTCCCCCTTACCAACTTGGCTAAGGGGGGGGGGGATTTTGCGTAAACGACGATTTTTCACGTGAAATGCAAATATATATTAAAAATACTGTTAGATACCTTATTTTACCATTGTAATTAATGCATTTGCAGTCATTTTAAATTTTATTATTTCTATGACATTGACTAGCAGTGTGCAATTACAACTTGTGTTGCTGTACATGTTCAGAAAACTATTATTTTGTTTGCATGGACTACAATACAAGAAGTCAATAGTGTCACTTTTTATATTAAGTCTTTCTATTGTTCAGTATTGAACCATCACTGCATGCTGACATTTAGGGTAAACACAGAAAATTTATTTTGCGTATTTTGAATTTGCAGTGACACCCAGTTAAGAAAATACCAGTGAATAATATTCATTAAAGTTATTTTTTGCTTTATATATAGGATACATTTTTAATTCAATAATTTTAATTTCTCCAGTATCATTTAAAAATGATCTCTGTTGTAATGTCTATAGCATCCCTGTAATTCATAGAACTGGTACTATAAACTTTAAAAACTCTTGTGAAATGCATTTACACTTTTTCCTCGAGCTTTACTTTTATTGGTAGCTTGTACTGTATAAACACTCAGTGTTCCAAACTCACTTTGATTTTTACCGACCGTGCTTGCCAGACAGAATTATAGTCACGGCTCAATGCACGTGGCTTGGGTGCTTTACCTGTGCACCTGTTAAGTGACACCACTGGCTGTGTATTGTTTTCTTTGGTGTTACAGAGTAAAATCAAGATGTTTCACTTATTTTTTTTATAAGGCCTATGCATAACTAAATACGTAACTGATTTAAGTCAAAACCGGAAGTAATCGTAAAACGTAAACTGGACTATAACATGTCATACTATGATCATGGTAGACAGTACTTGGATGGATTTTGATATATTCAAGCTACACAGCAGCTTTTTGAGCTCAAAATCAGAGAAAAACCCGCAGTGGTTGTTGAAATTTGCATGTAAAGATTCAGAATTAAGGGGGGGGGGGGTTATGGGAAAGACAAATACGATTGCGCGGGAGATAGGTTGGATGCGGGAGATCTTAGATTTTTAGGCCGTTTTGCGGGAGTCTCCCGCTCAATGCGGGAGGGTTAACAGGTATGTAATAGTAGGAGGTATAGAGCGCAATGTTGCTCCAAAACCATTCAAACATATGTTATTAAGGTTTTCCGTTACAATGGAAGACCTTATAGTGATTGAAATGTTTTTTTATTAAGGTCTTCCGTTTCCAACGGAAGACCTTATAGTGATTGTAATGTTTCTTATTAAGGTCTTCCGTTCAAACGGAAGACCTTATAGTGGTTGTTAGGTTTTTAAGGCGTCGAGCTAATGCTCGGCAGCTTTCTAGCGATCGTCTGGATTGGCAATCGTCCAAAAATTCATGCTCTGCACCGCCTTATAAATGCGCATAAGAAATAAGTTCTTAAAAGTATTAAACGTATTACAAGATTTTTATTCCATTTATTCAACTAAATTGTGTACAAAAAAACCGACTTTGCCTCCCTGGTTATTGACAACTCATTGAAAAAGTATAAATTTGCTAAATCAAGAAATGGTGGATGAATACAATAAGGTGTAAACATTCACTAAATTTCATTTAAGTTTACCGCTTACATTTTAAGTGGAGACCGTGCCCAAGAAATGATATTTGATATGTAAATTTATTTGTTATCGGGCACGGTCTCCAATATAAATGTAATCGATAAACGTATCTAGTGATTTTGTTGCAATAAATAAACACGATAATGCAGTTGGTTTGGTCGAGCATTTTAGATAGCACGTGTTGTGGATTTGTTTGTAAACAACCATACCATAGGTAATCCTGTTTTAAACGGGAATTAAAATAAATAAAAGTATGTTTTATTATTATAATTAGGGATACACTGTTGATGTATTCAAATTATGAACCTGTGAAAATTGTTCAAAGCAGAAAGAAAATAATTTATTTTTGAACTTTGAAATTTCTACTTTTTTTTGTTTTTGTAACCGTGGCATGATGAGTTGTTGTATTATAAACGCATCACTACCTATTTTATAAGGAATTATACTGATTTTTGTTTTTAAAGCAACACAAAACAGAATTCATTTACTTTTTAGCTCACCTGAACCGAAGGTTCAAGTGAGCTTTTCTGATCACCCGTTGTCCGTCGTCCGTCCGTCCGTCCGTCCGTCTGTCTGTCCGTCCGTCTGTAAACTTTTCACATTTTCAACTTCTCAAAAACCACTGGGCCAAATTTAACCAAATTTGGTACAAAGCATCCTTATGGAAAGGGGATTATAAATTGTCAAAATAAAGGGCACAGCCCTTTTCAAAAGGGAGATAATTGCAAAACAGTAAGTATAGGGTGCATGTCTTTAAAAATCTTCTTCTCAAGAACCACTGCACCAGAAATGCCAATATTTACACAAAAGCTTGTATATATAGTGAAGATTCTAAATTGTAAAAATCGTGACCCTCGGACCAAAACTGGGTCCCCAGGCGGGGTTCAAAGTTTAACATAGAAATACATAGGAAACTGTTTAAAAAATCTTCTTCTCAAGAACCACTTCACCAGAAATGCCAATATGTACACAAAAGCTTGTATACATAGTGAAGATTCTAAATTGTAAAAATCGTGACCCTCGGACCAAAACTGGGGCCCCAGGCGGGGTTCAAAGTTTAACATAGAAATACATATGGAAAATGTTTAAAAAATCTTCTTCTCAAGAACCACTGCACCAGAAATGCCAATATTTACACAAAAGTTTGTATATATAGTGAAGATTCTAAATTGTAAAAAGTGTGACCCTCGGACCAAAACTGGGTCCCCAGGCGGGGTTCAAAGTTTAACATAGAAATACATAGGAAAATGTTTAAAAAATCTTCTTCTCAAGAACCACTGCACCAGAAATGCCAATATTTACACAAAAGCTTGTATATATAGTGAAGATTGTAAAAATCGTGACCCCCCAACAAAAAGTGGGGCCCCAGTAGGGGTTTAGATTTTAACATATATAGGAAAATGTTTTAAAATCTTCTTCTCAAGAACTATAGTGCAACTGTTAGGGATATTAGTATGCATACATGTACATCCTTAAATAATGTAGATTCAAAAAATTGTAACTCCCGGACAATTGATGGGCACCAAGAGGGGTTCAAAATTTAAACATTTTAAAAAACATAAAGGAAAAGTTTAAAAATTTTCTTCTCAAGAACTACAATGTTTTAGTTTGTGGAATTGCTATGCATGCATCCTTCGCTTATGTAGATTCCTAATTGGTAAAATCGTGACCCCCGGACCAATACTGGGGCCCCAAGATGGGGTCAAAGTTTATTATAGAAATATAAAGGTAACATTTTAAAAAATCTTCTTCTCGAGAACTACAATGCTTCAATTTGTGAGATTACTATCATGCATACAACCTTGGATAATGAAGGTTCGACAGTTTTAAAATAGTGACCCCTGGACTACTACTAGGGACACACGATGGGTTTAAAGTTAAATGTAGAAGTACCGGTATATATGGACAAGAGGCCCATGGGCCACATCGCTCACCTGAGGAACAATAGGTATGATAAAATCAGCTTAATGGAGTCATAATACAAACTATCTGGACAATGTACAATAATACATGTAGATCCTGTATAAATAAAATCCATTTTCCCCTGGACATTCTTATGTTTATAATCATTAGTCCCTTTTCTAACAGGATGATTTTATAGTCATATCATATGTTGAGTATTGCAGTTCTCAAAAAGATCCTTAACAATAGTTTATATATGGGATATAAACGTACATCAAACTCTGAACCTTCTCGTGAGGCCTAAGAATTGTCCTGGGGCCAAAGTCTTAACAATTGTAAAGAATCATCTAGCTGATTAGTTTCTGAGAAGATTTTTAAAGATCTACCCTATATATTCCTTTGTTAAACTTTGACCCCCCCCCCCATTGTGGCCCCACCCTACCCCTGGGGATCACGATTTTCACAACCTTGAATCTACACTACCTGAGGATGCTTTCACACAAGTTTCAGCTTTCCTAGCTGATTAGTTTCTGAGAAGTAGATTTTTAATGGTTTACTATGTTTATTCCTATGTAAAACATCGACCTCCCATTGTGGCCCAAACCTACCCCCAGGGGTCATGATTTTCACAACCTTGAATCTACACTACCTGAGGATGCTTCCACACAAGTTTCAGCTTTCCTGGCTGAGAAAAGAAGATTTTTAAAGATTTACTTTATATAATCATATGTTAAACTTCGACCCCCCATTGTAGCCCCAACCTACCCCCAGGGGTTATTATTTTCACATCCTTGAATTTACACTACCTGAGGATGCATCCACACAAGTGTCAGCTTTCCTGGCTGAATAGTTTCTGAGAAAAAGATTTTTAAAGATTTACTGTGTATATTCCTATGTAAAACTTCGATCCCCCATTGTGGCCCCACCCTACCCCCGGGGGTCATGACTTTCACAACTATGAATCTACACTACCTGAGGATGCTTTCACACAAGTTTCAGCTTTCCTGGCTGATTAGTTTCTGAGAAGAAGATTTTTAAAGATTTACTCTATATATTCCTATGTAAAACTTCGACCCACCATTGTGGCCCCACTCTACCCCGGGGGTCATGATTCTCACAACTTTCAATCTACACTACCTGAGGATGCTTCCACACAAGTGTCAGCTTTCCTGGCCGATTAGTTTCTGAGAAGAAGATTTTTAAAGATTTACTTTATATATTCATATGTTAAACTTCGACCCCCCATTGTGGTCCAACCCCCGGGGGTCATGATTTTTTCAACTTTGAATTTACACTACCTGAGCATACTTCCACACAAGTGTCAGCTTTTTCTGACCGATTAGTTTCTGAGAAGAAGATTTTTAAAGATTTACTATATATATTCCTATGTAAAACTTCGATCTCCCATTGTGGCCCCACCCTACCCCCGGGGGTCATGATTTTCACAACTATGAATGTACATTACCTGATAATGCTTTCACACAAGTTTCAGCTTTCATGTCTGATTAGTTTCTGAGAAGAAGATTTTTAAAGATTTACTCTATATATTTATTTGTTAAACTTCGACCCCCCACCCCCCATTGTGGCCCCACCCTCAGGTGAGCTTTAAAGGTTAAGTTTACAATACAATAATTGTTAAAGTTGGTTTCTGGAAGAACAGACTTTGAAAATTTTCTTAATAAATATTGACAATTTCTTTACTTTTTTAATCTTTAGTTTTTAAGATCTGTGTACAAACATAGAATTGTGAGCAAATCTCTGTATCTTGCTTATAAATCGAAGCGTAACACTCAAATATGGTTAGTAAATAGAAATTGTAAACAATTAAACACAAGAAACATGCACTATAACAAATAAAGAACACAATTTATTTTTTCGAAATGAATCATATATATATATATACCTACATATTTCCGTCAGCGATATCAAACTCTATTTAAACTGAATAAACTCGAGAAAATGCCGAGCGACTCAACAAAACCTATTGCATTGTAATCTACCATTACGCAAAAGATAATGCCGAATTACCGATAGAATGAATTGTATTTCAGTACTTTTTTGATACATCAGATTTTGCTTAATTTGCGCAGGTAAACAGTTAACTGTTTGATTTACCGAAGTATCTGTTTGATTTGATACGTAAAAATCACGAAATACAGACGATAGTCTCCAAGTTACAAAGCATAAATAATGAAAACGAAACAAAAATCAGAACAAGCTAACACCAACGTCATGTGTGAAAACTGTCAACGCATTGAAATATTTAGCCTCAATTTACTTCACAAAATCGGCACCAATATATTTTTCATGTTTCAAAAATTTCCCTTCATACGCGAACTGTTGCATAACAAGCAAATTCATCATAGTCAGGTCGACCCTCTTTCGTATAATGTCATAGCTGCTTTAAACAAAGAGCCTCGTTTAGAAGTATGGAATACGAGTTTTGGTAAAATGGGTATGCAAACCCGGGCCGTGGCAAAATAAAAGCCGGGGCAGATCGGCAATCGTCAGTTCCAAATACGCATTATTTTGCGGCATATTTACAGCGAATGCAAATATTACTGGTCCATCAAATATCCTGAAATTTTAATGAGATTGGCAGATTAATAACTGCCAATCTTTTGTTTTGCCCAGGCCAAGTCTTTCCTACCCATTTTACCAGATGCCGAACGCGAAGCTGAAACACGCCTTTCCTTTATTATTAATTTTGTAATAACTCAGATTTGAAACAGAATTAGACCTTAATTTTTGCAATTTATATTTTCCTTCCCATAAGGATAATTTATGCTAAACTACGTTGAATTGAAATCAGTAGTTCTTGAGAAGAAGATTTTAAAAAATGCACCCCCCTTTTTCTACAGTTTCAAGGTTTTCTCCGCTTTGAATACAGATCGGACTTTTATTTCTGCAATTTATATTCGCCATCCCTTAAGGATGCTTTGTGCCAAATTTGGTTGAAATTGGATAAGCGGTTTTAGAGAAGAAGTTCAAAATGTAAAAAGTTTACAGACGGACCGACAGACAGACGGACAGACGGACGACGGACAAAATGTGATCAGAATAGCTCACTTGAGCTTTCAGCTCAGGTGAGCTAAAAATGTTTAAAAATCTTCTTTTCGAGAACTACAATGCATCAATTTGTCAGATAACTACGTAAGCACCCTCAAATAGTGTAGATTCGAAATTATAAAGCCGTGACCTCAATCTAATACTGGGGCCCCAAGAGGTGTTCAAAATTTAGCATAGAAATATAGAGGGAAAATGTTGAAAAATCTTTTTCTAGGGAACTATAATGCTTCAGCTTGTGAGATAACTATGCAAGCATCCTTAAATAATGTAGATTCCAAATAATTAAAACTTTAGCACTGGACTAATACTGTGGCCCCAAGAGGGGTTCAAAGTTTAACATAGAAAGATATATTGAAAATGTTTTTAAAAAGTTTTTCTCAAGAACTATAATGCTAGTTTGTGAGATTACTATGCAAGGATCCTCAAATTGTGTAAACTCTAATGTAGTGGAACCAAGAGTTATCTTTCTTGATGTTCTGTACAGTCTGAGAGTTATTCCTCTTGAAGTGGAACTCTTCTACGTTCAGTTTTTCAGGTTGTGTACGTGCGGTCCCACCGCAGTGCTACACATTTTCATTCCTATGTTACTATTTATGTTGTTCAAGCCAAACATAAACCTCGGACCATAACTGGGTCCCCAGAAAGGGGTTCAATGTTTAAAATAGAAAAAGCATATGCTACGAAATGTAATGTTACAAGGAACTGCTGTTCAGGTGAGCGATGTGGCCCATGGGCCTCTTGTTTATTCAAATATTATTTGATATACGACTATTAGTACAAAAATTCAAATTACTGATATTTTTCTATATAAAAGAACATGTCAGCTCGACGCCTTTGTGGCCGTTCTGGCCTTTGATGTTATTCTACCGAGGGCCATATGGCACAATATCTTTTGAATGTCCATTGTTCCTCAGGTGAGCGATGTGGCCCCATGGGCCTCTTGTTCTCAAATAGCGATGATCTAAGCAAAGCAATGTACAAGATGCTTAACATCTCGTCCAATTTAACTCATTTAAACTCCAAAATTTTCAATCTCACCTTTCTAATACTCTTTAAAAATCTTTGCTTCACCCATGTTTACTTACAATGTTTTGTTGCTATTCAATTTTAAATGTTTTCTCCCTTTCTCTCCAGAGATTTGAGCAAATTTTGACGCTGCCATTTTGTTCTGCTCCAGACAAAACAATATGACGTCAATATTCTAAGGGCAACTGCTCTAATTTTAAAGCATTTCAAAGGGCAACTTCTCCAAATACTTTTAAAAGAACTTACGGCATGCGGTTTATGTATTAAATACTATGAAATGTTGAAATGAGTAAGCGAAGCATCGGCCGATGACGGCCATATAGCCTAGTATTATTTCTCACCAAACAAATATAGAGATATATGAGGCAATCACGTGCTATGTTTAAACCAGTGAAAGTGTGACATTTCAGTCCGGGGGAAAACAAAATAATGTATAACATGATTCAATATCATATCACATGTTAAAATGTCATCATTATTTTTTTCAGTATTATATTGTATTATGTGATAGATTTTGTAAGTATCATATATGTAATGCAATTTTGAATTTATATTATTGTATTGACAAACATTGCATCTTATAATACTGTATGAAATGAATATATGATTATCATACAATTTTTTAACATTTGATACATGATATTGTGTCAAAGCAGTATCCAGGAATATCCAAAATCATTATTTATTAACTATGATTTTCATATAATATGATTACAGTGGTCTCGTAAAGGTGATGCCTGTGATTACCCATGTTTGTAAATAATATCCCCATTCGGAAGAAGAGATGTATACCGACGTTTGACTTACTCTTGTTTGTACGTCTGTGCGTTCGTAACAAAAATTTCTGTCACATTTTTCTCAGAATTTGGATTGCGTCCTCATAAACAAAGTAACAAAATTACCGGGCACTTTTTTGTACAAAACAAGATAATTTTTTTCTTTACGTAATGTCATATCTTTATGATGTTTTTTCTTCGTTTTATACAAAATGCCATTAGGGCCCTTTTCTCTTGGGCGCAATCATATATCATATGAAAAGATGAATTTTTGAAAAATTGTGGGGTCCAAAAGTTAATATATACATTTGCAAATATGTTTCCTTATATTAACCTATTGAGAAGCGAAAACGTTTAATTCTGTATGAACGTTTTCGTGACGTCACAATGATAACCGCACGCGCTTATCGCTTGACGGTTGCAATATTGTAAACGTAAAAACACCGTTATTTTAATGATTCTGAACAGTTTGCCATTCTCAAATGTAAATATAAGTAATAGACAGCAATGTTAAAAAGTTCACCAGGATATGAACTTGGTTGGTACGTGATCAAATCTTCTGAGAAGCCCTTTGGGCTTCACAGGATTTGATCACATGACCAACCAAGTTCATATCCCAGTGAACTTTTTAAATTGCTATTTATTTCTTAAATTACTTCAATTTAAAAGAAAGAAAATAGAATTAATCGTTGGGCTACCACATTGATATTCAGTTTTCCTTTTCCTCATAGCCAGGCAAATGCAAGGAATTGTAAATAACGTATCATGACTTATAATCTTGAACAAGCAGCCTCTCATTGAAACTTTTGCTGCATTTTACAGAAGAAATTGGGACAAAGTCAGGGCCTCGTAAAATGATCTTTAAAGAACAAAATTGACATAAAACCATTTGTTTACAGATATTTCAATACCCATGATTATATTTTCCAGCCATGAGAATAAATCATTGATTGGCTGGTGATTAATTAGCATTCATTAATTTGGTCTTAAGTCGTTAGTTTTAATTATTGTAAAACGCAGCTTTAATGTGTTTTTGAACTAATGTCATTTGCATATTTTATTTTGTTTTATTTTGCTTTTTAGTCATTTCACATGGACATGGAAATAAAAGATCACTTGAACAACCCTATGAAGGCACTAGATGTGTTTTCTCTATCCATTCGATATCTGAAGGATGAGTGTATTGAACTTTTTCAAAAGAAAAGAATGACGATTCCCTATGATGAAATACAATGGATTCTTACTGTGCCAGCAATTTGGGATGAATCAGCTAAACAGTTTATGAGAAAAGCTGCGGAACAGGTAGCTCCATATGTTCCATGAATCGACATGAAATAATGTTCTTTCACTGTTACTTTTTTAATCATTGAAATGTTTTGCTTTATGATACCTGAATTTGCATGCGCTTGAGTTATATATAAACTGAAAACTGATATTTTAAAAATTTACAATAGGCTGAAATCCCATCTGATCAACTGAAACTTGCTTTGGAACCAGAGGCAGCAGCTATTTATGTAGTCAAAGGGGCAAAAACTGTTTTTGGAAAAGAGTCTGTTACAACAGTCAAGCCTGGTACCAAAATTATGGTGGCTGATCTTGGAGGTAAGTTGATATTTATTTAACTCCAAATGATTTCATGAATTATGAAATTTAATTATTAAATTTTGTCAATGACCTCTTTAAGATGAGATGATCTGATAAATCAAATAATGCTTGTTACCTCATTAAGATAGTTTGTCTGCCCACCTGTTTTTTGAAGCAACAAGGTCTAAAGAAATCATGTTATGCTTATATTGATACTCACTTGTAAATGAACTGAAGCAGAGGAGAGAAAGTAAAACAACAGTGAAAGTTAATTACAACTGTTCTACAAACTCAAATCTTTTTATTAGGAAGCCCATGTTAAAGGATAAGAGTAATTTTTCACAAACCTGATAACTGGTTCTGTGAAGATCTGCATTAATTCCACTTTACTTTTGGGGAGACTTAATAAATTAAAATAAGACTTTCAAGTAATAAAAAATGTTTTTAAGAATGTCTTTATTTTTCGACTTACTAGGTGGAACAGCAGATATGACAGTTTTAGAGCTAAACGAGGACAAAACTATGAAGCAGTTGTACAGATCCTTTGGTGGTTCATGGGGAGGAAATCTGATCAACGATAAAATCTGGGAAATCATGAGTAGTATTTTTGGAAAAGAAATCATTGAGGAATTTAAAAAGCAAACTGCAGATTATATGGATATGGAGTCCAACATAGAGCTTAGGAAGAGAGATATCACTGTTGGTAGTAAACTTCAGTTACCAATTCTTCCATCTTTGGCAGATCTATGCAAAACGGTAGAGGGCAAGAGTTATAAGGAATTGATCACTCAGTCGAAGAAGTATGCTGGATTAGTTAAGGTGCGCACAGGGAAGTTAAGTTTTGAACCAGAGTTGGTTGAGGAGATATTTGACCTGAACAAGACCAGCAACATTTTTACCAGTGTGAGTAAAGCCTTACGTAATCCAAATACAAAAGGCATCAAAGACATCATTCTTGTTGGGGGATTTGCTCAGGCAGATTTCATTGGGAAGCAGTTTAAGGAAAAGTTTGCTGAATACAATGTCATTATTCCCACAGACCCAGTTCTTGCTGTCCTAAACGGAGCAGTGATGTTTGGTCAAAATATTGACATTATTTCATCTAGAATAACGGGACATACCTATGGTTTTGAGGCCATGAGAATCTTTACTGACGGGGATCCCAAAAGCAAAAAGAGAAAGTATGATGACGCAAATTATTGTGTTGGTTTATTTGAGAAAATGGTCGCCATTGGAGATTCAGTTGATGTTGGAAAAACAGACGAAAAAGAGGTTTTTGCATCATCAAAGGACATGAAATTGATGGTTTTGAAGTTCTATCAATCAGATAAAGTAGATCCAAAGTATGTCACCGATACTGGCTGTGAATGTATTGGTAAACTGTCGGTGGAAATGCCAGATCTAAGTGGCGGGACAGAACGATCAGTGATGGTGTCGATCAAATTTGGTGAAACAGAAATCACTGTTTGCGGTGTGGACAAGACAACCGGGAAAAAACAAGAAACCGTGCTCGATTTATTGGGAGACGCTTAATGAGAGCAAACAAGTTTTGACAATATTTAAAACAAAACTTAAACAAGAAACAAGCTTTCGTTGCACAATAATTCATTCAAAGAAAAGAAATTTTGTTGGGTTTTTTTTTCCATCTTTATTAGATGGGTACTTTTGTTTTGTTTTTATTTTAATTTTTTTTAATCTTGTTGTCAAACCTTATTTTTATCTATAAAAATCCAAGTTTGACCATTAAATTAAAAATAAATGCTTGATTTATACACATACATGTATACGTATATAACTCTAAAATATTCATGAATTACTAGTAAGATGTAATTGTTAAAATGAGATAAATCTGTAAGTCTTTTATTTTTACATGTCATTAAAATGTGTTTAAAAAGGCTTTTGATAGCATACAGTGCCAAACTTAGTTTTTACGTATTGCATGCTTTGCAATGTGAAAGTGACCATGAAAAGAGAAAATCAAGAATTGGATCATCACGTAAATCGGATACGTTATTTCCAAACAATTTATAATCATGCGTACGTCAGTACATGAAATCAATTTGACTACATGTATATGGATACAATGTAAAGGAATTTATGCAAATATAAAAGTTAACGTTTGACTTTTGAGAAAGAAAAATTTGTGCTGTATGGAATATAATTAAATTGCCCGTTTTGGATATTGTAACAATGCAGTATATTTTCATCATCTTATATTATGAAAATATTTGCAAATTTATTGTTAATTGTAAATAGTTGTCTTTCTTCTAAATTTTGTGTCTGATTTCATTTGT
The DNA here is from genome assembly GCF_902806645.1 of Magallana gigas. NCBI lineage: Eukaryota > Metazoa > Mollusca > Bivalvia > Ostreida > Ostreidae > Magallana > Magallana gigas. The sequence goes on along the minus strand of NC_047565.1, from coordinate 43,933,701 downwards.
ATTATTTTTTTTAATTTTTTTTTTTGCAATTCGGATATAATAAGCTTCACATGTAATAAATTTGACTACATTAATATGGATACAATATAAAGGAATTTATGCAAATATAAAAGTTAACGTTTGACTATTGAGAAAGAAAAATTTGTGCTGTATGGAATATAATTATATTGCTCGTTTTGGATATTGTAACAATGCAGTATATTTTCATCATCTTGTATAATGAAAATATTTGCAAATTTATTGTACATTGTATATATAGTTGTCTTTCTTCTTAATTTTGTGTCTGATTTCATTTGTATATGTTTTTTAATTTATATTTTTTGGCAATCCGGATAAAATAATCTTCAAGGACAGTGTGAAACTTGACAGTTTCATGTCCCTTGTTACAAATAAGACAAATTCCCTCCATTTTTGGAACTCTTCAATATTTCTCAGTCTCAACTGGAAGAGGATTATTTGTTCGTGTAAATAACCAGCTAAATGTTAAATATGAAAATATTTATTTAGGTAATAAACGAACTTAAACTACTACAGATTATGTGTTATAACCATATGAAACATTTAATATCATATCTTTTATAATTGAGTTGAATCTTTTATTAACATTTTTGTAACAACATTACGTCATTAAATGATATCCATACAGCTGAATTTTGTTTTTGAAAGGAGTGAGCCCTATATTCCCTGTGTTTTATGTATATATAACTTCACTAGGGGCAGGATTATTATACAGTTTTGCAGTGATCTGCACGTAGCACACACACGATCACTTACGGCCAGTAGTGACTGAGGTTTTACCTGTGCATCACTTTTTGGCTCTTTTATTATCACCTGTTGACTGCCGTTCATCCTTCCGTTTGTCTGTAAACTTTTCACATTTTTTACCTCTTCTCCAGAACCACTAAGCTATATTAAATCAAACTAATACAATACAAAACATTGTTTTGAATTATAAAAATAAAGAACGAAACCCTTTTTTAAAAGAATATGATTACGAACCGATGAGAATATAGGTAAATATCTTTTAAAAACTCCTTTCCTTCGAGCTTTATTGGATTTGATCACGCCCCGACCAAAATTATCACCTTATAATACTCAAAGAATGATTCCTTTCCTTAAATACGTTCTTAATTCTGAACGCCTTGACCCCAGGTGAATATTAGGGCGCAAAGAGGGGTTCAGAGTTGACATTCAATTATACAGAAAAACATTTAAAAATATTTTCGAGTACTACAATGCTGCAAGTTCTGAGATCACTGTTTAAGCATCCTAAGATAGATTATTAATTGTACAAACTTTGACCCCCCCCCCCCCCCCGATTAATACTGGGGCCTTAAGAGGGGTTCAATCCTCAACATAGACATATATACAGTACAGCTCACGAGTATCCCGACAAAAACACCGACCACCGTGTTTGAAAGTCCACGCTGTGCGTGGAAGTGTCGGTACCTTTGATCTATTGTTCTCTGTTACGGCCACGGAACGAGAAAAAACAGGGTGCGACACGGTGCAACGCGATGCAACACGGACAATAACACGGTGTAACACGCGGTATTTACCTGTGAAAAAAGATGGATTTAGAAATAAAACTTATAAAGAATAAATTATTTATTGATGTACGTAAAAGAATGAAAGAAAAAGACAAAGAAATAGAAATAAATAAAAAATTTAGGCACGCAATTTTCAGACGTATGTGATTGTTACGGTTGATTTTTGTTGATATTAAAAATCGATATCGCCCACATAAAGGTTTGATCAATTAAAACACTAACACTTTCTTTTCCTTTTTAACATTCAAATAAACGGTTCCATAAGTTTTTGTTTCAGTCCGTTTTTAAACGTAGTAGTAATCGAAGTTACTGTAGTTTGGCAGTTTCAATAGTGCATAGAACCATAACTGTGATCTTTTCTCACTTATACTCTATTCAACGATAACAAATCTAACGGGTTGTCGAAAACAAAATGTACTTTCTCTAAGTAATATAATAATACAGCAATATATCTAATATATTTTCAAATTTTCTTTCTTTTATACATATGTGTGATGTACTTGTCCATGTAGACTAAGTACCGCACGGTACATATTCAGAGCGCTAAGAATCCGTGGATCGGTACTTGATATTTTTTTATTTCATCTTTATAGCAACTTGAGTTTAGAAATTATTTGTGTTCCAAGAAACTACAGTTTACTCAGTATTGCAATAATTACTGTTTGATTGTTTAATAATCGTCATATATGATCAGAGAGAGAGAGAGAGAGAGAGAGAGAGAGAGAGAGAGAGAGAGAGAGAGAGAGAGAGAATACCAGTATGAGTTTAATTTAAGTACGTTTTACTTGTAATTCAGTGTAATAAGTTAGTTTTATAGTTTCCATTTTATTGAACCCTTTTCCTCAAAATTGCGATAGAATATATGCAGTCAGGGTCCACGTGCTATCCCTGTCAATCAAATCAGCCCGCGAGATAGACCACGTGCTCCTTCCATGATATGGAAAAATGCCGTTCTATTGTTTTTTTTAAGTCCGCAAAATAGAAAAATGTTTAACAATGAAGTATTCAGTGTTTGAAATATTTAGTTTCTTTACTCTTATACTGCATGTATGAGGGTTGGAATATTACGTTGTAAAATATCTCTCTGAGAGTCTCTCTCTCTCTCTCTCTCTCTCTCTCTCTCTCTCTCTCTCTCTCTCTCTCTCTCTCTCTCTCTCTCTCTCTCTCTCTCTCTCTCTCTCTCTCTGTACTTTTGTGCAATCATTTTAGAATTATCAGAGTTCTATTTGTATGAATTTAATTCATTTATTTTAGATCCATGGTTTTAATAACAATTTCAACACAATGACTACCGGTACAAGTTTGTAAAGTTCACGATTTAATAAGATTTTTCGTTAAAATTTCGACGCTATTTCACATCAATGAAGTTGTGTGTTCTAAATGCTTGCAAAAAGTGACCGGTATTATCTCATTCATCATTTTAATCAATCAGGTACCCGGTAAGTAATATCTTATCGCAAGTTTATACTTTGAAATTCTCGCATTTATAGAGTTGCTGAATTGTTCCCCAGATCCACGCGCCGATAGTCTTACATGTAGTTGTTTGAGTACATATCTACAGACAATTTTGTTTGTTTGTTAGAGATTAGGAAAAATCATTGAACTAACAAAGTAGAAGTAAGATATTTTCAGACCATACACACGACGGGTTGTGATGAGTTACCAAACAGGTGTTCGCGGAAAGGTGTGAATAACGGCATCTCGAGTACACCTGTTCAGACGTCCAAATATACACAAAGTTAGTTGTAAATTCCAATGACACCTAACAAGACAGACAATAACACCTGTTGTGTATAGAACCCAAGATGAAAGACAATGCTGTGTATCTGATCAGCGTCCGTATATCGCACGAGTGATTTTTTTCATGTGAAATCACGAGGCCATTACCAGCTATACGGAAATAAAGTTGAAAAATATTTTATGAAATGCGGGTATATTTTTAATACATGTACAATGCTTGAATATAATTTAACAAGAGTTTGTTCATGTATTTATTTATAATCTATAATATAAAAGTGATTTTTTGTTTCTTTATTGCTACATAAAAAGCTGAAGTCCAAATTATTCGAGTCACCGGTACTATAGGGTTGTTATTTACCACAGCACATCAACAGCACGTTTTTAGAAAAACATGATCTGAAATGTTTTCATTTCTCATTTTTAATTGGTTTAAAGTAAGGCTGTAGATTAATTGATAAATCAGAAAGTGTTTACAGATAACAGAAATAAGACGTTTAAGCATCCTGACATTTTAATAGGAATCTAATTTACAACATCACGTGTGTTTAGAAAAAAACAAGATGAATTAAATTGATTTGAATTTTGATTATATATTAATTGATTATTAAATATTTTTGGTGAATTTATTTCCATTTATTTAAGAACAAATGAATTAAAAGATACCCATTTACGTTGCGTTTTCAGATCCCAAAAAATTAACTTCATGTTGACAGCCTCGACAATTTCTGGGTCCGTGCAACTTAAGTCTATATTCTTATTTTTTTAAATGTGAAAAGGATATATATGTTTCAACCCTTGTTTAGCCATAATTTCTTTATTTCTAAACATACGCTATTTCTATTAACGTCTCAGGTAATGATATCCACGGAGTAACACAGTGGCCACGGAGTTACACAGGCGGCCACGGTGCGACACGGTGCTTTTTCTTGAATTTTCCAATACACATACACGGTGTCACACCGTGTACACGGTGCGACACAGACCGTTTTCCACCGTGTTTTTTACACGGTGGGTGTCAGGATACTCGTAAGCTGTACTGTAAGCAATATGTTTAAAAATCAACAATAGTACGCTTACTGATTTAAAGGGGCATGGTCACGATTTTGGTCAAATTTTATTTTTATGTTTTTATTATTTACAATGCTTTAGAAATGCATTTCTAATGATCAAATTAAATTTGAGAGTCATTCTTAGAGTTATAAGCTAGATACTGGGCTCACAATTCTTTGTCATATACATGTAAACAAGGCTCGTGCCCTGTTTTTGTTAACATAGGTTCAATATACCAGTAAAAAATATTTTCCTGCTTATTTGTCTATCTCTTTATTAGCTCACCTGAGCTGAAAGCTCAAGTGAGCTATTCTGATCACATTTTGTCTGTCGCCCGTCTGTCCGTTTGTCCGTCCGTCTGTCCGTAAACTTTTCACATTTTCAACATCTTCTCAAGAACCACTGGGCCAATTTCAACCAAACGTGGCACAAATCATCCTTGGGCAATGGGGATTCAAAGTTGTGGGTCACGCCCGTTTTCAAGGGGAGATAATTAGAAATTAATGAAACATTTTGAGAAATTTTCAAAAATCTTCTTCTCAAGAACCATAAAACCAGGAAAGCTGGAACTTGTGTGGAAGCATCCTAAGGAAGTGTAGATTCAAAGTTGTGAAATTCATGACCCCCGGGGGTAGGGTGGGGCCAGAATGGGGGGTCGAAGTTTTACATAGGAATATATAGAGTAAATTTTTATAAATCTTCTTCTCAGAAACTAATGAGCGTGGAAAGCTGAAACTTGTGTGGAAGCATCCCCAGGTAGTGTAAATTCCAAGTTGTGAAATTCATGACCTCCGGGGGTAGGGTGGGGCCACAATGGGGGTCGAAGTTTAAGATAGGAATATGTAGAGTAAATCTTTAAAAATCTTTTTCTCAGAAACTTATCACCCAGGAAAGCTGAAACTTGTGTGGAAGTATCCCTAGGAAGTGTAGATTCAAAGTTGTGAAAATCATGACCCCCGGGGGTAGGGTGGGGCCACCATAGGGGGTTGAAGTTTTACATAGGAATATATAGAGTAAATCTTTTAAAACCTTCTCTCAAAAACTAATTAGCCAGGAAAGCTGAAACTTGTGTGGAAGCATCCTGAGGTAGTGTAGATTCAAAGTTGTGAAAATAATGACCCCGAGGATAGGATGGGGCCACAATGGGGGTCGAAGTTTTACATAGGAATATGTAGAGTAAACCTTTAAAAATCTTCTTCTCAGAAACTAATCAGCCAGGAAAGCTGAAACTTGTGTGGAAGCATCCTCAGGTAGTGTTGATTCCAAGTTGTGAAAATCATGATCCCTGGGGGTGGGTGGGCCACAATGGGGGGTCAAAGTTTAACATAGGAATATATAGAATAAATCTTTAAAAATCTTCTTCTCAGAAACTAATCAGCCAGATGTTTCTTTATAATTGTTAAGACTTTGGCTCAAGGACAATTCTTCGGTCTCACAAGAAGGTTCAGAGTTTGATGTAGCTTTATATCCCATATATAAACAATTATTAAGGATCTTTTTGAGAACTGCAATACTCATCATGTGATATGACTATAAAATCCTCCTGTTAGAAAAGGGACTAATGATTATAAACATAAGAATATCCAGGGGGAAAATGGATTTTATTTATACAGGATCTACATGTATTATTGTACACTGTCCAGATTGTTTGTATTATGACTCCATTAAGCTGAATTTATTATACCTATTGTTCCTCAGGTGAGCGATGTGGCCCATGGGCCTCTTGTTTATTTTAAGCATAGATAAACAGTTACTAACGTTTAACACATTCGTTTTAGGTTTACAACTGAAATTTTAACTTCAACGTTCAAAATGTAACAAACACTACGTTTACATAGCGAAGAATTTCAAGCTCTGCAACTCGCTCATAACTCAACAAAGGACACTCAAATTTCGGCTGCCTATTAAAAATGCCTATCTGAAGCATTGTAAATATTAAAATCGGAAAAACAATTTTTGACCAAAATCGTGACAATGTCCCTTTCAACAACGAAATGCAATATATAGGGTTTGTTAGATCTGACCCCTGGGGTCATCTCCACCCCAAGAAATTTGAAATTACCATATATCTCAGAAACTGTTATAATCATGACCCCTAAACCATATATATTCATGTTTTTGATGTCAAGGGGCATCAAATGTTATGTAGGTCATGGGCCCTGTGGGTGGTCCTTACCTCCCTCGAACAACAAGTCCCTTAATATCTTCATAACAGTTGAGATCCCCTCGCTTAAACCATATATATTTTTGTTCCTTGTGTCAAGGGGCATCAAACGGTATGTAGGTCATGGGGCCCCAGGGGTGGTCGTGACCCATTCGAACAGGAATTGAACGAATATCTCGAAAACGGTTGAGATCCCCACCCCTTAACCATATATATTCTTGACCCTTACTGGGCATCAAAGGTATTTAGGTAATGGGCCTCAGGGTTAAATTTAATTTTTCAAAACCGTAATGCACATCTATGGAACAGTTCCTATCATATCCCAAAATATGATGTGTCTATCCATTAAATCATAAGCGGAGTTCTAGGATCTATGTTTTTTGGAGTGATAAACGTCAATTTTCTGCTACTATTTGACTCCCTGGACGAAATTTAGATTTTTAAAACCTTACTACACATCTATAGAACAGTCTCTTTTATATCCGAAGATATGATGTGTCTATCCATTAAATCATAAGAGGAACATTTGGATCTATGAGTTTTTTTTTAGCGATAAACGTCAGTTTTCTGCTACTATTTGACTCCCTGGATGACATTTAAATTTTTAAAACCTTATTGCACATCTATAGGACGGCCCCAATTATATCCCAAGAGATGACTTAGCTGCTCCAAAAGTTGTAAGAGGAGTTCTGGGAACCTTACTTTTTTTTTTTTTGCAAAAAACGTCATTTTTTGTAGCCCACTGATCCTTTTAATAAAAAAAAATTCTGGAACCTGATCACACCTCAATATGACACCCCAATCATAATTTAGATCATTTGTCTATTGCCAAAAAAAATGTCGTTTTTGAAACCAGTTTTTTTGTTTAAAAAAAGGTCGTTTTTCAGCCATTTAATGACCCCCAGGACAAAATTGAAAATTCCGGAACCTTATTGCGTATCTATAGGATACCCTAAAACCTATTCCAAGAGATGATTTGTCTACTGTTGAAAATGTAGGAGGAGTTCGAGGAAGAAGGTTTTTTGTGAAAAAACGTCATTTTTTACCAATTATTTGACCCCCAGGACTAACGGAGAATTTTTGAAACCTTTTTACAAAACAACATGATACCCCAAATCAAACTCCAAGAGTTCAGTTTGCTAGTTTATAAGATGTAAGAGCAGTTTGAGAAAGTAAAACGTGACAGACGGGCGGACGGACGGAACAGGGTAACAACAATATACCCGAACTTTCTTTAGAAAGTGCGGGTATAATGAAGCGAAGTGGCCCATTGGCCTCGTGTGTGCTTTAGGTATTCCATCCATAACAACCATATTTCATATCTAATAGATTGCAAGTTTGATCACTGAAGTCTTTTGTGATATTAAGGGCTTCATAAAATAATAAAGATTTACCTTTGTTACTTTAAATGCCAAAATAATCATTATTAACTGTTCATATTTTGGGGAAAATTAGTTTTTCCTATTTTTTTGCACAGGGGAGAAAACTTTTAAAAAAGTTTTAAGTGGAAAAAGTTTATTTAATTGACTAGATAGTTTACATACTCCTGAGTGTGGTTTATATCAGCCACATGATAAATTTAATAAAATGTACGGTATTTATTGTAGTTAAGATAAATTTAAAATTTTTAAATTCGCCTCAATTATGGATGGGCTACCTAAATAAATGAAAGAACTGCTACATATCTTAGAGATTTTCTAATTTGATCTTGCATTTTTCAACCGCTTGCCGATGAAATTTATTTCTTTGAAGAAGACGATCAAATATTTTTGAAATTAGCTTTTATATATATATATATATATATATATATATATATATATATATATATATATATATATATATATATATTTATATATATATATATATAAGCATTCCAAAATATTGTAAACATATCATTGTACGGGAGATAATTTAGAATAATTAAACATTAATATTGTTGGTATTTTTCAAAAATCTTCTTTTCAAAATCTATTCGGCCTGAAAAGGTTAAACTTGTGTGGAGGCATTCCTCAGATAGTGTAAATTCAAGTTTGTTCAAATCATGGTCCCCGGGGGTAGGGTGTTTTGCATAGGAATATATAGAGAAAATCTTTAAAATCTTCATCTCAAAAACTGTTAGGCCAGAAAAGCTCAAATTAAAGTGGAAGCATCCTCAGGTAGTGTAGATTCAAGTTTGCTTAAATCATAGTCCCTGGTGGTATGGTGGGGCCACAATGGGGGAATGGATTTTTACATAGGAATATATAGAGAAAATCTTTAAAAATCTTTTTATCAAAAACTATTAGGCCAGGAAAGCTCAAATTAAAATGGAAGCATCCTCAGGTAGTGTAGATTCACGTTTGTTCAAATAATGATCCCTGTGGGTAGGGTGGGGCGACAAGAGGGGGATCAAGTTTTACATAGGAATATATAGAAAAAATCTTTAAAAATCTTCTTCTCAAACACTATTAGGCCAGAAAAGCTCAAATTAAAATGGAAGCATCCTCAGGTAGTGTAGATTCAAGTTTGTTTAAATCATTGTCCCTGGGGGTAAGGTGGGCCAGGAAAGCTGAAACTTGAGTGGAAGCATCCTAAGATAGTGAAGATTCAAGTTTGTTCAAATCATGGTCCCCAAGGGTAGGGTGGGGCCAGAATGGGGGGATCAAGTTTTACATAGGAATATATAGAAAAAATCTTTTAAAAAAATTCTTTTAAAAACTATTTGGCCAAGAAAGCTCAAATTGGCGTGTGACCATCTTCAGATAATGTAAATTCAAATATGTTCAAATCATGGTCCCTGTGGGTAGGGCGGGGCCACAATGGGGGATAATTTTTTTATATATAAAGACAATCTTTAAAAATCTCAAAACTATTAGGTTAGGAAAGCCCAAATTTGAGTGGAAGTATCCCAAGATCATATAGATTCAAGTTTGTTTAAATAATAGTTCAGGTGTATGTTGAGGCCACAATGGGGGATGAATTTTTACATAGGAATATATAGAGAAAATCTTTTAACAATCTTCTTTATAAAGACTATTTGGCCAGAAAAGCTTCAAGTTTGCAAAATCACAGTCCTTAGTGATAGGGCAGGGCCGTGATGGCGGTTTGAATTTTTTCATAGGAATATATAGAGAAAAACTTTAAATATATATGAATAAAAATATTCTGGGAAAGTTTTCGGTCCAAAACTCAGTACTAAGTGTGAAAGCACAGGTTATGCAGATTTAAGTTCGATGAAACCATGATTCCCTAGAGAAAAGTGGGGCCACGAAATGGGGGGGGGGGGGGGATATAGGAATACAGAAAAATCTTCTTACAGGTACAACAACAAAAGGGGCTTGGTATTTACCCCATAAAAAGACGTGGATAAAAATTAGCAGATTTTCAAGATCTATTGTACTTAGTTGTCAAGATATTTTGATACTGTAATGCTAATTTGATCAGAGTTAAGGCAATTTTTGCTCAGGTGAGCGATGTGACCCATGGGCCTCCTGTTGAGTTTGTGGCTATTGAATATTTAAAAAAAAAATTAAGAACAATCCCTTAAAACTTTACACTATGATTGCGATTTTCTTAATTGTTGAAATATTACAAATAACCAAACTCTTTTAAAAATGAAATACAGTTAATAAATGCCAGTGACACTAAACAGATACAAAGGAGTAAGATTTTAGTAAAAAAAAATTAAAATATTCCAGTCCGAATTTCAAGTCCCTACATATTTTTTATTCAATTTAACAAAAAAAATGAATGATAATAAAATTAAAACATTTATGGTATCAAACTACTGATATTGAATTTAATCTGCGGCATAAAATTTATATAAGGTCAATGATAAAAATTTTGATATGGTGTTTGTTTTTTGTTTTTTTACGTTTTTAAGCATTTTTCACTATTATTTCATTGCGTGCTATACAATTATCTTAATGAATAATTGGGATAAAACCAGGAGAAAGTATGTTAGATTACGTTTACTAGCAATTTTTTTTAACTTTTATTATTAAGGTACTGCCAAAAATGTTTCAGCGGAAAACAAAGTCTAAAAATTTTTGTCTGAATTTCCTCTGTTTTGCTATTATAATAAGATGTATTTGATGTTCAGTTTCTTTAACAAACCACAATACAGCATAGTTGACTTCGTCTTCAATAAACTTTGATATTCTGAGAAGTCCTTCGGGCTTCACAGGATTTGATAACGTGACCAACGAAGTTTATATGTTTCTTAAATATTTCTTACGGAAACTTATTGTTAATTCATAACTCTATTGAAACTAACAGAACTGAAATCTACACGCCCCGTTTATCGATTGGTTGAACTTAGTGACCTGAAAAAAATCCCGGACTACTCGAAATAAATATGATGATAGTATGTCCTTGCATATTGAACATCAACTAAATAGCGAGTGTTTATAATTCAAATGCAAATGTTTTACATTTATAAACATTGTTTATTTTTAAAACTTAATCACCTCTTAAACACCATTTTTACAGCGTATGTGTAACGGGCAAATAGAACTTTTGACAAAGCTTTTAAGATTCTTTTATGCCATTTTCAGTTCACTAAAGTGCCATTTGGGTTGGTCTGAGCACGAGCAACATTTTGTCGTCTTATCCGTAAGGTGTTGCAAAATGTTTCCAATGTTCATACATGTAGCTGATATTTTCATCTTTACTGACACTTTTGATCAACATGTTTCTGTGCTTTTGCAGCGTCTCCAGTCAGCAAACGCTGACGCGGGTTATGTATTTTTTCTGACGCGGGTTATGTATTTCATTTTTGCAGTATCGCCACCTTCATATCCCGCATAAATCATCAAAGACAGCATTTTTAGGTTACCTGAGTAACTCAGTTGACCTATTGCTATCCGTTTTCGTCCGTCGTGCGACATGCGTCGTCCGTCAACAATTTTATGTTTTTAACTTCTTCTTAAAAATTACAAGGTTAATTCTTACCATATTTGGTGTGAGGCACGGTAATAGGAATCTAAATTGTGAAATTCGTGGCTCTACCACCCCCGGGGCACCACAAGTGGGGCCAAATATGCAAAAAAAGCCAAATTTTCAAAAACCCTCTTCTCTTCTCCCACACATGTGAGGAAAACACTGTTTGCATGGTTATAATGTCCTTGAAGCCCTTGACCAAAATTGTGAAATTCATGGCCCCTGGGTCAGGGGTTCTGGAAATAGGGTGGGGCCAATATGACCATATAGTAAAAATGTATTAAATCTTCTTCTCTACTCCCATATATATTTGTTCAAAACTAAATGCATGATTATGATGTCCATGAAGCCCTCTACCAAAATTGTGAAATTCATGATCCCTGTCTCAGGGGTTCAGGCTCTAGGATGGGGCCAATATAATGTCCATGAAGCCCTCAACCAAAATTGTGAAATTCAAGACCCATGTGTCAGGTGTTCAGGCTCTAGGGTGGGGCCAATATGGCCATATAGTAAAAATGTATTAAATCTTTAAAAATCTTCTTCTTTAATCCCACACATGTTGAAAAAAACTGACTGGTTATGATGTCCACTAATTCCTCTACCTAAATTGTGAAATCCATGGCCCTTGAGTCAGGGGTTCAGGACATGGGGGGGGGGGGCAATATGGCAATATAGTGTTAAGGCATATAATGTTTAAAAATCTTCTTCTCTATTCTCACACATCTTTATGAAAAACTTACTTTATAATTATGTTAACCAGGAAGTCCTCTACTTAACTTTTAAATTTCATGTCCCGTAAAGTATGGGTTTTGACTCTAGGGCAGGGTCAAAATGGATGTATAGGTGTTAATGCATATAATTGTAACAAGTCGAGCGATCCTTGCCAGAAAAGAAACTTCTTAAATAAATAAAATTGCCTAACTATCGGATAGATTTCAAACAGAGGAATCAATTGATTTGGAAACTCATTTGTACTGTCTTCCTCCACAAGATTAATTTCTCACTTTGCGACTTGTCTCTAATTAAGACAACGGTTTCTTACATGTGTCTTTTACTAATTAACAATTTTTAATTGTCAATGAGTACATGACTAATTAGTAAAAGACACAGGTTAGATGACCATCTGACCCATTTGTATAGCGTCTTCTCTTCCTTTTAAATTTCATGCATTTTTGGTATAATTTTTAAACCGTTTAAGATTTGAAAATGTTTGTTTTGTGTTCACTGAAAAGGTATTCTCACTGCTTTAGAATTCCGAGTTGATTGCTCCTCAACTATCCGAATACATGTATGTACATTCCTCTTGCGTAGCTGAAGTCTCTTGACTGCCGTTCTGAAGTATTCCTGAATAATACGATTTGTCACTCAAACGGCACTAATTATAACGAAGATATCCAATCTGGAAAGCTTAAGGTGGCTCTATACACCACTTTTTGATGACGCAGTACGCAAAAAAGTAAATTTCGAAGCATGCAATTCCGGTACTGGCTGATTTAAACTGAGGCGAATTGTATGGAGACCGCTCTTTTTAAAAAAAATGTTATATGAATAGTCTTAGATTTAATTTGTTCATTGGAAAAATCATTACTCACAAGTTATATGACACCTTCACATTGTGTCGTATTATTTATGGAAATAAAGAATAAAATGAAGTATAATTTTTTAGATAGTTTCTTTCCAAATTTAAACACCTTACAGCGTAGCACAGTGGGTTAGTGTGGTCGCTAGAAACCTGAAGGTCATGAGTTCGATTCCCGTTGCGGACAATACTGTAGAATCATTAAATTTCGTGGGGGCCAATTTTCGTGGATTGCTTAAATTTAACAGGATCGCGGGGACGTAATTTCGTGTATTCTTTTAAACGTACAGAAGAAATATGACTTTATTGCCCTAGTTCATTAATTCGTGGAAGATGTTAATTCGTGGAGGAGAGGTACCCACGAATTCCACGGAAATTGAGCCACCACGAAATCTAATGATTCCACAGTAATATTTTTAACTTTCCATAATTTTCTAAAACGTATTTTTTGGTTGAATACTGTGAAAGAAAATTCTAAACCGGTGAAAATATTTCAATTATGATATACTTTAATGCACATTATTATCGACACCTTAAGGGGATGGGAGGATTGCTTTGAATTTCTCTCAGGTTGGGATACATAAATCCTATTAGCGTAGTCAATTTTCCCCTTCATTTATTTGACTTAGTTTTGCATTAAAGCGAATATATTCACGTATACAGGCCGATAATGAAATATTTATGTGAATTTGTGTAAAAATAAAAATGGTGACATCAATGATATCAGTGTAATTTTTGCGACGAAAAAGATTTTGTCAACATAACACTCGTTTTAGAGTTCTTAAGGTGGCTCTATACACCCACAGTTTATTCCAATTTTCACTAGAAGACCACAAAACATATACTTATCAAATATTAAAATGATGATAGGGATTCTATAGGTATTTTAAAGAATTTTTTAAATGTTTTTCGCGTTTTTGTAAAATATTTTTTAAAAAGACAGCTAATAACAAATTGAGAGGAAATTTTTTGTCATATGATGGATATTTCCTTCGGACACATAAAAAAATATATAACACTTCTTAACATTCAAAAATGTTATTGCAATTTTTTTTAGTATTTCCCCAATACATAATTTTTCATAGTTTCTTACTCTGTTGACAAATCATCTGAAAAAGTTGCTTGATGTAATAAGAAAATGTATTTCAATAAATGTGACGTAAAAAATTTAATGAAAATCATCGCAAATAAACACCAAAAATATTTTAAATGTTATTTGGTATGAAAGTTCCGCAGGTAAGGGTTATCGTTCCTAAGTCCCACCTTGGGGACTTTTCATTTCTGAGTTGAAGAACATTTCCTAAATATAATGCTGGAATGATAAATACATAGTACATATTTCAATATAGGCCTGTATAAGTGAATAAATTCGCTTTAATGCAAAACTAAGTCAAATAAATAAAGAGGAAAATTGACTAAGCTTATAGGATTTATGTATCCCAACCTAAGAGAGATTCAAAGCAACCGTCCCATTTCCTTAAGGTGTCGATATTAATGTGCATTAAAGTATATCATAATTGAAATATTTTCACCGGTTTAGAATTTTCTTTCACAGTATTCAACCAAAAATACGTTTAAGAAAATTTTGTTAAGTTAACAAATTTATTGTTCTCAATCGGAATCGAACTCATGACGTATATATGTTTGTAGTGAACCCACTAACCCACTGCGCTACGCTGTAAGATATCAATGATGGGAAAAAACTATTTTAAAACCTATACCTTTTTATTGTTTATTTCGATAAATAATACCACACAACGTGAAGGTGTCACATCCCACATTACTTGTAAGTAATGATTTTTCCTATTATCAAATTAAATCTATTCATTTAACAAATTTTTCAAAAGAACGGTCCCCATACAATTCGCCTCAGTTTAAATCAGTCAGTACCGGAAATGCATGCTTCCAGATTTACTTTTTTGTGTACTGCGTCATCAAAAAGTTGTGTATAGAGCCAGCTTAAACTAATAATAATTCGATGATTTAAACTTCCAGGGAACACAAAATTTCTTTGTAGGTAAACCCATATGAATATAAAAAGCAGCGGTTGTGTCAACGTCCATCTTCTTAACCAAATATAGATACAATAACACTTTCCTTTTGCCAAATGATTTATGTGGCGGCCGCCAGATAAATTATGTGGCGGCCGCCAGATATTAAGTGGCGGCCGCCAGATAAATTATGTGGCGGCCGGTAAATAATAAGTGGCGGTCGCCAGATAAAATATTTCTCCTACGTGGCACCAACGGGCTTCCGTAGGCAAGCTTTATGGAAAGCTATTACTTGTTAAATTTACGTTCATCCATCGGTAGGTTTGCCGCCATGTTGATTTTACAATGACGGAGATGTCATTTGGAAATGGTGGATCGAAGAAAAACTTATGGGGAAAAGGTTACATCAACTTTTATTTCCTTTTGAATATGTGAAATAATGTTTTCTTACTTTTTTCTGTTTTTAAAATGTTGTTTCTAGAGTCAGAATAAAGTGTTAATACATTGATTAGCATGATTAACGTTAGTCCCTATCTTAAAACAAAACGAAAGTAGAAATTTTTGAATTCTGAATTATCTACTATATTTTGCAATGTAAATGATGAAAGGAGCCAAATTATTATAAAAATAAAGTTAATTTTTGTTTATCATCATTTCATTTAAATTTTAAAGAAATTAGTGTATTGTAAACTGTTTTTTCGTTATACAGGGTGTTTCTAAAATCGTTTCACTCAATGAGCGATTTGTACCGAGACATCGTTTCCGCACCGGTACGTTTTGTAATGATATTAGATTATACAAAACATATTTTGATATTCATGGCAATAACTAGGGTATATAAGAAATAAGATATAGAGCAATGGCGTCGGAAGCAAATTGAAAGTGGGGGGGGGGGGGGTGGTCACCTAAACATGCATCATACATATGTATGACCCTAAAACCTTCTTTCTCTTCATTCTTGTGCATGCTAGTTTGCTACAATTTAAGGCCAAAGTTGTTTTTTTGGTTCATGATTAGATATAATTGGCTTTATATTTTGTCAACATGTGCTTTACCTCTTTATTAAATATTGGGGACTTTATTGTTCATCCTATGAATATTCATTTATTAATTTATAATTAATTCCACCTACCAATATTCCCCAGTAATTAATTGCAGGAAAAGTGTATGCATAATTATATAATCATGCAGAAGGAGCACGGATGGAAATCTGAGGGTTCTACAAAGTTATAATGTTCACGGCCCTTGATTTTGGGTTCAGGTTCAGGAATGGGGTTGTAATGACTTTTAGTTATAGTGATATTTTACTTAAGGATGCGTGGGACACCTTCATATTCTGACATTGTAAATATACAAAATGAACGCCAATCTTTTATGTTTTTAAATATGTTCAAGAGTCAGCAACTGACTTTCTATTCATAAGCTTTAAACCTGCTGGGCCTTTTAAATGCTTTACTTTTATTTCATAAGTTTTGTTAAACTCATTTGCATTTGTGGTCGATTAGACATGCTTAATATGCTTAATAAGTACAATTCATTATTTTGATATTATTCATATCATTTCATCCATATGCATATAATAAGGTGTTCCATAATATACTAAAGTATTTCCTCACTACTGATTCTTTTTATGCCCTCTTTCGAAGAAGAGAGGGTGATTATAATATTGCTTTACTGTTGTCTGTCAGTCAGTTTCCATTCATTTTCTTCGCAGAGGTTGCACCTACTGAAATAAAATTTGTTAAACAGATTTATTATACAAATATCTATGTCAAGTTTGATTTTGGGTATGATCAAGTATTTTTTGACAGAGGTATGCCACTTGGACTTGAAAAAGTTCCAATTATTTGAGTTTCCATTCATTTTTTTCACAGTGTTCTTCAAGAGAAGGGGTATAAATGTTTCGCAAACATCTCTTGTTTATAAGAATTTGATAGACACCCACATACACACTTCCTTTACCTTGATCACCCTTTGAAAAATTCTAGAATCATGTATTAACCTATTCAGCTTGTTGTCCTCACATGAAATTAAATTTTGAATAAAATTTTCTTGTATCTTAACAGCAATGAAGAAGACCAACACCAACACATTTCTCCAATGCCTACTGTAAAAATTGGGAACAACAAGCAATTCTCGGGTAAAATTTTTAAAATTGTATTAGTTTTCTGTTTTCTGATAAGCTTATACTGACAACAACAAGCCATTGTAAATAAGAAGAAAATGTATTCTTAAAAATTCATTTAGATGATATTCTTGGACTTATTTGAAAGATCTGAAATTTAGAATCATATTGAACACTTTATCATTTTAATTATTAAAACACTTCCTCATAACAAATGAGCTACAATGTACATATGATTAACATTGCTTCTTTGTTTTTTCAGATTCAGAAATAGTTTCAGAACAAACGGATCATCTTGCTGGTAAGTAAAAAAAATGTGATGGAAAGTTACACTTCATTTTACAAGTTAGAGATGCAAATGAAAATTAATAAAATTCATGATGTTTTCTTATAAGCTTATACTGACAACAAGCCATTGTAAATAAGAAGAAAATGTATTCTCAAGAATTTATTTAGATGATATTCTTGGACTTATTTGAAAGTTCTGAAATTTAGAATCATATTGAACACTTTATCATTTTAATTATTAAAACACTTCCTCATGTCAAATGAGCTACAATGTACATATGATTAACATTGCTTCTTTGTTTTTTTAGATTCAGCAGAAATGGATCATCTTGCAGGTAAGTAAAAAAAAATGTGACGGAAAGTTACACTTCATTTTACAAGTAAGGATGCAAATGGAAATTAATAAAATTCATTACATAAAATTTCCAAATTCATTGATAAATAAAGATATTTTACAGCCAAATACAGTCAAACTTCGTTATCTCGAACTAGATGGGACTGTATAAGAACTTGAGATATCAGAGTATTCGAGATATTGAGGGTAAAATAAGTTATTTGGACTTACAATTAACTTCGACATATCCATTGTATCCAAGATATCAGTGTTCGAGATATCAAAGTTCAACTGTAGTGATAAAACTTTGAATTTTAAGAAGTAGTACAAGGTAAATAAATGATATTTCAACTAAATATATTTACTTTGATAATATAAGAACATGCATTATTATTTAAGTTTTCTAATTTGACAAAAAAATAATTGTTGAAGAGTTTCTCAATTGAGAGGGACCTAGTACGTATACCAAAAAAATAGCTTTGACAGCCCTGCACATCACATATATTTGAAAATCAAGCAACCTTTTTAGTTGATAAAATGCAAAATTATTCTTTAAAGGGGCATAGTCACATTATGGTCAAAATTTATTTTTCCAATTCTAATGTTTTCAGTGCTTCAGTAAGGCATTTTTAATAGGCAACCAAGATCTGAGTGCCATTTGTTGAGTTATAAGCAGGTTACAGAGCTTACAATTCCTAATTATGTAAACAAAGCTTTTGTTTACATTTTAAATGTTGAAGTGGACATTCCAGTTTTAGACCTAAAATGAATGTGTTAAACGTTAGAAAGTGTTTCTTTATGCTTAAAATGAAAAGGAAAATGGACAAATCAGCTTGAACAAGATTTTTTACTACTACATTGAACCTATGTAAACAAGCACACGGCATGAGCCTTGTTTACATACCAAAGAATTTTGTGGCCTGTTTCTTGTTTATAACTCTACGAATGACACTCAATTTTCATTTGGTTATCAGAAATATGCATTCTTTGAGCAATGTAAGTAGTAAAAACAGAAAAATGAAATTGACCAAAATCGTGACCATGCCCCTTTCATACATGTAACACTTTTATGATGACCACCTTTCACGAGATATATTAGACTGTTAGTACATGTAAAACATGATTATTAATTGTTTCATATGGATCATTATACCCCTCACAAGCAAAGTTTTTGGGGGGTATATAGGAATCCCCTTGTCTGTCTGTCTGTCTGACAGTGTGCAATCAAGTCTCATCCATATCTTTCTTATGGAGAAACATTGGAAGTTCGTACATTAAACAAAGATTGCTTAGGACCTAACTTCGCCTACGGGTTTGTCATGATCTTGGCTCATGGTCATTTGCAGTTGGGCAAGTTCAAGGTCATTTGAAGGAAAAGTTCATAATTTTTGTCTGGTACATATCTTTTTTATGGAGAAACATTGGAAGTTAGTACTTCACACAAAGATTACTTACTATTATCTTAACCCAAGGTCATTTTTGCAAGTTCAGGATCATTGTAAGAAAAATGCATAACTCCTGTCTAGGCCATATATTGTAACGGAAATTATTAGAAGCTTCCTACTTCACACAAAGATCTCTTATTAATTATGACCTGAAAATATGTCCAATAATTTTGTCATTTTGCAAGTTCAAGGTAACTTTGAGAAAATTGGTAAGTCCATTACTTTCCAATAGAGAAATACTTGAGTTATTATACTTTCTTTGGGGGGATATCATTTGTGAGCTTGTTCACAGTACCTCTAGTTATGAACCATGGATACACTGTCTTATGTCAGACATCAGGTCTTAGCTTTATAAACTAAATGAACCTACCAGTAATTCATAACTAGTGTTCCCTGCAAAAAGAATTCACAACTTATTGAAAAATTTGGGTAAACTGACAGGCTGCATTTCTCCCGTGCAAGACCCTTATGTTTTTTAACTCTTTGCAAGTACTGTAAACCAACTTTTATTTGCCTGCGAGAAATTTTCGCGAGGTTAGCGAGAGCCTTATTGTCACGAATATTTCTCGCAAGGAACCAATCCTTTGTCTAATGTTTTTATAACAATACAGGTCTGGATAAGGCTTGGTCACAAACATTAGTCGTCGTAAACCAGTTTATCGGCAGTTCATTGCGAAATAAAGTCGCCCCGAATAAAAATTGGTTTATAGTAAATGAATAATAAATATATTTGGACCCAAAAAGTTAATGGGTAGCAGGTAACTGAAAACAACAAAAGCGAAGTGTAACAAAAGCTAACACTTAGCTGCAGGTTTGTAGCTCTATGGGGAAAATTTGGGTTTACATTCAGTAGAGCTACAGTTCCTCACACTCAAAAACTTGTAATTCATTGGCACACAAAAACAGATCTGAAGTTTTTTCAGTTGGAGTTGATGTACATTTTACTAAATCAAAATCTATGAAAAATTACCGAAGTATGAAAAATTAAGTTAAAATCATTTCAAATATATTCAAATTACAGCTCTTTTTCAATGGAAGATGAGGTAATTTGGACAAAGTTGCCTATTACTTTTCTGATAGAAATGACAGGTATCCCAAAGTTACTACCTTGGGGTGGGTTTTTTTTCCATTTCATTTTATTTTTTGCACAGAATGTATGCTGTCTTTGAAAATCTCCATTATTGCTACATGAAAACTATTAATAAAACTCATCGATATATATGAAATGTCATTATTTTTTTTATATATGTTTTCCAGTGCAGAAAGGTTACCTGTTCATGTCAGAACACATACATAAGGAGCCACAGCTGGTTTGTTATCTTTGCCATTTATGCAAGTCACCTCTCTCTCTGATGATGAAAAGAAAGACATGAGAGATGGAAATGGCTATTTTAAGAAGAAGGAGCTTCTAAAATGTCTTATCTCAAAGGGGGAAACTGCTTGCAAGGAATTCTTGGAAGAGGGAAGAGTTCAAATGTTACCAAAATTTATATTCCCAGTTTTGCAATGCAGTACAGTCTGTAACTAATGCAGGTTTGTCCATGGCTTTATATAGGGTTTGACAAGTCTGTATTTTAATGAATTCAGTATTTGCACATTTTAGAAAAATTTTAAAGCAGATAACAGCTTATAACCAAACCATGCGTTTTATTTTTGTGTAATATTATAGAAAAAATAACACTCATTGCACCACATTTTTATATTTTTATTAAAATGTCAACAATTGCCTGCATCGAGTCAATTAACTTACAATCTTTGTATGTAAAATATTTGTATCTAGTGCACAACCGGAAAGTGATATATCTTTTGTTTTCTATATATAACCAGTGGTTATGCATGTGATTGATAAGCAGACATGAATTAATATGAGAGGAAGTTGTGAGGAATTGTAATATTCATTCATACCAAAGTTCCTAGGTATAAGAAAGGGGTTTCAATGTGGGAAGAGGGACACATAAGTTACAATTTTACATAGAAGCTGCCTGGGGGTCATCACAATCTGAGGAGGTGGGGGGAACAATATTTTACATTGAAATTAATCTGTCCAAGGAAAAGGTAGGCTACATCTAAAATCAATGAATATACCGGTAGTACGAACAATTTTCACATTTATTCATACCAAAACCCTTGGGTGTCAAATAAGTTTGTCTTTAGGGGATAGTCCATTTTGAAAGAGGGTACATTTGTAAAATTAAAATAAAGTAGCAATGTACTGAAATTATTATACAGATTTTAAAAAAATTTTCCATAGTCTAAGAGAGTTGCAGATCACAATTTGGTTGGGGGCAATATCACAGAAAATTTTGTTGATGTAAAAGAAATCTCATGAAAAAAGGTTTTCATGTGTAAAACCAATGTTGAAGCAATCTATTGTGAATAATTCTCAAATTTATTCATCAATCTGAATTCTCCTTAATGAAAAAAAAATATTTTGCAGATTTAATGTTTGTTAATTGTGACCATATTTCATTAATTCAAACATATTCTGTTCCAGATGGCATCCAACAAGATGTCTTTTTGACACATGATAAACTGCCTCATTTTGAAGCAGTGTTGTTGGAGGAAATGGAGCCAACTCCAGTGGCTGACATTCTTTACTGTCATGCTGTACTAAGTTTCGATGAGCATGATGAAATCAATGAAATGCCATATAGAAGAGAGAAAGCAATGAAACTATTTACAAAAATTAGACAGCAGCCAGACAAGATTACTGTCTTTTGCCATGCATTAGAACAAAGCAAGTGTAACAAAGCTGTAGAATACATCAGAAACAGTACAAGCAATGGCCCTTTACACTCTCCAGGTGAGTAGAGTTTGATACAATTGTATCTCAATTATATATGATATGATTTATCCTTGTAGATTTACTTCCGATAAACAGGTTCGTGACAACTAATGTTTGCGACCGAGAATTATCCAGACATTATATTGTTGTAACAACCATATGACAAGGACTGGTCGGCGACAAGAAATATTTGCAAAGACAAGGCTCGATCCCAATAAACTCATAAAAATTTTTTTTTTCATACAAATTAAAGTTAGTTTACAATAACTAGAACTTTAGTTTATCTGGGTTTTTCAGGACAAATTGTATAAGAAGAATGACAGCAAAGGAACCACTTGATCAATATTCATTATTCTATGACAAAAGTTTAATCTAAGAGCAGTTTTAAAATCAGGACAAAGTGACTGCATGTAAGAAACTTTTCACAGTCATACAATTTTTGGGTAGCAATAACTTTTAAAGGGGCAAGTTCACCATTTTTTTTTTCAATTTTTCTGTCAATTCTTTACGTTGACAATATTTTACTAACATATTTCTAAGAGGTCAGCCAAAATTTTACTGGCTTTTTGTATATTAACAAAGTTCAATAGTGCCATGTTTTTGTTTAAAATTTCTAACTGCACACTTATTGTGACCATAATTTAACAGTTTCTATAATGCTATTAATTTTTTAATGTATTAATTATCTATTTAGCAACCTAGATGTAAACAAAAACATGGCAAGAGCCATGATGTAATTATGAGCTCTGTTTCTCGCTTATACACATACAAGGTAATTAATCGATGACATAGCAAGGATGACATACACATAAACAGTCTGCCATTCCCCCTTGCTTTAATGTTTAAGTATGGTTGGTTAATACCTAGAGACAAATACTTCTTAAATTTGTCACCATAATGGAGTAGAAGTATACCTCTATTGTTCCGCTATCATTATCAAACTTTCAGACAAACTGTAGTAAGATCTTGTCGCATTTATTCAGAATTCCAGAGTAAGGACAACACAGTCACATACAATATTTTGCAAACAATGCATATGATATCAAAGATGAATTCATTTTTAGCTCACCGAGCTGAAAGCTCAAGTGAGCTATTCTGATCACATTTTGTCTGTCGTCCGTCTGTCTGTCCGTCCGTCTGTAAACTTTTCACATTTTCAACATCTTCTCAAGAACCAATGGGCCAATTTCAATCAAACTTGGCACAAAGCATCATAAGCCTAAGGTGATTCAAAGTTGTGAAAATTTGGGACCACGCCCTTTTGCAAAGGCAGATAATAAGGAATTTATGAAAATTTTCGAGAAATTTTCAAAAATCTTCTTCTCATGAACCATAAGACCAGGAAAGCTGAGACTTTATGTGAAAGCATCCTCAGGTAGTGTAGATTCAAATTTGTGAAGTCATGACCCCCGTGGGAAGGGTGGGCCACAATGGGGGGGTCGAAGTTTAACACATGAATATATAGAGTAAATCTTTAAAAATCTTCTTCTCAGAAACTAATCAGCCAGGAAAGCTGAAACTTGTTTGGAAGCATCCTCATATAGTGTAAATTTAAAGTTGTGAAAATCATGACCCCGGGGGGTAGGGTGGGGCCACAATGGGTGGTCGAACTTTTACATAGGAATATAAAGAGTAAATCTTTAAAAATCTTCTTCTCATGAACCATAAGATCAGGAAGGCTGAAACTTGTGTGGAAGCATCCTCAGGTCGTGTAGATTCAAAGTTGTGAAAATCATGACCCCCGGGGTGGGGCCACAATGGGGGGGGGGTCAAAGTTTAACAAAGGAATACATTGAGTAAATCTTTAAAAATCTTCTTCTCAAAAACTAACCAGCCAGTTGATTCTTTATAATTGTTAAGACTTTGGCCCCAGGACAATTCTTTGGCTTCACAAGAAGGTTCAGGGTTTGATGTAAATTTATATCCCATATATAAACTATTGTTAAGGATCTTTTTGAGAACTGCAATACTCAACATATGATATGACGATAAAATCATCCTGTGAGAAAAGGGACTAATGATTATAAACATAAGAATATCCAGGGGGAAAAGGGATTTTATTTATACAGGATCTACATGTATTATTGTACATTGTCCAGATAGTTTGAATTATGACTCCATTAAGCTGATTTTATCATACTTATTGTTCCTCAGGTGAGCGATGTGGCCCATGGGCCTCATGTTATATTCTGGAATCTAGTCTTGTAATCAAATTAATATATCGATACACAAAAAAGTGCTGCTTTAACTCTTCCTCATACAAACTATGAAACTATGAAAATACCTTAATTAAGCAATGTAAATATTAAACTTGGAAAAGTAAAATTACAACAAAATTGGAAACAAGCCCCTTTAAATTTTTTATTTTATTTTGTAGCTATTAGTGCAGTAAAGTGTGTTAGATTCAACTTCAGAAAAAATTTGGAGTACTCTAAAGATTGTGCGAGAAAAAAAAAGTTGTTGGATTACCTGGAAATTAATGGATTCAGGGTAACCAGAACTGGTGAATTGGTACCAAAGGAGAGCTATATAATCAAAACAGGCATACGGAATGGGAAGCCTTGGTGTGATTGTATTCTGGAATGTATTAAACAGACAGACATTGTTTTTCTGAAGGTGTTAGTTGGACGACTTGAAAAAAGAAGAAACAAGGGTAAGGATGTGATTTTCATTACCTTTGGGTGAGGGCTCTGGTTAAAGGCACATATTAGTTAAATATTAGGGAAACAATTTGTACAAAGTTACACTGTTTTCAACAATAACTTGTTTTCAAGAGAAATATATTTTGAGTAATTTTAAGCTTGTGACATATCTTATTTGCTATCCTCTCTTTCTCCCCCATAATGCTTTTAACCTTTTCATTTAATTTTGAGCAGCAAATTTCCACAATCTTTTTTTTTTTACATTAACATAAATTATATATAATAATCACACTCATTACAAGGGTTGTATCATACTCAGGTGACTGTTAATGCAATAGAGCATCTTGTTGAATTTTAGGAAGAGAGGGAGTAGACCTTCAGTTCGATGTTAAAATGATGAAGGATATGAAAGACTTTCTTCTTGAGGATTTAGAACCAGTATCCATTTCCCATGTTCTTTTAGAAGAAGAGGCATTTTCAGTAGATGATCATGATGCAGTGGAAAACACGAAAGGCAGGCGTAAAAAGGCCGAAGCTCTTTGTGGCATACTGCTAAGAGATGGGTCTGAATTAACAATGGAAAGTTTTTTGTATGCAGTGAGAAAATACAAATGTATTATGAAAAAAATAAGGAGTATGCGTACGGAAGCTGGACAGCAACCCATAACACAACAAAGACCAAGTGAGATCTATATGTATTCTTTTACAATTGTCTTTAGATTTTCTTTAAATGATAACTGTAAAGAATTAAATGCAGATTTGTGTTTTAGATAAATTATGAGTTTTCTCAACTAAACATTAACCCTGACTTCCATGCAGAAGTTTTGTCTTCCCACGTGATGGTGAGAAGTATCTCTTTGGGGTCAGTGGTACTAAGATTAATTGCACTGACTGGTGATGCCTGTAAGATGTTATTTGATGAAAATGGGAAAAAAATGAAGACACTGATTGAAACATTTTTGCGTTTTTCTAATATAAAAGAGGATATGATTAAAGGAAATATCAAGGTCACTGTCAGTGTACCAGAAGAGGAAACTGGAAGTAAGTAGCTTTTTATCAGGCTAAGTATTAGACTGATATTATTGCATTACTTTGAGCTACACACAAACGCCTCTACAAACATTTAAGAATGTTCACCGGGATATGAACTTGATTGGTCATGTGATCAAATCCTGTGAAACCAGAATGGCTTCTCAGAGGATTTGATCACATACCAACCAAGTTCCTGGTGAACATTTCAACATTGCTGTTTATTACTTACATTTACATTTGAAAAGGGCAAATTGTTCAGAATTGTTAAAATTACCGATATTTATGTTTATGTTTACAATAAGACAAGCGATAAGTGCATGCTATGATAATTGTGACATCGTGAAAAATTTCATACACTTTCGCTATTCTGTAGGTTCATTTAAGGAAATAAAGATGCAATTGTAAATAATTATTAAGAAATATGCCATCTTTACGTAGGGGGTCCTGATGTTAAACAGCCGGGCTCTATTGATCAAATCGGGATTTGGAACATCCATAATAATATAGTTTCAACTTGGCAAAAATGATTGTATTAAATAATTATTTGGTTTTTGTTTCATTAAAGTATATATACATATTTGGTTTCTGTTTATATGTGCTTATTTTGATAAACACAGATAAATCACCGACTGATGACGAAATAAAAATACGAGGAAACTGGAACTTGCTTGTTGAAGAGTTGGAACCATCAACCATGGCAAAAAATTGTTTGAAAAGCATGTTTTCAATGATGATGATACCAAAAAAATTTCAAGTATGAAAACAAGGAAAGAGAAAGTAGAAACCCTCCTTAGTTTGTTGCTGTCTAAACAAAGAGAGGGCAAGAATGCCTTTGATGCATTCATCAAATCTTTAGATGAGTTGGGAAAAGGTGACATTGCTGTTAAAATCAAGCCATCTGAAAAAATGCATCAAGAAGCAGGTCAGAAATTACAAATATAAATTAAAAGCTGTATATTAATTGTTAAAAGATTTGTTAAAGGGGCATGGTCACAATTTTGGTAAAAAATTATTCTCTGATTTTAATGTTTATAATGCTTCAAAAAGGCATTTCTAGTAGGCAACCAAAATTTGAGAGTCATTTGCTGAGTTGTAATCAAGTTACAGACTTGAAATTCTTTGCTTTGTAAACAAAGCTTTTGTTTACATTTTGAATGTTGTCGTAAAAATTACAGTGTAAGACCTAAAATGAATGTGTATACGTTAGGAACTGTTTATTCACGCTTTAGACAAAGTAGTAGATATACAAATCAGCTTGAAAAAGATTTTTTACTGGTATATTTAACTATATGTAAACAAAAACATGGCACAAGCCTTGTTTACATGACAAAGAATTTTGAGCCCTGTATCTTGCCTACAACTGACACTGAAATTTCATAAGAAATATTCCTCAAGCATTGTAAATGATACAGAAAAATAGAATTTGATCAAAATCGAGACCATGCCCCTTTAAGTGTTTGACCCTGTTTTCAATTGTATGATAAATTATTCATTTATGACCAATGTATTTTACCTTAATTTCAGAAAAAGTCCGTTTGGGATTGCTGTCCAAATTTGCAGAAGCAGTTGATGAAATTGAGTCAAGCCACATGGAGGAAACTTTTGAATTGTGTGGCATTGATAAACATTCTGTGAACTTCATTAGTTCTGAGTCAGGCAAAAGTCGCAAAGACAGAGCTCTTCAATTTCTTACATATGTTTTGTTGAATGATGCCTATGTTCTTGGTATAGAGAAAGATTTGAATGACAGAGGTTTAACTTGGCTCTTAGAGTATCCCAAAGACAGGAACTTCGCAGATCAGTGTAAGTATATATTACAAATTTAAGTAATATATAAGTAACAAATTGGAGTGAAAAGTGAACATTCAAAGTCTAGCAACAATTAATGTTTATGCCTCATTTCATTTTTAGTAATGGGTGCGAAACACAAGCGCCGTCCAGGTGAAGTGCTCTATCAATGCCAATATGAGGTGGAGAGGAAGGAAATGAGAAGTGAGTTAAATTTTCTTTAACACAATTTATAATTTTAGCATTTATAGCTCTCCTGATCAAGAGACTCAAGTGAGCTTTCCTGATAAAAATGGCTTTATCCTGTTATTTGCTCCGCAGAGCGTTACGTCGTGATCATTTCTGAATGATACATATATGAAAAAACATTACAGAAGCAAACAAACACGTCTAATGCCTTTGTACGATTGGTTAAAAATCCAGTCTTGGTGCAACTAATGACAGTAAAAGCCTGTAATTATTTGCTCCGGAGCGAATAACGGTAGTATATAAATATACAGACGATGTTTATTTCGAATTTCTTATATGCTCCACAAAGGGAAGAATTCCCGGGAAAGGGGTTTTCTTTGGTGGAGAGTATATATAAAATGGGGTTTGGAATATTTTGGTGACGAGAAGTGAAAGACTATTGAAAAACAATTGTACGAGAAGAAATCAGTATAAATAAGTGGCTTGTAATTATTCGCTCCGGTGCGAATAACGGTAGTATATATATACGGACAATGTTTATTTTGACATTCTTATATGCTCCACAAAGGGAAGAATTCCTGGGAAAGGGGTTTTCTTTGGTGGAAATTATATATAAAATAAGAAGTTAAAGACTATGAAAACAATTGTACGAGAAGAAATCAGTATGATTAAGTGGCATGTAATTATTCGCTCCGGTGCGAATAACGGTAGTATATATATATACAATGTTTATTTCGACTTTCTTATATGCTCCACAAAGGGTAGACGGGAATGGGGTTTTCTTTGGAGGAGAGTATATGTAAAATGGGGTTTGGAATATTTTGGAGGTGAGAAGTAAAAGACTATTGAAAACAATTGTACGAGAAGAAATCAGTATGGATATGTGACTTGTAATTATTCGCTTCGGTGCGATCAGGTAGTAAATGTTTATTTCAACAATCTTATATACTGTATATAATTTCCAGGTAAAAAGTTCTCCTTTTGGAAGATTTTATATAAAATTGGCCTCGGAATATTTTGGGGATAAGAGAAAATAAATAATATAATATGAAACATTTTACATCGGTTAAATCATTTGAATTGTACTTCATTTATTCCGTTTAATATTTGACACGTTTACTTTACGGAATAAAGGCAATTTTATTTTTTAATTCTCAAATTCATTTGTATTAGAGAAAAAAATTTCAAAATTCGTTTATTAATGTCGATGAGTCAAAAAACATGAAAACACAATTTATCGTTTTGCATTAAATGTAAGGTAAACAAAATATGCTTTATTCCGTACTAAACTCGACAAATCTTTTTAAAAAATCAAAATTCGTATATCGATAATGATGAGTCTAAACACAGGAAAAGTCAATTTGTATTGCGTTGAATGTAAGTAAACAAAATATGACAAGCTCGGAAACGAGAAGTTGCGATTGGTGGTAATATGTTTTTTTAAGAGTAAAATAAACTCAACAACGTCAAATATTATTCGCTCTCCTGAGAAATTTGTCTGTCATTATCGTTGTAAACATCAAACATTGTAAACTGTACATTTTCATCTTTTTCTACAAAGCAACTGGGCCAAGTCTCCAGGAGTAGAGTGGGGTCACAATGGAGAGGGAATACAAGTTTTACTAAAGATTATATAGAGAAAATCTTCCTCTTAAAAACCAATTAGCCAGAAAAGCTGCAACTTGTGTGAAAGCATCCTCATGTAGTGTAGATTCAAGTCTGTTGACATCATGATTCTCAGGGTATGGTGGGGCCACAATGGAGGGGAGGGTCAGATTTTTACAAAAAAAGATAAAGAGAAAAATCTTTTAAAAATCTTTCAAAGACAATTTATCCAGAAAGCTGAAACTTGTGTTGAATTGTCCTCCTGGTCTGGATGCTTAGTCCCTAAAGAAGTCCCTCATGTACTGGCATATTGACTTCCTGAGGGCTGGGGTGTAGGCCCTGTGGGTGTGGAGAGGTGGGGCGACTTACCTTGGGTGCATGGGGAATTGAAGACAAAGGTATTGGGTGTCAGTACACCACTGGCCGTGGGTAGGGGCTGTGGGGTTTCAACAATGTGACTCTTGGACTTATATGTAGTACTAACACTTTTAATTGTTGGGAGTCTTCCAGGGGTAGGAGCTACATAAGAACCATGATCATGATCATCCACTGGCAAGATACTTATTACTAATGCCTGACTAACACCCGAGTATAATGACTGACTGCCCTGGAACAGTGCTGGTCTAATATAATGGCTACCATGAGCACTGCTAACCCCCCTGGTATGACTTCTGGGGAACTTGATCCCACCCTTAGAATATCACTTACTACCGAGTGGGAGGACATAAAGGAAGGATTAGGCATGTCAAAGTGCACAGTCTTCTCATCGCTAAGCCCATTAGTAGGGTTGGGGTACTCTGATCAACTAAGCCTGCAAGACACGCGCTGACATGCACAGGAGGAAAAGGTTACCCTGTGGGCAGAAGGGTGTCATCGCTATCATTATCGCTTAACCTTAAGACAGAAATGCGTTTCCTAACATATCGTTCTTTTCAAAATGGCGCTCTTGATACCACAGGGTCAATACACAAAAACAGTGGAAATACATTTGCAACTATATCCTATGAAATCTTGCACAAATCAATACTGAAATGTCTGTCTTATCAGGAATATATTTGTAGAAATTGAAAAATTTACAATTCTTGGCAAGTAATTTTACCACATGGTGGCCTCAGCGCAACTTTTTCAAACTCCTTATTAAAAAAAGTCTACAGCTTACTGTACAGAAAAATTCCAGGGCCTCAAGTTTGGCGCCAATTTAGTATTTATAAGGGTCTCACTCTGCAGGCGCCCTATAGTGATCAGTCTGTCCATACTTCTGTTTATCCATCCATCTTTCCTTCTGTCCATCCATCCATCAGTCTGTCAGTCCGTCCAAGATCACTTGTCCAGATCATATCTTCTCTCCTCTTGACCCAATCTGGCTTATACTTCACCCACAGAGTGCCTTTGGGTAAAGGATATGCAGTGACCTTGAACTATGTTTCTAGGTTGAAGCTGAAGGTCAAAGCAAAATCATATAAAATACTTGTCTGGAGCCTATCTAATGGTCAAGGTCATTTTTTTCAGAGTATATACGTACATTTCCACTTAACCTTATTAGCTTTTGAGTAAAGGGTGTTCAGCAACCTTGAATCAAAGTCAAATGTGAAGGTCATAGCGGGATTATAGTAAAAAATATTTGTCCGTAGCATATCTTTTCTCCCTTTGGTCCAATCTTGCTCATACTTCACTCACAGTGTGGCTATGATCAAATGGTTTACAGTAAACTTGAATGATGTTTGTAGGGCAAGTGTCAAGTTTGTATTGTATCATGCAAAATTCTTTTTTTCAGAACATATGTATACTTGGCCCTATTTGGCTCCTTCTTCATATTAACAGAACTTTTAGGTTAATGGAATGCAGTGACTTTAAAATATGAACCAAGTCAATGTGAAGGTCATAGCAGATCTCTTTATAATCAGTTTTAGACCATTGATTATTTCCCATTTGCTTAATCGTTCTCATGCAGGTTGAACAAAAATGCCTGTATGTAGGGGGTAATGAGATTAAATTAAAAGCTTTATGCCAGCTGGAAAATTTCTAAGTTATAGGTCAAGACCGAAGTAATATTTTCTGAAATGCTTTTCATCTTATTGTCCATGATTTAAGTGGGGCCCTTTAAGATGGTCACCATCTCAATGTTGTCTAGTTGTCTACTATTACAACAACACAATAATCTGTGGGTACAGTAGCACTGGACTCGCCAGTTGCCTTATCCTACACACGTCTAGGGTCTGTAGCTGCAGATTTGTAACTGGCGGTAAAAGCATCTCATGCTGGAATTCCTCCGGTGGTGATGTCACAGGCTGTAATCAACCCATATGTGTGATAAGTCCACAATCACTACAGTTGACACCGGTTCTCAACTTGTAGTGCATATAGGAAATCCAATGTAATATGTCGGAAGAAAGCTCCACTGGAGTCTAACAATTTTGCCTTCGGATGTCTGGAACATCTGGATATCTCAAAGTTTTTCCGTGGTCCCCCAAACATCGAGATATAGATATCTGCCTGTATTATTAGTTTTAACAAACCAATGGTACAAGTGACTTTCCTCATATTTTTGTTGATTATTTGCAAATTTTTCTAAGTATGGTCATAATGGCATATTTGAGAGGTACAGGTAACTCTCGTTGGCTCTAACTTCGATCGCTCAACGTTCCTGATCGCTCGAAGTGAGTCTAGGGTCCCAACTTTTTTCCTCATATAATTATGCAAATTTACTCTTGATTTTCCGAACTCTTTGATTTCTCGAAACCCTTGATTCCTCGAAGTCAAATTGCAGTCCCGTTATTCATAATATATAGTTTTTTTTACTCTTGATACCCCTAAGTCGCTGTGTATCTCCAAGCGCTATACCTAATCAACACCTACTTGATCATTTAAATGGCTCTAGGCATTAGACACGGGACCAGAGTCGGGGGTTGTTTATTCAGGCGACACTTTTCCTGCAAGGTGATAATCGTTTGATGTTGACCTAACTGATACCTAATCTATAATTAACACCAACCATTCTACGATAATTTGGAGACGCAATGAAAATGAGAAATGATGAAACTATAATATTGAGTCATGGTCAAATTTTAGAATTATAAAACTGTAAAAATTATGCTTATCAGCAAAATTTTCATTATAATGATTACAGCTGAACTAGTTCTTCGACTGGTGAGGGAACCATACAGTAGAAACAATGGGTGATACTCAGTTATCTCATTTATGATATGTCGAGTAGTACTGAGCAATCTGGTCTTAATATAATGCATAAAATAAATAATTATTTTGAATTTATTCAATATTTAGTTTTTAAAACATTCAGTTCTGTATATATTTAACTTAAAAGAAAAAGTTGCTTAAGCACGTGCGTAGGGTTACCACTAAATAAATGGCTTAATCATAACATCCGGTAAGACTATATTTTAAAAACTCGTCAGTCAACCTGGAAAATTCCGAACCCTTGAAAAATTGAACTCTTGATACCTCGAAGATTTTCCTTGGTCCCATGAACTTCGAGCTGTCAAGAGTTAGCGGTATATGTAAGCTCCCTCATGTTATTACAACAAATAAATCGGTAATCTGCTATAGGGTAACTACAGTGGCCATGGGTGACCTTAATATAAGTGCACGATTGATATTATGTGGTTTTAAGATACATCACGTTTTAATATATATTTTTTTTAAAACAAAATTTGGAGAAAAACATTTATTAAAGTTTGCAAAAATAATTTTGTTAGTTGCAGATTTAGACCTGACTGAAACAGATGAAAGTAGTATGATGGATTGGGAAGGTGTTCAGAGTCAAAAAGATGAACCTGAACCAAAACATTATGCACCAAAGAAAAGACTTCAGCCAAAACCAAGGCCAACCTATCAAGCCCAAGTTGCAATCCCACCTAAAAAAATATTTGGACGATCTGGTGAATATACATCTAAAGGTATCTCTCAACTCCTTTGCATGCAATTCAGTTTTAAAAATCTCTTGTATCTGTGTTTTTACTGTAATTAAAGCTGAGCAATACCTGTAAAAGCCATTTTCCGCCATATTTCTCTTTCATCGCATATCCCCACAATTCCTACACTATATAAACGGCAGACTTCTTTTAAAACAGTTCAAAGTATTTCACCTTAGAGGTCTGACTTGTGTGGATGTAGACCTTGTGTTGCTTGCTTGCGATAAAATTATTAAAGGACTATATATGGTTTGGGCCTAAAATGAACATTGGCATTTTACTGTATTTCTTTGTTTTATATGTACAAATTAAAGATACATTTGAAATTTTTTCATCATTTTCATTTTTAGTGCCCACAATTTAAAAATATGACATCATAATGTTTACCTTTTCCTGCCATTTTCTCATTTTTAGCATAAAACGGCTTGTTTTTAAAGCAGATTTGCTTTAAGGAAACATTGAGCGACTGCTTGAACAAACAAAATATTTTCACCAAAAATGTATTTCTCCAATACTTATAAGTGACAAAAAGTTTGTTCTTGTTCAAAGAGTCGCTCTATATTTCCCATATGAAAAAAGATAAGAAAATATCAATTTTTGATTGATTTTGATTGAATTATAAAAATAGCGTCATTTCTGACATAATATACTGCCAGTGAGTGCAAATGAATAGGTGAAAAACATATTTCATGTCAACTCTTTTATAAAATAACACAACAAATCAATGTACCTGAATCATTTTAAAAATAGCGAATGATGGGGGCCAAATTTGACTAATATCATATATAGTTCTCAGGGACGTAGCATCGTTTTTGAAAGTGGGGGGGGGGGGGGCTAGACTCATCCAACAAAAAATCTTGACAAGCAAAAAGAAAAAAGAAAAAAGAAAAAAAGGGAAATAAGACTTTCCCCAAATCTCCAAAATCCTAATCCGTGGGGGGAGGGGGAGGGGGGGGGGGCATTGTATATAACTGCAATTTCAATCCTAATTTCCTTATTTTCATATCAATTTTTTACATTCTCCAAAAAAGTGGGGGGGGGGCAACTTTATGATAATTCAATTTTTTATATGTAAATTTTAAAAAAATTAGCTGCTGTGAGAAAAAGGGGGGGGGGGCAGTCCCCCCTGGCTCCCCTTGATGCTATGTCCCTGGTTCTTTACTGAACCAGAAGAAAACCATCATTAAATAAACAGGTACGAATGTTGTTAAAAAAGTTCGCAGACAAGTTTAATTGTGAACAGACTATTTACATGATACCAGCGAAACTTTTCAGATTTAAACTTACCGTAGTTTTAGCTCACCTAAAACAAAGATATAAGTAGCTTTTCTGATCACCTACTGTTTGTTGTCCTTTTGTCTGTCTGTCCATCTGTCTGTAAAGTTTTCACATTTTTTATTTCTTCTCTAAAACCACTGGACCAAACTACATAAATGAGATTTTGGAATATGCAAGATGTGCTTCTGATGATTTTACTTAGATATTAATTTTTAATGTTTGAATAGGAATTTGCAATATAACTTTTTATGAGTAGTGTTCAGCTTTAACTTTTGAAAGTTAAAGAGTAAGTTTTTATGCTTACCATAAAATGTTTATTCTGTAGAAGAGTGGTGGTCAGTTGTGGTGGCCTTGGATTTTGGAACAACTTATTCCGGATATGCCTTCTGGAAAAAAGATACTGACCCTTTAGATATTACTTCTGGGAAATGGAACACTGGGTTAAAGGATGTGTTGGAATCACTAAAAACACCTACATCATTGCTCTTGAATAAAGAAAATGAAGTAATAGAATTTGGTTTTGAAGCAGAAAAAATATTCAAGGAATTAGTGGAAGATGGAAACGACAAAGAATATAGATTTTTCCGCCAATTCAAAATGAAGCTTTACAATGAAAAGGTACCATTAATCAATATGATTAGTATATTCTTACTGATTTTTTCCTTGAAACAGCTAGGTATATAGTGCCAGAAATAGCTTGGACATGTTGTGTAACCCAACACTGTCCAACATTTAGACCATCAAAATTTCTTTGTGGCATTTCGATTTTCTAGACCTTTCTTAACTACACAAAATTTGAAGGGATTTTTAGGTCACCTGATGAGTTACTCAAGTGACCTAGTGCTATCCGTTTTCTTCTGTCATTACTGCTGAGCATTATTGTTTTAACATTTTCAGCTTCTTTTTGAAACTACTAGGAATATCTTGACTAAGTTTTGAGTTTTCATTAAAGGGGCATGGTCACGCTTTTTCAATTTTAATGTTTAAAATGCTTCAGTAATGCTATGTAAACAAAGCTTTTGTGTACATTTTGAACGTTGAAGTGAAAATTCCAGTTTTAGACCTGAATTGAATGTGTTAATCGTTAGGAACTGTTTATTTATGCTTAAAATGAATAAGAATATAGACTAATCATTTTGAAAAAGATTTTTTCCTGGTATATTGAACCTATGTAAACAAAAACAGGGCAAGAGCCTTGTTTACATGACGAAGAATTGTGAGCCCTGTATCTTGCTTAAAACTCATCGACAGGCACCCAAACTTCATTTGATAATTAGAAATGCATTCATAAAGCATTGTAAATAATAAAAACAGAAAAATAAAATTTGACCAAAATGGTGACCATGTCCCTTTAATATATATAAATTGTGAAGTTCGCGACCCCAAATATAAAGGGGGCTCAACATTTAGGTAAAAACTGAAGAGAACTACTGGTATATGCTACAATGTCCAATTTCTGGCCCCATGTTTTATAAATTGGAGAAAAACATCATATAAAGATATGTGGATAAAACTTATAACTGAATATGCTAGTTACAAAAAAATTTCAACATTGATCATTCCTCATGCTGCAATGACATCACGTAAATTGGCCATTTCCCGCATTTTCTCAAAGCATGAAAAGGACTGATGAAAAGGAGCTGAAAGCTCAAGTGAGCTATTCTGATCACATTTTGTCTGTCGTCCATCTGTCTGTCCGTGTGTCTGTAAACTTTTCACATTTTCAACATCTTCTCAAGAACCACTGGGCCAATTTCCACCACACTTGGCACAAAGCATCCTTAGCCTTAGGGGATTCAAAGTTGTGAAAATTAAGGACCACGCCTTCTTGCAAAGGGAGATAATTAGGAAATTATGAAAATTTTGAAGAAATTTTCAAAAATCTTCTTCTCATGAACAATAAGACCAGTAAAGCTGACACTTGTGTGGAAGCATCCTCAGGTAGTGTAGATTCAACGTTGTGAAAATCATGACCCCCGGGGGTAGGGTGGGGCCACAATGGGGGGGGGGGTCGAAGTTTAACGTATGAATATATAGAGTAAATCCTTAACAAGAGGCCAATTGTCCTTTACGGTCACCTGAGTAGCATATATCCCATACACAAACTTGTCATGGAGTCTCATATGCATCTAATTAATTAGGTTTCATACTGGAGTAGAAAAATTATAAATTTGTAATGACGACCACATTTCAAAAAGATTTGTGAAACCTATAATTTTAGTGAAAAACTAAAAGATCTGGTCTACAAAATCATGAATTCAGTTTTCCTTTCAGATGTGTGGGAGTAAAGAAGATAATTGTTTAACGTTATATGCATTAACATCTATACATCCATTTTGGCCCTGCCCTAGAGTCAAAACCCATACCTAAGGGGACATGAAAATTAAAATTTCAGTGGAGGACTTCCTGGTAAACATAATTATTAGTCAGTTTTTTTTAAACAGAGGTGTGAGAATAGAAAAGAAGATTTTTAAACATTATATGCATTAACACTATAAACACTATATGGCCATATTGGCCCCACCCTAGAGCCTGAACCCCTGACCCAGGGGTCATGAATTTCACAATTAAGGTAGAGAGCTTCATGGACATCATAACCATGCATTTAGTTTTTTTAACAAATATATATGGGAGTTGAGAAGAAGATTTTCTAAGAATTAATACATTTTTACTATAATGCCATATTGGCCCCACCCTAGAGCCTGAACCCCTGACCCAGGGGTCATTGATTTCACAATTTAGGTTGAGGGCTTCATGGACATCATAACCATGCATTTAGTTTTTAACAAATATATATGGGAGTAGAGAAGACGATTTTCTAAGATTTAATACATTTTTACTATATGGCCATATTGGCCACACCCTAGAGCCTGAACCCTTGACCCAGGGGTCAT
The DNA here is from genome assembly GCF_902806645.1 of Magallana gigas. NCBI lineage: Eukaryota > Metazoa > Mollusca > Bivalvia > Ostreida > Ostreidae > Magallana > Magallana gigas. Next base: position 43,896,373 of record NC_047565.1, on the reverse strand, counting down.
GAATTTCACAATTTATGTTGAGAGCGTCATGGACATCATAACCATGCATTTAGTTTTTAACAAATATATATGGGAGTTGAGAAGAAGATTTTCTAAGAATTAATACATTTTTACTATATGGCCATATTGGCCCCACCCTAGAGCCTGAACCCCTGACCCAGGGGTAATCAATTTCACAATTTAGGTAGAGGGCTTCATGGACATCATAATCATGCATTTAGTTTTAAAAAAATATATATGGTAGTAGAGAACAAGATTTTCTAAGATTTAATACATTTTTACTATATGGCCATATTGGCCCCACCCTAGAGTCAGAACCCCTGACCCAGGGGCCATAAATTTCACAATTTTGGTAGAGGGCCTCATGGACATCATAACCATGTAACCAGTTTTTTCCTCACATGCGTGGGGTTAGAGAAGAAGATTTTTGAAAATTTAGCTTTTTTTGCATATTTGGCCCCGCCCGTGGCACCCCAGGAGAGGTAGAGCCATAAATTTCACAATTTAGATTCTTCTTACCATAGAGATGCTTCACACCAAAAATGGTAACAATTGGCCCGATAGTTTTCAAGAAGAAGTTAAAAATGTAAAATTGTTAACGCACGACGACGAACGAAGACCAATTGCAATAGGTCACTTGAGTGACTCAAGTGACCTAAAAATCTTCTTCTCAGAAACTAATCAGCCAGCTAAGCTGACACTTGTGTAGAAGAATCCTCAGGTAGTGTAGATACAAAGTTGTGAAAATCATGACCCCCGGGGGTAGGTTTGGGCGACAATGGGGGTCAAAGTTTAACATAGGAATATATAGAGTAAATATTTTAAAAATATTCTTCTCAGAAACTAATCAGCCAGATGATTCTTTATAATTGTTAAGACTTTGGCCCCAGGACAATTTTTTGGCCTAACAAGACGGTTCAGAGTTTGATGTAGGTTTATATCCCATATATAAACTATTGTTAAGGATCTTTTTGAGAACTGCAATACTCAACATATGATATGACTATAAAATCCCTGTTAGAAAAGGGACTAATGATTATAAACATAAGAATATTCAGGGGGAAAATGGATTTTATTTATACAGGATCTACATGTATTATTGTACATTGTCCAGATAGTTTGTATTATGACTAGTACTGCATTAAGCTGATTTTATCATACCTATTGTTCCTTAGGTGAGCGATGTGGCCCATGGGCCTCTTGTTTAGTATGATGTGTATAATTATATGAATAAAAACATGTTAAATTCGTACTTAAGCAGACCTGCGCTCCAGAATTCTGAATGCAAAATATAATGAAAAATGACAATATTTCCATTGGTTTGCAAATTTGCGGGAATTTGGTCATTTATGTCACGCCAAAGATAAACAGCGAATGAGCAATGGTGAATAAAACAATTTATAAAGATTTGATTTTTATGCAATAGTTTTTAAAAATTGGTTAAAATTGAGGGCAGATATTTGACCATACGAAATATAGTCCTTTCATCAGTATTTCTTCTTATTCAATAGTAGGAGGTATAGAGCGCAATGTTGCTCCAAAACCATTCAAACATATGTTATTAAGGTCTTCCGTTACAACGGAAGACCTTAAAGTGATTGTAATGTTTTTATTAAGGTCTTCCGTTTCCAACGGAAGACCTTATAGTGATTGTAATGTTTCTTATTAAGGTCTTCCGTTTCAAACGGAAGACCTTATAGTGGTTGTTAGGTTTTTAAGGCGTCGAGCTAATGCTAAAAGTATGTTTTATTATTATAATTAGGGATAAACTGTTGATGTATTCAAATTATGAACCTGTGAAAATTGTTCCAAGCAGAAAGAAAATTATTTATTTTTGAACTTTGAAATTTCTACTTTTTTTTTGTTTTTGTAACCGTGGCATGATGAGTTGTTGTATTAAAAACGCATCACTACGTATCTTATAAGGAATTATACAGATTTTTGTTTTTAAAGCAACACAAAACATAATTCATTTACTTTTTTATTCAAATATTATATGATACACGACTATTAGTACAAAAATTCAAATTACTGATATTTTTCTATATAAAAGAACATGTCAGCTCGACGCCCCTGTGGCCGTTCTGGCCTTTGATGTTATTCTACCGAGGGCCATATGGCACAATATCTTTTGAATGCCCATTGTTGCTCAGGTGAGCGATGTGGCCCCATGGGCCTCTTGTTCACAAATAGCGATGATCTTAGCAAAGCAATGTACAAGATGCTTAATTAACATCTCGTCCAATTTAACTCATTTAAACTCCAAAATTTTCAATCTCACCTTTCTAATACTCTTTAAAAATCTTTGCTTCACCCATGTTTACTTACAGTGTTTTGTTGCTATTCAATTTTAAATGTTTTCTCCCTTTCTCTCCAGAGATTTGAGCAAATTTTGACGCTGCCATTTTGTTCTGCTCCAGATAAAACAATGTGACGTCAATATTCTAAGGGCAACTGCTCTAATTTTAAAGCATTTCAAAGGGCAACTACTCCAAATACTTTTAAAAGAACTTACGGCATGCGGTTTATGTATTTAGAAATACTATGAAATGTTGAAATGAGTAAGCGAAGCATCGGCCGATGACGGCCATATAGCCTAGTATTATTTCTCACCAAACAAATATAGAGATATATGAGGCAATCACGTGCTATGTTTAAACCAGTGAAAGTGTGACATTTCAGTCCGGGGGAAAACAAAATAATGTATAACATGATTCAATGTCATATCACATGTTAAAATGTCATCATTATTTATTTCAGTATTATATTGTATTATGTGATATATTTTGTAAGTATCATATCTATAATGAAATTTTGTATTTATATTATTGTATTGACAAACATTGCATCTTATAATACCGTATGAAATGAATATATGATTATCATGGAATTTTTTAACATTTGATACATGATATTGTGTCAAAGCAGTATCCAGGAATATCCAAAATCATTATTTATTAACTATGATTTTCATATAATATGACAACAGTGGTCTCGTAAAGGTGATGCCTGTGATTACCCATGTTTGTAAATAATATCCCCATTCAGAAGAAGAGATGTATACCGACGTTTGACTTACTCTTTTTTGTACGTCTGTGCGTTCGTAACAAAAAATTCTGTCACATTTTTCTCAGAATTTGGATTGCGTCTTCATAAACAAAGTAACAAAATTACCGGGCACTTTTTTGTACAAAACAAGATAATTTTTTTGTTTACGTAATGTCATATCTTTATGAGGTTTTTTCTTCATTTTATACAAAATGCCATAAGGGCCCTTTTCTCTTGGGCGCAATCATATATTATATGAAAAGATGAATTTTTGAAAAATTGTGGGGTCCAAAAGTTAATATATACATTTGCAAATATGTTTCCTTATATGAACCTATTGAGAAGCGAAAACGTTTTTTTTCTGTATGAACGTTTTCGTGACGTCACAATGATAACCGCACGCGCTTATCGCTTGACGGTTGCAATATTGTAAACGTAAAAACACCGTTATATTAATGATTCTGAACAGTTTGCCATTCTCAAATGTAAATATAAGTATAAGTAATAAACAGCAATGTTAAAAAGTTCACCAGGATATGAACTTGGTTTGTACGTGATCAAATCTTCTGAGAAGCCCTTTGGGCTTCACAGGATTTGATCACATGACCAACCAAGTTCATATCCCAGTGAACTTTTTAAATTGTTGTTTATTTCTTAAATAACTTCAATTTAAAAGAAAGAAAGTAGAATTAATCGTTGGGCTACCACATTGATATTCAGTTTTCCTTTTCCTCATAGCCAGGCAAATGCAAGGAATTGTAAAAAACGTATCATGACTTATAATCTTGAACAAGCGGCCTCTCATTGAAACTTTTGCTGCATTTTACAGAAGAAATTGGGACCAAATCAGGGCCTCGTACAATGATCTTTAAAGAACAAAATTGACATAAAACCATTTGTTTACAGATATTTTAATACCCATGATTATATTTTCCAGCCATGAGAATAAATCATTGATTGGCTGGTGATTAATTAGCATTCATTAATTTGGTCTTAAGTCGTTAGTTTTAATTATTGTAAAACGCAGCCGTAATGTGTTTTTGAACTAATGTCATTTGCATATTTTATTTTGTTTTATTTTGCGTTTAGTCATTTCACATGGACATGAAAATAAAAGATCACTTGAACAACCCTATGAAGGCACTAGATGTGTTTTCTCTATCCATTCGATATCTGAAGGATGAGTGTATTGAACTTTTTCAAAAGAAAAGAATGACGATTCCCTATGATGAAATACAATGGATTCTTACTGTGCCAGCAATTTGGGATGAATCAGCTAAACAGTTTATGAGAAAAGCTGCGGAACAGGTAGCTCCATATGTTCCATGAATTGACATGAAATAATGTTCTTTCACTGTTACTTTTTTAATCATTGAAATGTTTTGCTTTATGATACCTGAATTTGCATGCGCTTGAGTTATATATAAACTGAAAACTGATATTTTAAAAATTTACAATAGGCTGAAATTCCATCTGATCAACTGAAACTTGCTTTGGAACCAGAGGCAGCAGCTATTTATGTAGTCAAAGGGGCAAAAACTGTTTTTGGAAAAGAGTCTGTTACAACAGTCAAGCCTGGTACCAAAATTATGGTGGCTGATCTTGGAGGTAAGTTGATATTTATTTAACTCCAAATGATTTCATGAATTATGAAATTTAATTATTAAATTTTGTCAATGACCTCTTTAAGATGAGATGACCTGATAAATCAAATAATGCTTGTTACCTCATTAAGATAGTTTGTCTGCCCACCTGTTTTTTGAAGCAACAAGGTCTAAAGACATCATGTTATGCTTTTATTGATACTCACTTGTAAATGAACTTATGCAGAGGAGAGAAAGTAAAACAACAGTGAAAGTTAATTACAACTGTTCTACAAAATTAAATCTTTTTGTTAGGAAGCCCATGTTAAAGAATAAGAGTAATTTTTCACAAACCTGATAACTGGTTCTGTGAAGATCTGCATCAAATCCACTTTACTTTTGGGGAGACTTAATAAATTAAAATAAGACTTTCAAGTAAAAAAAAATGTTTTTAAGAATGTCTTCATTTTTCAACTTACTAGGTGGAACAGCAGATATGACAGTTTTAGAGCTAAACGAGGACAAAACTATGAAGCAGTTGTACAGATCCTTTGGAGGTTCATGGGGAGGAAATCTGATCAACCGGAAAATCTGGGAAATCATGTATAGTATTTTTGGAAAAGAAATCATTGAGGAATTTAAAAAGCAAACTGCAGATTATATGGATATGGAGTCCAACATAGAGCTTAGGAAGAGAGATATCACTGTTGGTAGTAAACTCCAGTTACCAATTCTTCCATCTTTGGCAGATCTATGCAAAACGGTAGAGGGCAAGAGTTATAAGGAATTGATCACTCAGTCGAAGGAGTATGCTGGAGTAGTTAAGGTGCGCACAGGGAAGTTAAGTTTTGAACCAGAGTTGGTTGAGGAGATATTTGACCTGAACAAGACCAGCAACATTTTTACCAGTGTGAGTAAAGCCTTACGTAATCCAAATACAAAAGGCATCAAAGACATCATTCTTGTTGGGGGATTTGCTCAGGCAGATTTCATTGGGAAGCAGTTTAAGGAAGAGTTTGCTGAATACAATGTCATTATTCCCACAGACCCAGTTCTTGCTGTCCTAAACGGAGCAGTGATGTTTGGTCAAAATATTGACATTATTTCATCTAGAATAACGGGACATACCTATGGTTTTGAGGCCATGAGAATCTTTACTGACGGGGATCCCAAAAGCAAAAAGAGAAAATATGATGACGCAAATTATTGTGTTGGTTTATTTGAGAAAATGGTCGCCATTGGAGATTCAGTTGATGTTGGAAAAACAGACGAAAAAGAGGTTTTTGCATCATCAAAGGACATGAAATTGATGGTTTTGAAGTTCTATCAATCAGATAAAGTAGATCCAAAGTATGTCACCGATACTGGCTGTGAATGTATTGGTAAACTGTCGGTGGAAATGCCAGATCTAAGTGGCGGGACAGAACGGTCAGTTATGGTGTCGATCAAATTTGGTGAAACAGAAATCACTGTTTGCGGTGTGGACAAGACAACCGGGAAAAAACAAGAAACCGTGCTCGATTTATTGGGAGACGCTTAATGAGAGCAAACAAGTTTTGACAATATTTAAAACAAAACTTAAACAAGAAACAAGCTTTCGTTGCACATTAATTCATTCAAAGAAATAAATTTTGTTGGGTTTTTTTCCATCTTTATTAGATGGGTACTTTTGTTTTGTTTTTATTTTTATTTTTTTAATCTTGTTGTCAAACCTTATTTTTATCTATAAAAATCCAAGTTTGACCATTAAATTAAAAATAAATGCTTGATTTATACACATACATGTATACGTATATAACTCTAAAATATTCATGAATTACTAGTAAGATGTAATTGTTAAAATGAGATAAATCTGTAAGTCTTTTATTTTTACATGTCATTAAAATGTGTTTAAAAAGGCTTTTGATAGCATACAGTACCAGACTTAGTTTTTACGTAATGCATGCTTTGAAATGTGAAAGTGACCATGAAAAGAGAAAATCAAGAATTGGATCATCACGTAAATCGGATACGTTATTTTAAGACAATTTATAATCATGCGTACGTCAGTACATGTAATCAATTTGATTACATGTATATGGATACAATGTAAAGGAATTTATGCAAATATAAAAGTTAACGTTTGACTTTTGAGAAAGAAACATTTGTGCTGTATGGAATAAAATTATATTGCTCGTTTTGGATATTGTAACAATGCAGTATATTTTCATCATCTTGTATTATGAAAATATTTTCAAATTTATTGTACATTGTATATATAGTTGTCTTTCTTCTTAATTTTGTGTCTGATTTCATTTGTATATGTTTTTTAATATATATTTTTTGGCAATCCGGATAAAATAAGCTTCAGGGACAGTGTGAAACTTGACAGTTTCATGTCCCTTGTTACAAATAAGACAGATTCAAACAATTCGTTTAAATAACCAGCTGAATCTTAAATATGAAAAGATTTATATAGGTAATAAACGAACTTAAACTTCTACATATTATGTGTTATAACCATATGAAACATCTAATATCATATATTTTAAAATTGAGTTGAATCTTTTATTTAACATTTTTTGTAACAACATTACGTTAGTAAATGATATCCATACAGCTAAATTTTGTTTTTGAAAGACGTGAGCTCTATTTTTCCTGTGTTTTTTGTATATATAACTTCACTATGGGCAGGATTATTATACATTTGTACAGTATATATGTAATGTATTTTTTTTTGCAGTGATCGCCCGTAGCACACACACGATCACGTACGGCCAGTAATGACTGAGGTTTTACCTGTGCATCACTTTTTGGCTCTTTTCTAATCACCTGTTGTCTGCCGTCCATCCTTCCGTTTGTCTAAACTTTTCACATTTTTTACCTCTTCTCCAGAACCACTACAGTAAGCTGAATTTTATCAAACTAATACAATACAAAACATTGTTTTAAATTATAAAAATAAAGAACGAAACCCTTTTTAAAAAGGATATGATTACGAAACGATGAAAATATAGGTACATTTGTAAATGTCTTTAAAAACTCCTTTGCTTCGGGTTTTATTGGATTTGATCACGCCCCGACCAAAATTATCACCTCATAATACCCAAAGAATGATTCTTTTCCATAAATACTACAATTTGTGAAATTAATATGTAAGCATCCCAAGATAGTGTAGGTTCTAAATTCTTAACGCCATGACCCAAGGTTAATAATAGGGTGCAAAGATGGGTTCAGAATTGACATTCAATTATATAGAAAAACATTTGAAAATATTTTCGAGTACTACAGTGCTGCAAGTTCTGAGATCGCTGTTTAAGCATCCTAAGATAAATTATTAATTGTACAAACTTTATATCAGCCCCATAATTAATTAAATAATACGTATGGTATTTGACTTAGTTTAGATCAATCAAATTTGTTAAATTCGCCTCTTGTATGGATGGACTACCTAAATAAATGAAAAAAAAACTGCTGCATATTTTAGAGGTTTATTTATAATTTGATCTTGCAAAATCTTACCGATGTAATTTATTTTTTTGAAGAAACAGACAATTGATAAAATATTTTGGAAATTAGCTTGTCTATATATATATATAAAAGGTTGAGGTCATAGTTAATTGTCGCATGACGTCATTATAAGCATTCCGAAATATTGTACACATATCATAAGATGGCGGCAAGATTTGTTTGCACTACTATATTTTTTTATTTATTTATGTCGTTTTTCCGCGGGTAAATTAATTTTTTAAGGGCTAGCCTCTTCACAACTTTTGCGTACAGGCTGGGTGCCTCTTAACTGGTTCCGTTCCGCAAAGTACTAATGGCCCTGCAAAATAAATCAAAAATGCATATTCTCCATCAAGGATGACATTTACTCAGAATGAAAAATAATTCATCTGATGGTAATGAAAAACCATCTATTGTGTGTTATAGTCCTCTGATTGAAGTGTTATTTTTCACTTGCAAAAATGAAAGTCAATGACCTACTTTTTGAGTTTATGGCCATTGAATATTTAAAAAAAATAATAAGAACAATCCCTCAAAATTTTACACTATGATTGTGATTTACTTAATTGTTAAAATATTACAAGTAACCAACCTTTTTTAAAAATGAAATACAGTTTATAAATGCCAATGACACTAAATAGATACAAAGCAGTAAGTTTTCAGTAACAATTTTTTTATTCTATTGAACAAAAAACTGAATGATAATAACATTAAAACATTTATAATATCAAACTACTAATATTGAATTTATTCTGCGGGCATAAAATTATTTGAGGTCAATGATAAAAATTTTGATATGGTGTTTTTTTACGTTTTTAAGCATTTTTCACTATTATTTCATTGCGTGCCATACAATTATCTTAATGAATAATTGCGATAAAACCAAGAGAAAGTATATTAAATTACAGTTACTAACAAAAAATTTTTTTTATTATTACGGTACTGCCAACAATGTTTCACCGGAAAATAGAGTCTGAAAAATTTTGTCTAAATTTCCTCTTTTGCTATATGTTTATTTTCGTTTGAACCTTATTCCATATTACATGTATAGTAAATATAACAAATTTTATGTCAATAATAATTCATCTTATGAATATATTTTGTGTTTAGAATAAAAATTACTCATGACATTGAACTTTATAACAATTCGAATTTGACAACATCCTTGGCCTAATAATAATAAGTTTATTCCTATGATATTCGTACCTACCAAAACAGATATACGTTCCATATGTAAGAAAAACAGCAATGAAATTCGTCTATCTGATGTATTTGATGTTCAGTTTCTTTAACAAACTACAATACAGCATAGTAGACTGCGTCTTCAATATACTTTGATATTCTGAGAAGTCCTTCGGGCTTCACAGGATTTGATCACGTGACCAACCAAATTCATATATTTCCTAAATATTTCTTACGGTGGGGCCAATATGGCCATATAGTAAAAATGTATTAAATCTTTAAAAATCTTCTTCTTTAATCCCACACATGTGGAAAAAAAAACTGAATACCTGGTTATGATGTCCACTAATTCCTCTACCTAAATTGTGAAATTCATGGCCCTTGGGTCAGGGGTTCAGGACATGGGGGGGGGGGGGGGCAATATGGCAATATAGTGTTAAGGCATATAATGTTTAAAAATCTTCTTCTCTATTCTCTTACATCTTTATGAAAAACTTACTTCATAATTATGTTAACCAGGAAGTCCTCTTCTAAAATTTTAAATTTCATGTCCCACAAAGTATGGGTTTTGACTCTAGGGCAGGGTCAAAATGGATGTATAGGTGTTAATGCATATAATTGTAACAAGTCGAGCGATCCTTGCAACAAAAGAAACTTCTTAAATAAATAAAATTGATTTCAAACAGAGGAATCAATTGATTTGGAAACTCATTTGTACTGTCCTCCTCCACAAGATTAATTTCTCACTTTGCGACTTGTCTCTAATTAGGACAACGGTTTCTTACATGTGTCTTTTACTAATAACAATTTTTAATTGACAATGAGAACATGACTAATTAGTAAAAGACACAGGTTAGATGACTATCTGACCCATTTGTATAATGTCTTCTCTTCCTTTTAAATTTCATGCATTTTTGGTATAATTGTTAAACCTTTTAAGATTTGAAGAAGTTTGTTTTGTGTTCACTGAAAAGGTATTCTCATTGCTTTAGAATTCCGAGTTGATTGCTCCTCAACTATCCGAATACATGTATGTACATTCCTCTTGCGTAGCTGAAGTCTCTTGACTGCCGTTCTGAAGTATTCCTGAATAATACGATTTGTCACTCAAACGGCACTAACTATAACGAAGATATTCAATCTGGAAAGTTAAAGGTGGCTCTATACACCACTTTTTGATGACGCAGTACGCAAAAAAGTAAATCGCTCTTTTAAAAAAATTGTTAGATGAATAGTCTTAGATTTAATTTGTTCATTGGAAAAATCATTACTCACAAGTTATATGACACCTTCACATTGTGTCGTATTATTTATCGAAATAAAGAATAAAATGAAGTATAATTTTTTAGATAGTTTCTTTACAAATTTAAACACCTTACAGCGTAGCGCAGTGGGTTAGTGGGGTCGCTAGAAACCTGAAGGTCATGAGTTCGATTCCCGTTGCGGACAATAATATTTTTAACTTTCCATAATTTTCTAAAACTTATATTTTGGTTGAATACTGTGAAAGAAAATTCTAAACCGGTGAAAATATTTCAATTATGATATACTTTAATGCACATTATTATCGACACCATAAGGGGATGGGAATTTGCTTTGAATTTTTCTCAGATTGGGATACATAAATCCTATTAGCTTAGTCAATTTTCCCCTTTATTTATTTGACTTAGTTTTGCATTAAAGCGAATATATTCACGTATACAGGCCTATAATGAAATATGTATGTGAAGTAGTGTGTAAATAAAAATGGCGACATCAATGATATCAGTGTAATTTTTGCGACGAAAAAGATTTTGTCGACATAACACTCGTTTTAGAGTTCTTAGGTGGCTCTATACACCCACAGTTTATTCAAATTTTAACTAGAAGACCACAAAACATATACTTATCAAATATTAAAATAATGATAGGGATTCTATAGGTATTCTAAATGAATTTTTTAAATGTTTTTCGCGTCTTTGTAAAATATTTTTTAAAAAGACAGCTATTAACAAATTGAGAGGAAATTTTTTGTCATATGATGGATATTTCCTTCGGACACATAAAAAATATATAACACTTCTTAACGTTCAAAAATGTTATTGCAATTTTTTTTTAGTATTTCCCCAAAACATAATTTTTCATAGTTTCTTACTCTGTTGACAAATCATCTGAAAAAGTTGCTTGATGTTATAAGAAAATGTATTTTAATAAATGTGACGTAAAAATTTAATGAAAATCATCGCAAATAAACACCAAAAATATTTTAAATGTTATTTGGTATGAAAGTTCCTCAGGTAAGGGTTATCGTTCCTCAGTCCCAAGGCCCAAACACCTTGGGGACTTTTCATTTCTGAGTTGAAGAAAATTTCCTAAATATAATGCTGGAATGATAAATACATACATATTTCATTATATGCCTGTATAAGTGAATAAATTCGCTTTAATGCAAAACTAAGTCAAATAAATAAAGGTGAAAATTGACTAAGCTTATAGGATTTATGTATCCCAACCTGAGAGAAATTCAAAGCAACCCTCCCATTTCCTTAAGGTGTCGATATTAATGTGCATTAAATAATATCATAATTGAAATATTTTCACCGGTAAAGAATTTTCTTTCACAGTATTCAACCAAAAATACGTTTAAGAAAATTTTGTTAAGTTGACAAATTTATTGTTCTCAATCGGAATCGAACTCATGACGTATAGGTTTGTAGTGAACCCACTAACCCACTGCGCTACGGTGTAAGATATCGATGATGGGAAAGAAACTATTTTAAAAACTATACTTGATTTTATTGTTTATTTTGATAAATAATATCACACAACGTGAAGGTGTCACATCTCACATTACTTGTAAGTAATGAATTTTCCTATTATCAAATTAAATCTATTCATTTAACAAATTTTTCAAAAGAGCGGTCCCCATACAATTGGCCTCAGTTTGAATCATTCAGTACGGGAAATGCATGCTTCCAAATTTACTTTTTTGCGTACTGCGTCATCAAAAAGTTGTGTATAGAGCCACCTGAAACTAATAATAATTCGATGATTAACTTCCAGGGAACACAAAATTTCTTTGTAGGTAAACCCATATGAAAATAAAAAGCAGCGGTTGTGTCAACGTTCATCTTCTTAACCAAATATAGATACAATAACACTTTCCTTTTGCCAAATGATTTTTGTGGCGGCCGCCAGATAAATTATGTGACGGCCGCCAGATATTAAGTGGCGGCCGCCAGATATATATAAGTGGCGGCCGCCAGATAAATTATGTGGCGGCCGCCAAATAATAAGTGGCGGCCGCCAGATAAAATATTTTTCCTACGTGGCACCAACGGGCTTTCGTAGGCAAGCTTTATGGAAAGCTATTTTTTGTTAAATTTACGTTCATCCATTGGTAGGTTTGCCGCCATGTTGATTTTACAATGACGGAGATGTCATTTGGAAATGGTGGATCGAAGAAAAACTTATGGGGAAAAGGTTACATCAACTTTTATTTCCTTTTGAATATGTGAAATAATGTTTTCTTACTTTTGTCTGTTTTTAAAAGGTTTCTAGAGTCAGAATAAAGTGATAATACATTGATTAGCATGATTAACGTTAGTCCCTATCTTAAAACAAAACGAAAGTAGAAATTTTTGAATTCTGAATTATCTACTATATTTTGCAATTTAAATGATGAAAGGAGCAAAATTGTTATAAAAATAAAGTTAATTTTTGTTTATCATCATTTCATTTAAATTTTATAGAAATAAGTGTATTGTAAACTGTTTTTTCGTTATACAGGGTGTTTCTAAAATCGTTTCACTCAATGAGCTATTCGTACCGAGACATCTTTTCCGCAGCGGTACGTATTGTAATGATATTAGATTATACAAAACATATTTTAATATCCATGGCGATAACTAGGGTATATAAGAAATAAGATATAGAGTAATTGCGTCGGAAGCAAATTAAAAGTGGGGGGGGGGGGTCACTTATATTAAACATGCATTATATGACCCTAAAACCTTCTTTCTCTTCATTCTTGTGTATGCTAGTTTGCTACAATTTAAGGCCAAAGTTTTTTGTTTTTTTTGGTTCATAATGAGATATAATTGGCTATATATTTTGTCAACATGTGCTTTACCTCTTTATTAAATAATAGGGACTTTATTGTTCATCCTATGAGTATTCATTTATTAATTTATAATTAATTCCACCTACCAATACGCCCCAGTAATTAATAGCAGGAAAAGTGTATGCATAATTATATAATCATGCAGAAGGAGCACGGAGGGAAATCTGAGGGTTCTACAAAGTTATAATGTTCACGGCCCTTGATTGTGGGTCAGGTTCAGGAATGGGGTTGTAATGACTTTTAGTTATAGTGATCTTTTACTTAAGGATGTGTGGGACACCTTCATATTCTGACATTGTAAATAAACAAAATGAACGCCAATCTTTTATGTTTTTTTAATAGGTTTTTAAACCTGCTGGGCCTTTTAAATTTTTTACTTTTATATAAGTTTTGTTAAAAAAAATTTGCATTTGTGGTCGATTAGACATGCCTAATGTGCTTAATAAGTACAATTATTTTTTTTGATATTATTCATATCATTTCATCCATATGCATATTTTAAGGTGTTCCATACTATACTAAAGTATTTCCTCACTACTGATTCTTTCTATGCCCTCTTTCGAAGAAGAGAGGGCAATTATAATATTGCTTTACTGTTGTCTGTCAGTCAGTTTCCATTCATTTTCTTTGCAGAGGTTGCACCAACTGAAATAAAATTTGTTAAACAGATTTATCATACAAATATCAATGTCAAGTTTGATTTTGGGTATGATCAAGTATTTTTTGACAGAGGTATGCACTTGGACTTGAAAAATTCCAATTATTTGCAGTTTCCATTCATTTTCTTCACAGTGTTCTTCAAGAGAAGGGTTATAAATGTTTCGCAAACATCTCTTGTTTATGAGAATTTGATAGACATCCACATACACACTTCCTTTACCTTGATCACCCTTTGAAATATTCTAGAATCATGTATTAACCTATTCAGCTTGTTGTCCTCACATGAAATTAAATTTTGAATGAAATTTTCTTGTATCTTAACAGCAATGAAGAAGACCAACACCAAAACATTTCTCCAATGCCTTCTGTAAAAATTGGGAACAACAGGCATATCTCGGGTAAAATTTTTAAAATTGTATTAGTTTTGTGTTTTCTGAAAAGCTTATACTGACAACTAGCCATTGTAAATAAGAAGAAAATGTATTCTTAAAAATTCATTTAGATGATATTCTTGGGCTAATTTGAAAGATCTGAAATGTAGAATCATATTGAACACTTTATCATTTTAATTATTAAAACACTTCCTCGTATCAAATGAGCTACAATGTACATATGATTAACATTGCTTCTTTGTTTTTTTCAGATTCAGCAGAAATGGATCATCTTGCTGGTAAGTAAAAAAAAATGTGAGGGAAAGTTAATCTTCATTTTGCAAGTTAGAGATGCGAATGGAAATTAATAAAATCCATTACATAAAATTACCAAATTCATTGGTAAATAAAGTTATTTTACAACAAAATACAGTCAAACTTCGTTATGTCGAACTAGATGGGACTGTTTAAAAACTTCGAGATATCAGAGTATTCGAGGTATCGAGGGTAAAATAAGTCATTCGGACTTACAATTAACTTCGACATATCCATTGTATCCAAGATATCAGTGTTCGAGATATCGAAGTTCAACTGTAGTGATTAAACTTAGAATTTTAAGTATAACAAGGTAAATAAATGATATTTCAGTTAAATATATTTTCTTTGATAATATAAGTACCTGCATTATTATTTAAGTTTTCTAATTTGACCAAAAAAAGTATTATTGAAAAGTTTCTCAATTGAGAGGGACCTGGCACGTATACCAAAAAAAAAGCTTTGACAGCAATGCAAATCACATATATTTGAAAATCAAGCAAAATAATTCTTTAAAGGGGCATCGTCACAATTTTGGTCAAGATTGATTTTTCCAATTCTAATGTTTGCAGTGCTTCAGTAAGGCATTTTTGATAGGCAACCAAAATCTGCCATTTGTTGAGATTTTAGCCGGATTCAGAGCTTACAATTCTTTATTATGTAAACAAAGCTTTTATTTCCATTTTAATGTATTAATTTTATCTATCTGGATAACATAGCAGTAAAAACAATAAAAGACCAGTTTGGGCAAATTACCATGATTTGTTAGGCACATATGGTAATGAAGAAAAGCATAAAAATCATGGTAAATCTCATTTTCTAACTACAATGACAATAGACAAACAAAAGTACACAAAAGAACACACACACACACACATATATATTTCGTCACAAAATCACAATTGCAATGGCAAACTGAAGTTAAAATCCTTGAAAGCAGTAGAATAAATTGGCGTGGCTTTGCCTATAGCCTAAATTTTAAAAATGACGCTCAACAAAGATACAAGAAAGTAAAAGGGGGTCCTGACAAATTTGATTGGCTGATAGAAGTTGTTATTTTATAATAAGAGAAATGATTGAATAATTGAAGTTGTTATTATTTAAAATTATAAATTATCAAATTTTGATTGGCGGAGGAATACCCCGCTAGGTGGCGTTAGCAATCGGGGCCTAGGGGGATATCCCTATTTCTGGTCGAAGGTAAAAACAATGGGCTAGTTTGATTGGTCAATTACTAAGAATTATTATGCTCCCCTTCGAAGAAGGGAGGGCATATTGCTTTGCTGCTGTCTGTCGGTCTGTCGGTCTGTCGGTCGGTCCACCAACAGTTTCTGTTCATTTTCTTCGCAGAGGATGAACATGTTGAAATGAAATTTGGTATACAGGTTTATCATGATAATATCAAGGTCAAGTTCGGTATTAAGTACGATCGAGCAAATTTCGACAGAGTTTTGGCCCTTGGACGTAGAAAAATTCTAGTTATTTGCAGTTTTCGCTCATTTTCTTCGCAGAGGATGAACATATTGAAATGAAATTTGGTATACAGGGTTTTCATGATAATATCTAGGTCAAGTTTGTTATTGGGTACGATCGAGCAAATTTCGACAGAGTTATGGCCCTTGGACGTAGAAAAAATCCAGTTATTTGCTGTTTCCGTTCATTTTCTTCCCTGAGGATGAACAAATTGAAATGACATTTGGTATACAGTTTTATCATGATAATATCTAGGTCAAGTTTGATATTGGGTACAATCGAGCAATTTTCGACAGAATAATGGCCCTTGGACGTAGAAAAATTCCAGTTATTTGCAGTTTCCGCTCATTTTCTTCGCAGAGGATGAACATATTGGAATGAAATTTGGTATAAATATTTATCTAAGTAATATCTAGGTCAAGTTTGATTTTGGGTATGATAGAGCAATGTTTGACAAATTTATGGCCCTTGGACGTAGAAAAATTCCAGTTATTTGCAGTTTATGTTCGTTTTCTTTGTGGATGTTTCCAAGGGAGGGGGCATAAGTGTTTTACAAACATCTCTTGTTAAATTACTTATGCTAGGTACGGGGCAACAAAACAAAACCCAAAGAGGAGATGAGGGGCCACAATAAAAATCCAAGATGGCGCTGGTTTTATAATTCACAAAAATTAATAAATATTAAACAAAGTTTAATCACACTGAAGTGAATATTCCAGTTTTAGACCTAAGTGTTAAAGGGTCATGGTCACGATTTTGGTTAATTTATTTATCCGATTTTAATGTTTACAATGCTTCAGTAATGCATTTCTAATAGTCAACCAAAATTTGAGAGTCATTCGTTGAGTTATAAGCGAGTTACAGAGCTTGAAATTCTTTGCAATGTAAACAAAGCGTTTGTTTACATTTTGAATGTTGGAGTGAAAATTCCAGTTCTAGACCAAGAATGAATGTGTTAAACGTTAGAAACTGTTTATATATGATTAAAATAAATAAAAAGACAGACAAATTGGCTTAAAAAATATTTTAACTGGTGTATTGAACCTATGTAAACAAAAACAGGGCACGAGCCTTGTTTACATGACAAAGAATTGTGAGCTATGTATCTTTCTTATAACTCCATGAAAGACTGTCAAATTTCATTTGATAATTAAAAATGCATTTTTTTAAAGCAATTTAAATAATAAAATCAGAAAATTAGAATTTGGCCAAAATCGTGACCATGCCCCTTTAAACTTGTGAAAGTGTTTCTTTATGCTAAAAATGAAAAGGAAGATGAACAAATCAGCTTGAACAAGATGTTTTTACTACTATATTGAACCTATAGCTATGTAAACAAACACAGGACACGAGCCTTGTTTACATACCAAAGAATTTTGAGGCCTGTATCTTGCTTATAACTCTACGAATGACACTCAATTTCATTTGGTTATCAGAAATATGCATTCTTTGAGCAATGTAACTAATAAAAATAGAAATTTAAAATTGACCAAAATCTTGACCATGTTCCTTTCATACAAGAAACGCCGTTATGATGACCACCTTTCATGAGATATATTAGACTGGTAGTACATGTAAAACATGATTATTAATTGTTTCATATGGATCATTTTACCCCTCACAAACAATTTTTTTGGGGGGGGGGGGCGTAAATAGGAATCCCCTTGTCTGTCTGTCTGTCTATCTGTCTGACAGTGTGCAATCGAGTCTGGTCCATATCTTTCTTATGGAGAAACATTGGAAGTTCGTACATCAAACAAAGATTGCTTATGACCTAAGCAGACTTGGGGTAATTCTAAATGTAATGGTAATGCATTGCAATGCATTATATGTTTTCAAAGTAATGCTAGTAATGTGTAATGCCACAAAATTAGCATTAAAGTAATGGTAATGTGATTCATTACTTTCCCAAATGGCATTACTTTGCATTACTATGCTTATTAATGCATGTTCACTTTAAAAAAATGTGATGAATAAATGAATAGCTGAAATTGAATTTGTTTAAATTTATTTAAAGAAGAAAGAATTCATTCTCGAGCTAAAAATGTTTTATTTGTATTATAAAAAAGATTTTTAAAAATTGATTTTTAAATTGTTAATATTACAAGATATTACAACACATTTTCATAACATTTTAAAGAGTGTTGTTATTAAGAGTTTTAAATCATTTAAACAATTTACTCCAATTAGTTTGCACTTCAATAAAAATGTGTCAACAAAACACTATGCCCCCAGGATAATCTACTGTAAGTATCAAAACAATCTATTGTTATTAGAAGTGCTAAACCCCCAATCCCCTTCCCTTTGCTATGTCCCGATAAAATAGAGGACAGACATGCACATAAAAGTAAAATGAATGCACTGTCTATCCATGATTAAAATCAAAATCACTTCCAATATTATAACCCATTTGAAAATAATTTTACTCTCTCTCTATTTTTTTTTTCTCTCTCTCTCTATATTAAGTATATTGGTTTGGACTGATAGAAAATACAAGATACATGTATTTTTTTTCTACTATTGCACTTAACATATCCTAAGATAAAGATTGCCAAAGAATCTTTCAGTCCCAGCTTCCACTGCTTCTGTAAAACATTTATTTAGTATATCTGGGAATATTTTCAAAATGCAGTTAAAAGATGAACCTTTTGAAACTTTAATCATAAAGTGCAACAGCAATCTTTTGTCATAAAGTATCATCAGTATAAAGAAATCAGATTAAAATATGTTAAGAAATATAACTGGGAAAAACCCTCTGTTTATAAATAATACAATTAAGGGCCAAAAATTATATTTATTTGTGTAATCTGGGGAAATATCTCTATTTAGTTTTTATTTACCGTAAAATTTTTCCATAAATTGTTTTCTGTTATGCATGTAATTCTGTGTCTCTTTCATATCTAATATTGTATCATGCCAAATGCCTATAAATATCTTCTTACTTATGTAATATATTGTTCATAATGCCACAAGATAATTATATACCGTATTTTTCGGGCATATGTCGATATGGAGCATAGGCTGAATTGCTTATTTTCAAACAAAATTCGGGAAAAATCCTTAGACTAGCCAAATTGGGGGATATAAGCCGATTTTTAATTGATAATTACTGTAGGGAAAGTATGACCACTGATTAAGGAAGTCGTCGTATTAAGTATATATACTTTCAGGATATCGATGTAGAAAGTCAAAAGAGTAATTAAAGTTATCAAATCTGCTTAACATATATCTGTATTGTGGCTGTTTGGTCTCTGCCCTATTCGTCGGAATATCGTTACGTATCGTAATTTTAAATATAGTGTAAATTTAATTGCAACACCAACCTCCCTGGTTTTGTCTGATAGCACTAAGTATAATATTATACCAAACCTTTTATATTTTATTAAAACCTTATTGCTTAGTTTCATTTAATCAAGTATTATACTTTGAAAGCTACTTGTAAATACGAGGTATGGCGTCCATGAGCTTAACACAAGGTTTCATATTCAAATACACTGTAGAGTTATCCCCCGTAATCACTATGAATGAGAAAACGAAATACCATACATAAAATATTCAATCTGTGTTCTCTCCAATAATTAATTAAATAGAGACTTGCCATTATGCAGAGAAGTTGTAATATTATAAAAACACAGGTAATGCAATGAAGTGCAACAGTGTACACTACGTGCCCCCCAGGCTGTGTTTTAGTCACGGGTTTCACACCTTGTATATATACACGGCACCAGAATATCGTTATTTTATCCAACAGAAAATTCATTGTAAAAACACAAAGCATTACATTTATTCTACACCCAAGACCAGTGATTCCCACAAACGCAGACATGAAGAAATTCACAAAAATTCCGTCATATTACATTCTACCCAGTTTCGGTTTTTTTTTACTACGCAATAATAGTTTCCAGGGTTCATACACGAACGTGGGAAAAAAATCTTTTGAAAGACATACCTCGTACAGTACTGTACATTTTATTACTCACGATGTCATTTCAAAAATTATCAACGGGACAGCTATCGAACAATAGTTCAAACGGAAGAAAAAAAACCCAACCCCCATAATAAACTGCTACAACAGTACAATGGATAAAAAACAGTGAATTTTATATTTGACTGTTTCATTTTTTCAACTTTGAGCCAACGATAAGCCGATCCCAGGGGATAAGCCGGGGCTCGCGCATCAGAGAAAAAAATACTGGCCTATGCTCCCCCGCCCCCCCCCCCCCCCCAAAAAAAAATACGGTATTGAGCAAATAAAGAATGACTATTGTATAGTCATTGAATTTGAACCTGATACTGAACATGAAACTGTAGATATGTTAAAAAGTGTTTTATAATTGAAACATTTGGAAAAAGTCTTTATAAGCTTTACTTTTTTAAAACAAGTAATGGTAATTGTAACGCATTACTTTACTCATATAATGTTAATGTAATGCATTACTTCAAGAAAATCAAGTAATGGTAATTTAATGCCCAAATACATGAAGTAATGGTAATGTAATGCGTTACTTTACAATGTAATTTGCCCGAAGCCTGGACCTAAGGGTTTGTCATGATCTTGGCCCATGGTCATTTGCAGTTGGGCAAGTTCAAGGTCATTTGAAGGAAAAGTTCATAATTTTTGTCTGGTACATATCTTTTTTATGGAGAAACATTGGAAGATAGTACTTCACACAAAGATTACTAACTATTATCTTAACCCAAGGTGTCCAATTAGCGTAGTGGACAATGCACTCGCTTTTCACCGCTGCGATCCAAGTTCGACCCCCGTGATCGACAGTGGTTGTATGTGATACGGTATGGCGGTCGCCCGCTTGGACACGTGGGTTCTCTCCGGGTACTCCGGCTTCTTCCCTTTTTTAATATAAGTTGTAGAACTTGCTTATCAATCGTTGTAAAATAAATAAAGTTCAGTTCAGTAACCCAAGGTCATTTTTGCAAGTTCAAGGTCATTGTAAGAAAAATGCATAACTCCTGTCTATGCCATATCCTGTAATGGAAAATTATTTGAAGCTCCCTACTTCACACAAAGATTGCTTATGACCTGAAAATATGTCCAGACCTTGAGTTTTTGTCATTTTGCAAGTTCAAGGTGACTGTAAGAAAAATGGTAAATCCATTACTTTCCAATAAGAAAATATTTGAGTTATTATATTTCTTAGGGGGGATATCATTTGTGAGCTTGTTCACAGTACCTCTAGTTATGAACCATGAATACACTGTCTTATGTCAGACATCAGGTCTTAGCTTTATAAACTAATTGAACCTACCAGTAATTAATAGTGTTCCCTGCAAAAAGGATTAACAACTTATTTGAAAATTTGGGTAAACTGACAGGCTGAATTTCTCCCATACAAGAACCTTATGTTTTAAACTCTTTGCAAGTACTGTAAACCAACTTTTATTCGCATGCGAGAAATTTTCGCAAGGTTAGCGAGAGCCTTGTCGTCGCGAATATTTCTCGCAACGAACCAATCTTTTGTCTAATGATTTTATAACAATACAGGTCTGGATAAGGCTTGGTCACAAACATTAGTCGTCATGAACCAGTTTATCGGCAGTTCATTGCGAAATAAAGTCGTTGCGAATAAAAATTGTTTAATAGCAAATGAATAATAAATTTATTTGGACCCAAAAAGTTAATGGGTAGCAGGTAACTGAAAACAACAAAAGCGAAGTGTAACAAAAGCTAACACTTAGCTGCAGGCTTGTAGCTCTATGGGGAAAATTTGGGTTGACAATCAGTAGAGCTACAGTTCCTCACACTCAAACACTTGCAATTCATTGGCACACAAAAACAGGAGTTTTTTTTCAGTTGGAGTTGATGTACATTTTACTAAATTAAAATCTATGAAAAATATATATAGTATATATATAGTATAAAAAATTAAGTTAAAACCATTTCAAATGTATTCAAAATGCAGCTCTTTTTCAATGGAAGATGAGGTAATTTGGACAAAGTTGTCTATTACTTTTCTGATAGAAATGTCAGGTATCCCAAAGTTACTTATTTCAGTCTGAAACCTTGGGGTGTTTTTTTCCATTTCATCTTATTTTTTGCACAGAATGTATGCTGTCTTTGAAAATCCCCATAATTGCTACATGAAAACTATTAATAAAACTCATCGATATATATGAAATGTCATTATTTTTTATATATATGTTTTCCAGTGCAGAAAGGTTACCTGTTCATGTTAGAACACATACATGAGGAGCCACAGCTGGTTTGTTATCTTTGCCATTTATGTGAGTCACCTCTCTCTGATGATAAAAAGAAAGACATGCTAGATGGAAAAGGCTATTTTAAGAAGAGGGAGCTTCTAAAATGTCTTATCTCAAAGGGGGAAAGTGCTTGCAAGGAATTCTTGGAAAAGTTCAAATGCTACCAAAATTTATATTCCCAGTTTTTCAATGCAGTACAGTCTGTAACTAATGCAGGTTTGTCCATGGCTTTATATAGGATTTGATAAGTCTTCATGTATTTAAATGAATTCAGTATTTGCACATTTTAAAATTTTTTTAAAGCAGATAACAGCTTATAACCAAACCATGCATTTTATTTTTGTGTAATATTATAGAAAAAATAACACTCATTTCACCACATTCTTATATTTTTATTAAAATGTCAACAATTGCCTGCATCGAGTCAACTGACAATCTTTGTATGTAAAATATTTGTATCTATTGCACAACCGGAAAGTGATATCTTTTGTTTTCTATATATAACCAGTGGTTATGCATGTGATTGATAAACAGACATGAATTAATATGAGAGGAAGTTGTGAGGAATTCTAATATTCATTCATACCAAAGTTCCTAGGTATAAGAAAGGGGTTTCAATGTGGGAAGAGGGACACATAAGTTACAATTTCACATAGAAGCTGCCTGGGGGTCATCACAATCTGAGGAGGTGGGGGGAACAATATTTTACATTGAAATTAATCTGTCCAAGGAAAAGGTAGGCTACATCTAAAATCAATGAATATACCGGTAGTACAAACAATTTTCACATTTATTCATACCAAAACCTTTGGGTGTCAAATAAGTTTGTCTTTATGGGATATTTTGAAAGAGGGTACATTTGTAAAATCAAAATAGAGTAGCAATGTACTGAAATTATTATACATATTTTTAAAACATTTTCCATAGTCTAAGAGAGTTGCAGATTACAATTTGGTTGGGGGCAATATCACAGAGAATTTTGTTGATGTAAAAGAAATCTCATGAAAAAAAAAGGTTTTCATATGTAAAATCAATGTTGAAGCAATCTATTGTGAATAATTCCCAAATTTATTCATTAATTTGAATTCTCCTTAATGAAAAAGAAATATTATGCAGATTTAAGAGACAATGTCAGTAAGCATTGAGCTTTGTCCATATTATAAGTGGAAAGTGTAAAAAATTATTTTTCTTTGATATTGTTATGTTGATTAATATAGGTAAGTGGTATTTTAGAAATGTGGTATTTTTGGCCACATGGTCATTGTTTCCATGGCAACAACCAAAAATAGACAAAAACACTAAAATACCAACAAATCATCAAATTTGTAAAAATAACAATGCATATCAACATAAAATTTTGTTAAATTTGAAAAAAATTGATAACACTAAATTTTGCATTTATTTGGAAATCAGAATGTCAAAGTATTATTTCCCAAATTGCTTTTTTAACATTTTCATTGTAAAATTTAAAGTATTTTTAAAAATTAATTTCTCTTAAAAGCAACCTGAATTTGTTTTGATTCTATATTAGATAAAAAATTCTTACATTGGTTTATAAGATTTATCAGTAAAAAACGGTAGTCAATGTGTATAAAAGAAATAACATTAAAAGCAAGGTAACCAAACTTTGATTTTGAATATGTAATATTACCCCCCTTTATGGAACTCTTCTGCGGCGGAGGTTCAATTAAACTAACAGGAAGTGGAAACCAAACATGTTGTCTGCTCAGTTGGTTGTAGTCTGCTTGAATTTGCAGAGGACTTACAGCAACTTGTAATGGTAGGTGATATTTTATAAATATGTCTGATCTATGCCAAAAATATTTAATGTAAAACATCTATATTGCTTCATAAACAGATAAAAAATTTGACTTTTTGATTGATTTTACAGGGAGTTGTGGTTGCTTGATGTTTGTTTAAAATTGCAGAGGAATGACATCTGATTCAACTTGTAAATGTTAGTGTTGTTCCGTCAACATATGTGATGAGTTTAGAATAATTTCAATTAAATTGTTAATTTCTAATATAAAAATACACTCTTTACCAATTTTACACAGATTTTTAGAAAGAATTGGAATGACTCATGAACTTTGTCTTAATTGTTTTAATTGTCATCCGCTTGAAGTTGCAGAGAAATGACAGCATCTTTTGAAAATATGTGTAGTTTTGTCAGTATGTTGGATGGATTTCAAATAAGTTACCAGTAATAATATTAGCATTCATATATTAATGCAAATTTATATGAAAAATATATAACCCCCACCCCTCTCTCTCTCTCTCCCTCCCCCCCCCCCCCCCCCCCACTAAACATATAAAAAAGACAGAATGTTTATTATACATTCTCTTATGGGCAATTTTAAGTTTCAATTTTTAATTCCAAATCAAGCCTCCATGATGATAAGATTACACTATCATAGTTAGATTCTCATATGTAGTTCATGTATGTTTGTTTTGGAAATACATGAATGCTCAATATCAGTTCATTAACAAGCTTTTATATTAATAAGATATCTTGTTCTCTTTTAGATGGAAATCAGTTGTCTGTAGCTTAGCTTTTTCACACCGAATGATACCTGTGGATATACAAAAAGACCTGGCCAAGACATATTATTCCTATGATATGTTGTAATCTTTCCACAGATGCACACCGACAGTTTTCAATTTGTAGGAGTATAAAATCAGAATCAGAATTATTGAAAATAAGGGGAGGTTTCTTCGGTGAAGGTGATGAAATACTTACCATCTGTTCAAAACACAGGTATGTGACATGTCTTACGAATGTATCATGTTTCATAATATGGTTATGAATATCAGACAATTAAATTCAAAGACCTGCAGAATTTAAATTAAACACCTTTATCAATAAGACCATGTTATTAGTTTTGAAAGAGTTGCTTGTAAATCTCTGAATTAACAGAAAAAATGACCCATAGAAATTTCCATTGCTTAAAAGTGAATTAAAATTTTCTCTCTATCAATTTCTCTCTATCTCAAAGCATCTAATTTAATTGTAGTAACTGTGCCTTCAGTTTGACAATGACAGACACTAGCTTGCAAATGACAAATTTATATGTTGTTGCTTTGTTTTGTTTTTAATGTTTTGAATCAGGAAAAAATAAGTACAGGTATAAATGGACTGAAGTGTACATAATTACTTGTACTTGTGAATTTAACTAAGGGCATTTCCTTATGTAACCATCTCTCTGTCTTTCCTCACTTATCTCTGTCTTCTTTAATATTGATGTTGCAAGATATAGATGTGCATTACTGTGAATCAATCAATTATTACAATGCAGATAGAGGTAGATTCTTTCAGATCATCAAAAAGTTTGGCATACACAGGAAACTTAATCTACCAGCATTAAGTCATACTAAGTCAAAAAATGTGAAATAAGAAATTGCAAAGTAAATTTTAAGATTTTGACCATATTTTTTTTATATTGAGTGACAATTGTAAAACTGTCAGTGGAACAAAAATTAAGCATTAGTAGACATAACTGGGAATGTAGAATTTAAAAAAATATGCCTGCCAGATTGATTGTATCAAAAGTATGTGTAAAAACTTTTGATTGCATCATTACTTGACCATGCAGTGGGCATTTGTGAAAAAAAATTAGTTAAGTAATGATAAACACATTTACAAATGATTTTTAACATCTTATTTAGATATGTTCTTGGTGTTGGATGGAGGTCAAGTAGGATGTGTTCCCTTGGATGGACATGTAATCATCAAAGCAAGAGCAATTCAAAAGGAACCATAACAAAAGAGCAGTCATTCTTCCTGAAGAAGTATTATGATTGTCTTATTAGAATTGGTTCAGGTTTGTCAATTAGTTTGGTTATTATGGCATTGAGATTAAAACACAGAATCTTTATTTCTCTCTCTCTCTCTCTGTTGATAAATAAAGCCTAGGGCCAGTAGTCTGTCAAAATACATTGGCCTGCAAAAAAATTTACTTGCCCCCATATATCCATATGTGTAACATTCAAAATTGATTACAAATTGTTTTAGACATTTGGCTTTTAAAATATTTACAAGTCCATCATACTTGTCAATTTTTTAATATCACTGGCAGGAATAAAAAAATTTCTGGCCGCAGTCTTCGGACCACTGAGTTTTTGTAATGACTGATGTTACAGTCCAAATTAAATACATTCCTACTGCAAGCGCTTTCAGCCATGTTGGCTCTTCAATTTAAACAGTTACACAAAATTAAACTTAGGTAATCAAATAATTGATTTGCTTTTTATTATCTCACCTGAGCTGAAAGCTCAAGTCAGCTTTTCTGATTACTTTCTGATTACATCTATATGTCTGTCTGTCTTTCCATACATCTGTAAACTTTTTGCATTTTTGACTTCTTTCCAGAACCACTGGGTCAGTTTTAACCAAGGAATATAAGTAAAAAAAAACTTTTGAAAAGTCTTGTTAAAAGGGATTTGATGTTTAACATAGGAATATGTGCAGTAAATTTTAAAGATTTTTTTAAACAAGGTATACTCTTAATTGTCATTTTAGATATTTTGTTCTGATACCATGAAGTTAATTTGATGAGCTATTGTTGCTCAGATTAGTGATGTGGCTTCTGGGCCTCTTGTTTGAATTTGTTAGACGATATCTCCATCATTTACTGTAATAGTTTTTCAACTTTTACAGGAGTGTGTTCCAGAAAACATCTTGTAAACATCTTGTAAAAAGGATGGAATCAGATAAGGAGAAAACACAAGGGGAAAATGAGGTAGACACATATCCAGTTGGTTCTGCTGAAGTTCTTCACAAAGGATGGGCTTTAAAGTCAAAATGCGAGTTTAAGTGATTCACTGAATCTCAAAAATCTTTCTTGAAAGTTTGAGGTTGTAGAAAGCAGTGGTCATAAACTTGACCCAGAAGATGTAACCTCCAAGATGAGAAGAGTGAGAAATGCAGAAGGAAAGCGCATTTTCAGAATTGATGAGTTCCTTTCAGGAAATCAAGTTTCCAGTTATTTCTGCAGATTGGACTTAAAAAGGAGGAGGATTCATGTTGTGATCAGATGGTTGGAGAAAAGGACCTAGAAGCTGAAAATGATTTGGACAATTTTAGAAGCTTGGCCAATTTAGCATTTTATTAGAACTTCTGATTCACTATTTTTAGGCCACCTGAGTCACTCAGGTGACCTTTTGCTATCTGTAGTTGTCCGTCATCATTCGTTGTACATTGGTTGTAAATTTTTGAACATTTTTAGCTTCTTTTTTGAAACCACTGAACCAATTTAAACCAAAGTTAATATATGTACTAAAGTACATACCAGGTATATATTTATGATGAGGAAGAGTGCCTCTTCCAAAATTGGGAAGTTCATGGCCCTGGATGAGGTGTTCTGGTGTTAGGGTGGGGCTCTAAATGCAGTAGTGCTTTGAAAATCTTCTCCTATGCTCCTGGGTATTTATCCGATGAAATAAGTATATAGTTATGATAAGGAAGAATGCCTCTTTCAAAGTTATGAATTTCATGGCCCCTGGATCAGGAGTTTTCTTGTAAGGACAGGGCTCTAATGATTATGTATAGGGTAGGGTGGTGTTATTTTTGCCCAATTATTTTTTTGTTCTTAAGATTTGTTCAATTATGTCACTGTATGTTATGCTATGACGTTTTTTTAATAATTTTTTTTAGAATTTCGAAAGTTTATTGGATTAAACTATCCCGGAATAATAAAAATGATTTCATAATAGCCTTATAATTATAATGCACATGAATATACATTGAAAGAGCCACACTGCAGGTACTCAGGTGACCGATAAGAACCATGGGCCGCTTGTAAAATGTAGTATTGTTTGTGTGCTATGTGAACGCATCATGTATATTTTCAACTGAAACTCTTCACTTTGAACTTTTGAGGTTATAGTCATTGTAGATGTCATAAACGGGAGTGATAATTTTGTAAAAAAAAAAAAAAAATTAGGAAAAACAAATTTAGGCAATGAACAATTTTTATATACATGTATGATGTCCTTCTGTTAGAAGCAAGAAATATTTAAATAACTTTTTATGTAACCAAGTCAAAACTTAACCTTAAACAAATTTGTATGGTTAAAATTGCATTTCTATTAAATTAGTAAGGTAGAGTATATTCTGGTGTTAATTTTGCTTAACAAGAAAACAAATTCAAACAATTGAAAAATTAATGCTATGTATAATGGTAATTTTCTGTTAAAAAAACTGATTAAATTTATCAAAATTATAAAGTTTGTATCTCCGTCAAAGTGTCTCTCTCTCTCTCTCTCTCTCTCTCTCTCTCTCTCTAGGCGAACATTTTTTTTTTAATTGGATTACGGATTTTTTATTTTAAAAATTGGGTCGGTAGGTCGAAAAAAAAAAAGAAAAAAAAACCTGGCAAACTTCAAAGAAACAAAATAAGTCTTATGTTTTGTTTGATTTTTTATTTACTATTCCATGTACACATGCTTAAGTGTGTCTTTGGGCCACTTTTAGGGCATTCCGAACCGCAGGTCTCACACCTCTACTGACACACGATTTACAAATTCAGGCCTCTCACACCTATTTTTGGTACTGGGGCCGGGGCCAATGGATTGGGAAAAATGCAACGTTTTGATAGAAATTGGGAATTTTTTTCCTTGCTTAATGTACAGTCCTCTGAACAAAAACCAGGGTATATTGATAGGATTTTTTAAAAGTTATTTTTTTTTTGAATTATTTTTAAAACTGGGAACATGTGTGTATAATAAGGAGAAGGAAAAAAGTGTATTTACAGTGTGTGATACATGCTTGTAACTGACTGAAGATGTAAAATTTCCCAAAAGGTTTTTTGTTTAGTAGCCTGCTATATGTCAAATGGCATAGAAAATAATAAAAGTTTTTTTTTTAGAATTTAAAAAAAAGGTTATCTTATTTTTATTAATGTAAAATTTAATCTATATTTGTATTTATACCTTTTACAGAAAAATGTTTCCTGATTGTGTTAGCCTATTGATAATATTTATTAAATCAGTCTCTGTACTTCTGTGTATTTGGGGTATTAGTCCAACCCATTGACCCACTTACTACCGTTTTGTAGAGGATCTAGGGGCAGGTCTATTCGCCGGAATGGCGACGGAATAGACGTAGTGACATGTATAAAAAGGTCGATAACTTGTGTTAGGTATAAGCAATCACCATTCGATTTTCAGTTTTTTAATCTGTGGATAGAGGGCTATCGAAATATGTAAAAACTTATTTGATAGATACATGTTTGATACATAAAACCTTGACCGGAATGAGCTATGGTCGCGAAAATCAGCTGCCGGAATGACGAAGTCGACTTTATAAAACATCTAATATCTCAAAAAGTTAATAATATTTTTTCATTCGGAAACGATTTTTTTAATCACAACGACCAGGCCTATAAAATGTAAAAAAAATTAAATCGATATCTTTAGATTTAGTATGCAAAACCTTGACCGGAATGGAAATTTTTCGTTTAAAAAGAATGCTGAAATCGTGCAGTCATCTCTAAATAATCACCAGTATCATAAAAACCATTGATTATATTTCCATTCGGTCAAGATTTTTTTCATCCTTGGGTATACACCTTTCAGATAATATATAGTTTTATATATCAAACTAGATTTAAATGCTCAAAACCTTGACCGGAATGAAAATTTTACACTCAAAATATACAAATTTTATTAATGCGCTCAGGTATCGCTCAGGTAAAGAAGCCGTACTACAGGAAGGTGTGAACAACACATGTAATAAAAACATATATGTACTACATGAACTCGTATACGTAGATAATCTTACATCTCCTTTTTTAAACATCATTTTAAAAAGAAACAATTTATACGCGAAATTAAGTTAAAGAAATTGTTATTGGTTATTTATTCTTTTATTAAAAAAGTTATTATATTATTTATTAAAAATAAATATCAACGATGCTTTTATCACAGTAAGTAGAACAGTACCAAAGCTAAAATTGAATTAAAAGCTGCTTGTCCATGTAAGCCGTGATGATGATTTAATTGTTTACATTAAAGTGATTTAGAATGTATCGAAACTATATACATGTATATAATTATATGTAAAAACTGCATGTCCGTGTAAGCCGTGATAATTAGGATCGGATGATGATTTTAATTGTTTACATCAAAGGGAGTAAAAATGTACAAGAGCTAAATACATAGAAGCTTGTCCATGGAAGCTGTGATATATAAAATTGAAGGATAATTAAAAAGGATTCCGAAATCGGTATGTCGCCATCACAGATATTCGATAAATTAAATGCCGCTAAAAGTGTTCAAAGTGGTGAATACATCGGGGTGATGAACGCTCGCGACGTCAAACAAGTGAAAAACATTTAAACTAGTGTTAAAAGTGCAAAGCAGTTGACAAAAGACGAAATTTATAATTTAGTTTTATTGTCTAAGAGTAGTTTGAAACGTAACGATAACGATAAAAAAATCCGGTAGGAAAAAACCGCGACCGAATGATTGCGACAAGGAAGTTATACCAGCTCCGGATTCCGACGCCGCCGCGTTAGAACAAGATGATGTTTGCGACGACATTCCCGTTAAAAAAAATCAAATTAGAATGTAAAGAGTGTTCCGATAAGGTTATTCAAGACGAAAAATGGGTTTCTGGGCTTAATGTTTCGCACAAGAAAAATATTGGAGAACCTGATGAGATCAACAGTGGAAAGGAAGAAATGGATTATGAAGAGGCATTCAGAAAATGGTCATCCCTAAAAGCCAGAAGGATTTTTCATGTGAACTTTAACCAGTGATGATATCTGTGAACAAGTGAAATGTGATGTGAAATGTGTTTGTGCAGTGTCAGTGTAGTGATGTGTTAATCTTTATAAACATTAGTGTAGTCACTGTAGTGCTTTGTTCTACTGACAGTTTATTTATTATTTATGTAACACATAGGTTATGATATGTTATATGTTTACATGTTTTGATCTGTTATCTGAATAAAATATATCAAACAATTTATCTTTTTATCATTTAGAAATAAGTGTTGGTTTATAGTAGATGTTTTACTGGATATTAAGGGATAAATATAACATTATAACATATTATTCAGTAATATAAGTGTTGAATTTGAAGTATTAGATAATGAACATCTTGCGCCGCGTAACAACGCGCAAAAGTGGCGAAAGGGAAATTTGGTCCAGTGGGAGCCCTGGCCCCAGCCTCATCGACCTTATGACCTACGCAGATTCAGCATCAGAACTTCTTCATTGACATAGTGACATTGAACGTGAAAGGACATTAAGACAGACTCAGTGCCAATATTAGTATCTGTGTAAATATTGTTTATATATATTGGTATAAATTATACTTTTTAAAACTTTTTGTCATTTTAAATTGTTATTTATGTTTTAGACATCCATGTATTTATGAGTTTGTTATAAAATATAAAATGTTATGCAATTTTAAAACATTACTTTATTGAATTACATGTAGTGCTAATAAATTAAATAGATATATTAAAATTGATTCAATGTTTTCTTTTTATTTATGCAACAATTTAAATTATAAAGACATTAAAAATTAAACAAAAATGACAAACTGTTGTATTATTTTTCATTCAAGGAAACACAGGTAAAGTCTACCTGCGCCCCTTTAGAAGGCCCCATAATTGCCCAGTATAATTGAATAATGATAATTGGGCAGTAGGCGTTCGGAGAATCAGCCGATTGTACAGATTGGCTATGTATTGACCATTGTCGTGATTAAATTTGTTGTTCTATTGAAATTTTTTGTTTTAATAAACTCCCTATGTTTTTATTACTTGTGTTGTTCACACCTTCTTGTAGTACGGCTTCTTTACCTGAGCGATACCTGAGTGCATCTAATAAAATTTGTAAATTTTGAGTGAAAAATTTTCATTCCGGTCAAGGTTTTGAGCATTTAAATCCAGTTTGATATATAAAACTATATATTGTCTGAAAGGTGTATACCCAAGGATGAAAAAAATCTTGACTGAATGGAAATATAATCAATGGTTTTTATGATACTGGTGATTATTTAGAGATGACTGCACGATTTCAGCATTCTTTTTTAACGAAAAATTTCCATTCCGGTCAAGGTTTTGCATACTAAATCTAGAGATATCGATTTAGAGGCCTGGTCGTTGTGATTAAAACAATCGTTTCCGAATGAAAAAATATTAAAAACTTTTTGAGATATTAGGTGTTTTATGAAGTCGACTTCGTCATTCCGGCAGCTAATTTTTGCGATCATAGCTCATTCCGGTCAAGGTTTTATGTATCAAACATGTACCTATCAAAAATGTTTTTACATATATCGATAGCCCTATATCCACAGATTAAAAAACTGAAAACCGAATGGTGATAGCTTATACATAACACAAGTTACCGACCTTTTTATACATGTCACTACGTCTATTCCGTCGCCATTCCGGCGATTAGTCCTCACCAGGATCTAGATCTGTTTAGACCAAAAATTTTATAATTATTTTAACATTTACTGCAGAATTATAAACTACTAACAGCTTATCAACTAACCGTAATATCAGAAATAAAAGTAAATTAATAAACATCGTTTTTAAAATTACACCATCTCTGTCTGAGGAAATTCTGGCTAAGTTACCGATCACAAGAAACAGTTTACAACGCGGTAGTGTTGCACATATTCACAGTGCCTTTATGACTGCTGAATATACAATATATATTTAGAATAAGTGTAGTTTTCTTTTAAGTTACTTTATTAATTTTAGGCGATCTCAAATTGGGGAAAACACTCAATTTTGGGGAAAAATATGCCTTTTCACGTTGGGAATAGGGCCGAATATCGCCCCCAATTAAAGAGAATCGAGAGGCCTGAAATTGGTCTTACAATGAAATATTGTTGCTTTAACTGATGCAAAATGTCTCCATCATATATCGTACTTCTGTCTGACGACTTTATTTCCAAAACTTTGAAACAGAATATGTACGTGGGTTCTTACACTTTCAAGAACTTCTGACACCGCTTGCCCCCAGTATGTGTGGGACAACACTGTTTCAAGGTCTTAAACGACAGTTTAATGTCATTTTTGCAAATGACAGATATGTGAAAGTATGCCATTTAAATGATAAAACACAAACCACCGTTAGACAACATGGCACATGTGTGATAAAGAAGTCCGTATTCCAAACTCGATCAATTTTAAAACTGAAAGTGTAAAAGTTAAGGTAATTTTTTCGTGAATGAAACCAATTTATGTGGTTTTTATTGATATTTTTCACCAGCCATTTTAATTTATTTTTTGTATTTCTTTAAATTTATGTCGGTCAGTAAAAAAAAAATTTAGAAAAGTGCATTTTATTTTTTTTCTAAAAGTCAAAAAAATTCGGTCGGCGGATCCGTAATCCAGCTAATAAAAAAACGTTCGCCCTACTATACACACACACAGATAAGTGTTGCCATACAAATCCTTTTCATAATGTGTTTTTTATTATTTTGGTAAAGTTTTTATGAGTTTTAAAATACATTTCATTATTGTAACACATAAAGTGTGTGAAGGCTTATAAAACCTATCTCGAGTCTGATTTGTATGGCAAAAGTGTGTTGCTAGGGAGAACATAATGTTGCTATGGACATGATTTAGAAAAACTAAAGAGAATGGAAGTGATTGGAAAGAATTAAATAATGATGTTTTTGAAATATCAAATATAGATACGTACAGTCATTAAAACATATTCTAGGTCTGATTTCTGTGTCAAAAAATGTGTTGCTATGGTTAAAATTATGTTGCTATGGAAATTATTTAATTGAATAAAAAGAAAACTATGATAATAAAATGTTCTTCTCATAATATTTCAAAAAAAAAAATGAATAAAAATAATCTGCAAACATGCAGTAAAATAAACGTAAATAAATTAATGACTTGATGTGTCAAAAAGGTGTTGCTATGGACAAAATTGCGTTGCTATGGACCTAAAGCACAAAGAAAAAGCATTAAAAAGTAAAACCTTAAAAATCAAGTCATATTGAATGTTTAGTTTATATTTACTTTTACTAATAATTAATTTTTATAGGCTATGTAGAGGGCCAACTGAAATAAAAATGGTGGAAAATTGCAAATGTTCATCATTCTGCCAAAAAAATTAGGAAAACCAACTACCCAAATTTATTGCTTACGTACATAATATTGACAACTGTCAATATGCTGATATAATTTATTTTTGCAGAGGTCGTTGCTTTTTTTAAAAAAAAGGGTTTAAAATGTATTTGTTTTATGACAATACTGTATCTAGTAAAACATATCTTCTTCTGGTTGTCATAGCAACTATGATGTCATTTCATTGAATAATAATTCCATCCAAATTATACCATACAAATGACTGTCTTTTTAGATAAACTATTGAAAAGGTATATTTTTAACTCTAAAGTGGCCCATTTTGTATATTTAGATCCCTATTTTCAAGGATTTTGTTCACTAATAGACAATATGGAACAAAAACATTTGTTTTGTTGTCATGGAAACCAAGCAAAAAGAATATCACTCAAAATTTGTTATGAATTTGTTATTTGCTTTTCCCTTGATGACTTAGTATGGTTTTAAATGATTTTTAAAATTTTCACTTTCCATGCGAAGCTCAATGCTTACTGACATTGTCTCTTAATGTTTGTTAATTGTGACCATATTTCATTAATTCAAAATTATTATGTTCCAGATGGCATCCAACAAGATGTCTTTTTGACACATGATAAACTGCCTCATTTTGAAAGAGTGTTGTTGGAGGAGATGGAACCAACTCCAGTGGGTGACATTCTTTACTGCCATGCTGTACTGAGCTCCGATGAGCATGATGAAATCGATGAAATGTCAAATAAAAGAGAGAAAGCAATGAAATTACTTACAAAAATTGGACAACAGCCAGACAAGATTGCTGTCTTTTGCCATGCATTAGAACAAAGCAAGTGTAGCAGAGCTGTAGAATACATCAGAAACAATCCTAGCAATGGCCCTTTACACTCTTCAGGTGAGTAAAATTTGATACAGTTGTATCACAATTACATATGATATGATCTATCCTTGTAGATTTACTTCCGATAAACTGGTTCGTGGCAACTAATGTTTGCGACCGAGAATTATCCAGACATTATATTGTTTTATTATACTTTCATGTTAAATACTGAAATCTGATTGCCTTAGACGCAGTTGATAATCCATTCTATTACCCTCAGCGTTATCAACACACTTAGCAACGGGTAACACAACAAATTGTTACATGTGCGTAAATTATGCGCGTACGGTTCGCCGTAGAATTCACGTCATTTCTATATAAAAGCAGTAAAAATATTCTCTAGAATTAAGACATTCAGTATAATAAAATAAAAAGTGCCTGTTTGGGAGGATAACAGTTGAAATTGACACCCCTCGAAAACCATTGTCAACCTCCGCTTTGCGTCGGTTGACAATAGTTTTCTCGGGGTGTCAATTTCAACTGTTTCCCTCAAAAACAGGCAGTATTTGTATAATAACAACCATATGACAAGGACTGGTTAGCGACGAGAAATATTTGCAAAGACAAGGCTCCCAATAAATTCATAAATTTTTTTTCATACAAAT
The DNA here is from genome assembly GCF_902806645.1 of Magallana gigas. Lineage (NCBI taxonomy): Eukaryota > Metazoa > Mollusca > Bivalvia > Ostreida > Ostreidae > Magallana > Magallana gigas. Next base: position 43,860,370 of record NC_047565.1, on the reverse strand, counting down.
AAAAGTTAGTTTACAGTAACTAGAACTTAAGTTTATCAGGGTTTTTCAGGACAAATTGTATAAGAAGAATGGTAGCAAAGGAACCACTTGATCAATATTCATAATTCTATAACAAAAGTTTATTCTAAGAGCAGTTTTAAAATCAGGACAAAGTGACTGCATGTAAGAAACTTTTCACAGTCGTACAACTTTTGGGTAGAATAACTTTTAAAGGGGCAATTTTTCTGTCAATTTTTTATGTTGACAATATTTTACTAAGATATTTCTAATAGGTCAGCCAAAATTTTACTAGCTTTTTGTAAATTAACAAAGTTCAAAAGTGCCATGTTTTTGTTTAAAATTTCTAATTGCACACTTATTGTGACCATAATTTAACAGTTTCTACATTGTATAATGCTGTTAATTTTTTAATGTATTATCTATTTAGCAATCTAGATGTAAATAAAAACATGGCAAGAGCCATGATGTAATTATGAGCTCTTTTTCTCGCTTACACACGTACAAGGTTGCTAATCGATGACATAGCAAGGATGACTTACACATAAACAGTCTGCCATTCCCCCTTGCTTTAATGTTTAAGTAAGGTTGGTTAATACCTAGAGACAAATACGTCTTAAACTTGTCACCATAATGGAGAGAATTATACCTCTTTTGTTCTGCTATCATTATCAAACTTTCAGACAAGCTGTAGTTTCTAAGATCTTGTCGCATTTATTCAGGATTCCAGAGTAAGGACAACACAGTCACATACAATATTTTGCAAACATTGCACAGAGGCAGATCCAGCAATTTGGAAAAGGGGGTGTTCCAATTGGTGAAAATCAATCCGTGCAAAATTCATTATTTGTCAACAAACAAGGCCTTTTGAACGTTCTTCGTGCGTAAATTTAATAAAGATTTATTTCGTCAATATCTATTTCATATCTATTTTAATATCAGAGAGCACTACATTTATTTATGTCTCCCCTTTCCAATTGACTTTTTAAAATCGTAAACGAACGATAACTTCTGACCGGAAGTGTTTTTTTCAAAAATAAAAAAAGATATAACATCTTTAGATAAAAACACGTTTATATTGAAAATTTGAGCGTAATCGAGTCAGTAATCTCCGAGAAATCGTCTGCACGAAATCGGTACGAAAAAAAAGAATAATAAGACTAGATGCGATCTCGTTGCGAGCAACGAGTTGGTCTTCCGTGCAATCTTTTCAACAGATACTAATGAGATGAGGTTATTGAAAATCATTTCGAGAAAGATATCATAAAACGCAAAACTGAAAGCGTAACTTAAATATCATGTTTTAAAATTAGTCTTGGACAATTTAAACACGACTAAATGAAATTTAGAATTTTAAAAAAAATTTAAAATCCATCCAATTATTTTGAAAAAGATGTCATCAGACGCAGAATTGTAAGAGCAACTTAGATATCATGTTTTAAAATTAGTCTGAGGTCATTTTAACACGATTTGGTCAAATATAAAATTTTCAAAAAATTTAAAATTCCTTCAATCAATGCGAAAAAAAATTATCAGACGCAGAATTCTAAGCGCAACTTAGATATGATGTTTGAAAATAAGTCTGAGGTCATTTTAACGCGACTTAAATGAGTTTAAAATTTTCAAATATTTTAAGATTCATCCAATTATTTCGAGAAAGAGGTCATCAGACGCGGAATTGTAAGTGCAACTTAGATATTATGTTTTAAAATTAGTCTGAGGTCATTTTAACACGATTTAATTAAATTTAAATTTTTTAAAAAATTTAAAATTCATCCAATCAATTCGAAAAAAGATGTCATCAGACGTAGAATTGTAAGCGCAAGTTGGATATCATGTTTTTAGATTAGTATGAGGTCAATTAAACACGATTTGATTAAATTTAAAATTTTCAAAAAATTTAAAATTCATCCAATCATTTCATGAAAGATGTCATTAGACGCAGAATTGTAAGCATAACTTAAATGTTGTTTTAAAATTAGTCTGAGGTCATTTTAACACGACTTAATTAAATTTAATTTTTTTTTAAATTTAAAATTCATCTAATCATTTTGAGAAAGATGTCATCAGACGCGGAATTGTAAGCGCAACTTAGATATCATTTTTTTAATAAGTCTAAGGTCATTTTAACACGATTTAATTAAATTTAAAATTTTTAAAAAATTTAAAATTTATCCAATCAATTCGAAAAAGATGTCATCAGTCGCATAATTTTAAGCCCAATTTAGATATCGTGTTTTTAAATAAGTCTGGGGCCATTTAAGGTGGCTCGACACACCAATGTATTATTTAATGGATCGATGAAGAATCATTTTTGAGAAATGATTATACAAAAATGACACCTATATCGGCCTCTGATTATTTTATATGAATTTTTTTTGTATTTTTTGATAGAAACCGGAAACATCGTTTTAGCTGCGAACAAGATATATTAGAGCTAAAAATTTGTTATCAATTAATGCACAATACAATTATCTATAAATATATATCAAAAATGGCCAGAAAAACTTTGAAATATTTTTGTAAAAAAAATATTTATGAAAATGAAAAAAAGGATTGTTGATATTTTTTAAATCTATGGATAAAAACTGCAGATAAACTGTTACTCGCATTTAACAATTGCTGTACAATCATATTTCAACAAGAAATTGAAACCAAATAGTGAAATTAAAGAAAAAATGGAAAATTTTAAAATCGAACCGATCCCGATTGTAATTAAACTGATCCCGAAATAAATCACATAAAGTTAGAATGAATCAGAATTTTGCAAAAAGTTCAGGTTGTTTAGCTGTGAAATGGTTTCGTCATTTACTAACTTTATAATCTATATCAATTACTTAGAAAAAAACTGCAGTTTATTTGTAAAATTTCAATTTTAAAATAATTCTGATCGGGATCAGTTTATTTTCAATCGGGATCGGTTAAAATTTGATAAATAGCAATTTTTCCAAAATTTCGCATTTTCATTTCAATTTCTTTGTAAAATATCATTGTTTAGTAAATAGTTTATGTGACTATATGTTATTTTTAAAATTTTATCCATAGATTAAGAAGATATTAAAGAATTACAATTTTGATTTTCAGAAATATTTTTTTAATTAAAAAATTAAACACTTGACCAAACGATCTTTGGCATGAATTTATTTATAATTATATAACACATTAATTGACAACAAGTTTAAAGCTCTAATATATTCTGTTTGTCTGCCAAACAGTTTTTCCTATTTCACTGAAAAAATACAAAAAAATTCGTATAAAATAACTGAAAGCCGATATTGATCTCTGTTTTGTAGAATCATGTTTCAAAAAAAAATCTCTATCGATCCATAAAATAAAATTTTGATGTGTCGAGGAACCTTAACACGATTTAATTAAATTTAAAATTTGTAAAAAATTTAAAATTCATCCAATCAACTTGAGATAGATGTCATCAGACGCAGAATTGTAAGCGCAACTAAGATATCGTGTTTTTAAATTAGTCTGAGGTCATTTAAACACGATTTAATTAAATTTAAAATTTTCAAAAAAATTAAAATTCATCCAATCATTTCGAAAAAGATGTCATCAGACGCAGAATTGTAAGCGCAGAATTGTAAGCGTAACTTATATATTTTGTTTTAAAATTAGTTTGAGGTCATTTTAACACGATTTAATTAAATTTTTAAAAAAATTAAATTTCATCCAATTTATTCGAGAAAGATTTCATTGGACACAAAATTGTAAGTGCAACTTAAATATTATGTTTTAAAATTAGTCTGAGGTCATTTTAATACGATTTAATTAAATTTAGAATTTTCAAAAAAATTAAAGTTCATCCAATCATTTCGAAAAAGATGTCATCAGACGCAGAATTGTAAGCGCAGAATTGTAAGCGTAACTTATATATTTTGTTTTAAAATTAGTTTGAGGTCATTTTAACACGATTTAATTAAATTTTAAAAAAAATTAAATTTCATCCAATTTATTCGAGAAAGATTTCATTGGACACAAAATTGTAAGTGCAACTTAAATATTATGTTTTAAAATTAGTCTGAGGTCATTTTATTACGATTTAATTAAATTTAAAATTTTCAAAAAATTTAAATTTCATCCCATCAATTTGAAAAAGATTTAATTAGACGCAGAATTAAAGTGCAACTTAGATATTATGTTTTAAAATTAGTCTGAGGTCATTATAACACATTCAATATGAGTTTTAAAATATAGCTTCCCTACTCGGAATTTCCAGACAATGATTTTTCTCGTGATGCTCGACTATCATGTTCTCTATTATTCCTGAAATTTTCATTTTTCTATCTTTTCTCGCTTTTAAATAGATGTGTGGACAATGAAAACTCATCGAAAGTGTGTTCTATATCTTGACCCGGCTAGCTTCCGTACTCGGAATATCCAGACAATGATTTTCCTCGTGAGGCTAGACGTTCATGTACTCTACAATTCCTGAAAATTTCAGCTTTCTATCTTTGCTCGTTTTTGAGAAGATGCGTGGACAAGAAGTTTTCGTCAAAAACGTGTCCTATATTTTAACCCCAGCTAGCTTCCGTATTTGGAATTTCCGGACAATGGTTTTTCTCGTGAGGCTAGACGTTCATGTGCTTTATCATTCCTGAAAATTTCAGCTTTCTATTTTTGCTCGTTTTTGAGGAAATGCGTGGACAAGGAGTTTTCGTCAAAAACGTGTTCTATATTTTAACCCCAGCTAGCTTCCGTATACGGAATTTCCGGACAATGGTTTTTCTCGTGAGGCTAGACGTTCATGTTCTTTATCATTCCTGAAAATTTCAACTTTCTATTTTTGCTCGTTTTTGAGGAAATGCGTGGACAAGGAGTTTTCGTCAAAAACGTGTCCTATATTTTGACCCCAGCTAGATTCCGTATTTGGAATTTCCGGACATTGATTTTCCTCGTGAGGCTAGACGTTCATGTACTCTATCATTCCTGAAAATTTCAGCTTTCTATCTTTGCTCGTTTTGGAGGAGATGCGTGGACAAGAAGTTTTCGTCAAAAACGTGTCCTATATTTTAACCCCAGCTAGCTTCCGTACTCGCAATTTTTGGACAATGATTTTCCTCGTGAGGCTAGACGTTCATGTCCTCTATCATTCCTGAAAAGAACTATATATGATAAGAGTTAAATTTGGCCCCAATAATTCGCCATTTTTTAAGTGTTTCGGGTACAATAAAATGTTAACTAATTTTTTAGAAGAATTGATATAAAATATATTTTTCATCTATTTATTTGATTTATTTGCACTCACTGGCAGTATATGACGTCAGAAGTGACGCCATTTCTATAATTTAATCAAAATCAGCTAAAAATTGACATTTTTCTTATCTATTTACGAATGGGAATTATAGAGCGCATGCTTGAACAAGGAAATTTTTTTGGTCACTTATTAGTCTTGGCTAGATTCAGCTCTGATCAAAATAGTTTATTTGTTCAAGAATGCGCTCTATGTTTTCGGAAGGAAAAACTGCTTGAAAACAAGCTGTTTTATGTTTAAAATGCAAAAAATGGCGGGAAAAGGTTGTCTTTACAATGTCATATTTCTAAATTGTGGGCACTTGAACCAAAATGAATATTATGTCAACACATCACATACATATCTGCACTAAGAAAACAAAGAATTACAGTAAAATGATGATGTTCATTTTAGGGGGCCATTTTAGGCCCTTATCATATATAGTCCTTTCAGCTTTCTATATTTGCTCGTGCGTGGACAAGAGTTTTTTTTTTAAAGAATTACAAAATGGCGGATAAGTCCGAACCGGAAGTGATTTTAACAAAATAAAAAAATGCATATAAACTTTTGATGATATTAGATGGATGCTGAAAATTTGACAAAAATTGGACCACGCAAACTCGAGAAATCTTCTGCACAAAAATTGTAAAGAAAAAAAAGGGAAAAAGAAACATTACAATAATAGAAGGGTCTTCCGCTGAAGACGGAAGACTCTAAAAAGTGAAAAAGAAACAATAGAATAATAGAAGGGTCTTCCGCTGAAGACGGAAGACCCTAAAAAGAATCCAAAGAATAACAATAAGGTCTTCCGTTGGAAACGGAAGACCTTAACTAGACACGATTTCGTTGCGAGCAACAAGGAGGTCTTCCGTCCGATTTTCATAAGGTGATATGACGTCATCGACTTTAATTTTCGACATCTCTCAGTAAACGACTATATATATAAAAGACTTTAGAATCATCTTGATCCCTAATTTTAGGAGTCACTCCCTTTATCTTGATACCAAATGAAAGGTCTTTAAATTTTTAACATATTTTGTGAAATTCCTTACTGTTCATGAAATATAAGGGGAAAAATGTTTTAGGGGCTGATCCATTTTCTTATCTTCTGTTTAACGAAATTTTTCTTCTATACTGCATTTCAAAAGATGTGTACTTTCTGATATATGGGTGATTATTTTTACAGACCTCTAAAAACACCTAATTAGGGTACACAGAATAAAATCATTACATTGCTTGGATACATAACTGTAACATAACATATCTGCTTTTTAAAATGACATTTCACAAAATATCCCTCAGTAAAGGACTAGAAAAAAGTCTTTAGAGCCCACTGGTCCCTTAAGTTGAGGGGTCAGCCTTTTTTTCTTAATATCAAATGAAAGGTCTTTTAATTTTAAACAGATTTTGTTCAACAAGTGTTTAGAAATTCATTACCGTACCTGAATGGGAAAGAAAGTTTTAGGGGCCGATTTCTTATCTCCTTATAGGGGCCGTTTAATGACATTTTGAAGGTTGAATATTGTTTAGTACAACATTTAAGCATCTTTTCTTCTATACTGCATTTCCAAAGATAGTTCATTTCTGATCTATGGGTGATTAAAATGTTGAACATTTGACCTATAGAAGCCTTTAATTTATAACGTAACACAGCATAAAATCATTAACATATCTACTTTTATGACCTTTCACAAAATATCTCTCAGTAAAGAGCTAATGATAAAAGATCCGTTATAAATTTATTGTGTTCAAAAAACAAAAACGAAAATGAAAATTGGTCCCGTAAATAAGATTGATGAAATCTAATATAAATCAGGAGAATTGAAAATTTTGCAAGAAAAGACGATCAAAACCTATTGCATTAAATACTACAATTAATTTGCAACATTGTCCTCTTAACCAGATGTTGCCTAATCCGGCCAATGTTCACTTCAAAACTATTAATGAACAAATGTACACTGCTCTATTTTTGTTCTTTTAAATAGTCATGCGGCCGCTGGCAAGGGATCGGATACGTTATTGTTCACATACACATCTCGGAATCCAGCTAGATTTTAAATGCGACTCAAATGCATTGCATAGAAGGAGTTTTTTTGTCCATAATGTGTTTCACTAGAAATAAATATATGTTTAAACACTTTTCGTTTGTAATCTGGTACCTTTTATGTCAGTTATACGCACAAATACCCCGTTTATTTGCCAAATAAAACACAAATACGTGGTAAAAAGTCTAGCTTTTTACACTCATATTACGCAATACCCGAACAAAATATTATTGTTACGACATTGATAAGATCATATGAACAACTTTAGCAGCGACAGCCATATCGAAATCTTAACCGCTTTTGAGTTAGTTATAAAGTTAAAACTTTCAAGGGTTCTAGGTCCCTAATTTGAGGGGCCAGCCCCTTTTTCTAAGGTTCTGAACCTTATTGGAAATATTTTTGGTTGCTAACGTCATTTCTGTTCTTGAGATATTGGCATTTTAAGGATTTTTATGGGGTTGGTTTGTCCAAGAGTGTTCTCATAAACTACAAACGATATCGATTTCAAAATTTCAGGGATGATAGACAAAAGATTGTTTGTATGCACAAAAGCATTCATGTTTGCCTATTACAAGAAACGCCGGAGCTCGATAGGGCTCGAAAATTGAGATAAAATGCATTGTAATTTTGCTTGGTTTTCTTAGTTTAACTGTTTTCTCGCAAATATTTTTTCAAGACATGTAGAAGAAAAATATTTTGAGTTACAAGATCTTTTGTTTGACATCAAGAAAAGGGGGCTGGCCCATCAAATTAGGGACCTAGAACCCTTGAACGATTTCACTTTATAACTTAAAAGCGGTTAAGATTTCGATATGACTGTCGCTGCAAAAGTTGTTTATAATGATTTTATCAATGTCGTAACAAAAAGATTTTGTTCGGGTATTGTGTTATATGGGTGTAATATGAGTGTAAAAAGCTAGACTTGTTACCATGTATTTGTGTTTTATTTAGCAAATAAACGGGGTATTAGTGCGTATAACTGACATAAAGGTACCATACATTACATACTGAAAGTGTTTAAACATTTATTTATTTTCTAGTGAAACACATTATGGGCAAAAGAACTGCTTCTATGCAATGCATTTGAGTCTCATTTAAAATCTAGCTGAATTCCGAGCTTTGTATGTGAACAATTACGTATCCGATCCCTTGCCCGCGGCCGCATGACTATTTATAAGAACAAAAATAGAGCAGTGTACATTTGTTCATTAATAGTTTTGAAGTTTACATATTTTATTTGTTATAATAGATCATATGAACAGGACAGATGTCAAAGTCGTAATACAACCCACAGGGACCAAACCCGTTTTAACATTAATTTCAATGAAACCATAAATAGAGAAAGTGGTCGAACTCTGACCCATATAAAACACTACCAGCTCGCTTCAAAAGTCTAATAAATCAATTAATTTTTAAGACACTCGCAATATGCATGTATTTTTCATAAAAGAAATGTCTTAGATACACTCATGCCGAATTTCAAGTTGATGGGTCATACAATAGCGGAGATATACTTCATTATTCTCTCGAAATCGCTAGTTTATTTTTTTTCGGACATTTACCGGTCCAGGGTTCACGATGGGATTTTGCCTATGACAACAGCAGTATTGCAACAAGTCGAGAAACATTGGCACTAATCTTTTAAAATTTCACAAAACGCACGCTACTTACATCCTTAAATTCTGATAAAATTTCTTAAATACTCTCCATACTGAACTTTTATTCTGCAACCACATTGAATCTGACAGGGCCAGCCATTTTGACGTCTTCGAGAAAGACTGATTCTGATTGGACCATCAGGAATATTAACCAATGAAATTAAATTTAACATTAAATACCACAATGGCTGGTCTGGTCAGAAGTTGATGTGGCTGCAGAATAAAAGTAGCTTAGCAGAACGGATCTTTTTTCAATAGCTCTTCAATGAAAGATATTGTGTGAAAGGTCAAAAAAGCAGATATGTTAATGATTTTATGATTTGTTACGATATAAATTAGAGGTTTTTAGAGGTAAAATGTCCAACATTTTAATCACCCATGGATCAGAAATGAAATATCTTTGGAAATGTAGTGTTGAAGAAAAGATGCTCAAAATGATGTACTAAACAATATTAAACCTTCAAAATGTCATTAAAGGTCATATGAAACGATTTTTAACACTGTGATTTTCTTTCATAAATATAAAGCTTGGTATAAACAAATGTTAAAATACGTGATGTAAGATTTTTTTGCCTTTGCATTACTGAGAAATAACCGTGAGAACTGAGCACCTCAAAAAATTCTTCCCCGCTTATCGTTCTTGATTTTGTGGATTAATGACGTCACACAGACCCACCGATGTAAACAATGCATTAAAACTAGTGTAATTTTTAAGAAGTTTATCGATTAAATTTTAGTAATTTTTGCATATATGAACGTGTCTTTCTTTTCAAATGAGATAATTTGATTTCGTAGTAGCCTACAGATGACTTAGTTTTAATTGGTCGTTAATGAATAAGCTTTCATGATGAAGATCCCGTACTGCAGTGGAAATTTAACGAAAGAAATGCTCCAACATTAACAGCTGATTAATGAATTATGCTTATCCTTTTGAAATAGAAACATCATTTTCTTCTTCGGTACGTATAATGATTGAGCTACATTTAAAGGGAATTAAAGCATTTTAATTGATTTGATTTATTTGTCACATAAAAAAGTATAAGACAGGCCAATGAAAATGTTTGCTTGCAATTGAGGCATTGTGTACATAGTTTGTATTTAAGAGCTGCTGTTAAATGCCGCAAAATTATTCTTAAATTTTATTTTGAAATAATATTAATTTCTGACTTATTGATATATACATGTAGCAATATCTTTAGAAAATACTTTGTGTACACGTGTATTAACGTACGTTTTATTAAGATCGCGGAAATATGGCATTTAAGGATTTATAATAGAAATGTATCGGTAAAATAAATCGGTTGTTTGATAAAAATAGTTGTGAACGAATGTGAAGATAATCAACAGATTTTATTAAGAACAAGCATCAATAATGATAAAAAACGAAAGAAAAAATTGCGGAAGGAAGTGAGATAGAAGGGATCTGTGACTAAACACCGCACATGTATACACGTTGTAAAATCAAAACACCGCACATATCAATATAAGTACACGTTTCAAAAACAAAACATTTGAAGAAATTTCTCCTAGACTAAAAATAATCAAATGGTAACATATTTGTGAATTTGAAAGCGAAACAAACAGTATAATCGTGAAGCGAATGAGGCACCACGAGGCCTATAAGTTTAGAAAAAAATCTTAATGAATTGCATGAACGTGTAAATGGGAAAAACGATCAGTTATTTTTGAATTTGTGAAATTCATAAAAAAAGGTCGAAATAAAACATATATACATGCATATATTAAAATTATATTTAACTTGCATGTGGATCTATGAAGAAAATCATTCATTCTCCGTGCAGTCTCGAAACTGATATGTACACGATATTAAATATAAACGCACACGATTTCATTTCTTGAGAGAAAAAATACTGACGTGATTGATTATTTTATAATTATACAAGTTTTTATATAGAATAGTATTTTTTTTTCTTTTAAAATGCTGCAAAATGACATGGATATTTGTATTCACAAATAGCTTTATAAGCTATTGGGTCTTACTGACGTCATAAGCAAGGGAGGTAAGCCGCGTAAGTCAATGTTCCTTTTCGCGAATAAGTGATTTTGATCGACTGTGGCGCTCACATTTGGCATAAAATATTAAAAAAACAATGTCACTTATTAAATAGGCACTTATGAACTCATTCCCGTATATAACTCAATATGGTCAGGATATCGTTTCATATGACCTTTAAACGGCCGCTATAAGGAGATATGGAATTGGCCCCTTTCTTTCCCATATATTTCAGGAACGGTAATGAATTTCTTAACACTTGTTGAACAAAATCTGTTTAAAATTAAAAGACATTTCATTTGATATTAAGAAAAAAGGGGCTGACCCCTCAACTTAAGGGACCAGAGGGCTCTAGAGACTTTTTTCTAGTCCTTTACTGAGAGATATTTTGTGAAATCATTAAAGCAGATATGTTATGTTGCAGTTATGTATCCAAGCAATGTAATGATTTTTATCGTGTGTTACCTAATTAGGTGTTTTTAGGGGTCAAATGTCTGTAAAATTAATCACCCATATATCAGAAAGTAAAAATCTTTTGAAATGCAGTATAGAAAAAAAATTTCGTTAAAAAGCCCCTTTAAGGGGATGATGGATCAGCCCCTAAAACATTTTTCCAATATATTTCATGAACAGTTAGGAACGTGTTGAACAAAATATGTTTAAAATTTAAAGACCTTTCATTTGATATCAAGAAAAAGGGAGTGACTCCTCAAATTAGGTATCAAGATGATCCTAGATTCTTTTATCTATATAGTCGTTTACTGAAAAATGTTTTGTAATAGGATATAAAAGCAAAATTAAGTATAATACGTTTAAATATCCTTCTTTTCTCAAGCGTCACATTACTAGGGTTTTTAGGGGCCAGAGGTAAAAAGTTTAATCTTTTCTATCTTAATTGGAAGAAATGCAAGTATTTAAAAAAGCAACGTAAGCACGGGGGTGTTAAGGAAGCATATGGAATCTGAGTTACATGTTATTCCGTGAAATCACAATCCTAAGTTATCATGTACATATTCAAATATCTAAGCAACGAAACATAGACCAAAAACAAATAAAACATACTGAAGACAATTTTTTTCCAGAAATTAGTTTGTATTACGTAGATTTACACATTGATGACGTCATGACTAAAAATTGTATGTCATGTGAATTTGATCGGAAAGCATTGTAAACATATTCAAAATATAACTAATCTAAGAACTTTAATAAAGTATTGTGGTGTGATTTACTGAGAATTGAACATAAGAGTACTGTGGGAGATGTTAGTTTTATCAATCATTCGCTAAAAGGTATGTAAATTTGCTTTTATTTCTCGGCCAGGCTTTCCTCTGACGTTGTTTACGATATAAAAATCCGACTAGAACAACACTACCCCGTATATATTGAGCTTGAAATTTTGTACGTATCGTTAGTTTGATCAATGCTTAAATTGAGAAGTGCTGCTAGAATCCCATGTTGTGTGTTGTTTTGATGCAATTTGCCGTTTTCCGTGCAAACTTTATAAAAGTTGGGAAGGTTTTACGAGAACCGGATGAATAACTTTTTAATAAGGAAAAACATATGATTCTAGCAGTGGTTTTGATTAAATTAAGATGTTTTGCTTTCACTTGGTATGTTTATTTTATTTTGGAAACCTCGGGGTAGTGTTGATCTATCTCATTTTATGTGAAGGAATATACGTAAGCTATTTATAGTTGTCACGTGATAATGCACCAATGTAGCAGTGATGTACTACCCGATTTTATTGCACTGACATCTATTCTAAAGGATAATACTAAGTTTTTGATCTTATTCAAAATATTTTTTTCAGTTCCCGATTTTAAATACAACAGTCAAAATAAGACGCTAAATTGCCCTTATGCTTCCTTAACACCCCCGCGAGAGAACTTAAAAGAAAGCATTACAGGAAAGCATTAGTACTTAACTTCTATTTCCTGATCATGTTTTGTTGTCGAAAATTAAAGTCGATGACGTCATATCACCTTCTGAAAATTGGACGGAAGACCTCCTCGTTGCTTGCAACGTGATCGTGTCTAGTTAGGGTCTTCCGTCTTCAGCGAAAGACCCTTCTATTATTCTATTGTTTTTTTTTCACTTTTCTTATTGTCCTTTTTTTTTCTTACCGATTTTGAATGTATTTTTGAAAATACACTTCAGGTCAGCAGTTATCGTCCGTTTACGATTTTAAAAAGTCAAGTTTGTCTGTCAGGATTCTCAAAAACGAGTAAAGATAAAAGGCTGAAATTTTCAGAGATGATAGATCTACCGTTTTTCTGGTGCACCTCGGTCAAATGAATGTCCGCCGTCACTTCCGGTCGTCACCGGAAGGCAATTTTAAAAATTGAATTTTTCGACTTTTTTTATTTTTTAATATTTTTGAAATTTTTACACCTTATAGTGACCCTCTTACTGATTCAGAATATGTAATTTGTTTTAAAATCGATCAAGGCATTCTCAAGAAATTAAGCGTCAAAGTTCTGAAGCGAGAGTCCGAGTAGCTCAGTCGATAGAGTCGTGGACATGGCCCAGGCGACCCGGGTTCAAGCCCCGAGTGCCGCAATTTTTCCCTATCGCATAGATCTACGGTTTTTTCTCTGATTTGAAAAGTTTGATCTAATCTATTCAAAAAATCGGACGGAAGACCCACTCGTTGCTCGCAACGAGATCGTGTCTAGTTAGGGTTTTCCGTTTTCAACGGAAAACCCTTCTGTTTTTCTACGGTTTCTTTTTCTTTATTACTAAGGTCTTCCGTCTTCAGCGGAAGACCTTACTGTTTTTCTACGCGTTCTCATTCTTCTATATTATTATTTTTTTTCTTGGTAGTCACCCTTAATTTCTCAGCCATTTCTCAATCGATTTTAATGATTTTTACAGGGATGATGTCTTAGGTAAATATCTCTTTGCATCTTACTTCCTGTCTGAAAATTCACTTCCGCTTCTGAATTATCTCCCTTTTTCATGTATTTTGGAACATGATATTGTCCATGCATCTCTTCAAAAACTGTTAAAGTTAGGGACTTGAAATTTATATGCAAGATAGAGTGGTTATGGTAGATTTGCTTGTTTGTTTTAGATTTGACCAGAAGTGATCATTCTTGAAGCTTGCCCGGAACTGAAAATGTTGATGTTAAATTTTTTGGACAATTTTTACGAAATTTCAGATTTGATCACGAATATCTTTCTTCTAACCAATATTTTGCTAAGACATGTAGAGCATCAAAAATGTATCTATAAAAGATCTTTTAACTGACACCAAGCAAAAGGGGCTGACCCCTCATATTAGGGGCCAAGAGGGGTCTAAAGTCTTTTATCTATATCTCTTTAATGAAAAATATTTTGTAATGCATTATAGAAGCAAAAATGTTTATCTTCCAGTTATCTACCTATATCTGTTAAAAGTTTTCTGATATGTTACATAATTTGGATTTTAAAGGGGCTAGAAATCCAATATTTTGATCATTTATTTCTTAAAAAGGAGAAATATTTTGAAATGCATTCTTGAAGAGAAGATACTCAGAATAATAATCGTAATAATATTTAACCACCAAAGTTTCGTTTAATGGTCCTTATAAGGGGATAAAGGGTCGGCCCCTAAAACAATCTTTCCCAAATATCTCAAAAACAGTAACAAATTTCTAAACACTTGTTCAACAAAATGTGTTTAATATTAAGGGACCTTTCATTGATATCAAGAAAAAGGGGCTAGCCCCTCAAATTAGATGATAAGAGGGATCTAAATGTTTTGATCAAAGCTCTTATACATACATCAGAAACAAAACAAGGGAGATAAGTCCAATACATTTATGATTTATTTGTAAAAGAAAAAGATGATATAGAAATTGAAGAAAAGAGTCTGTTTAAAATCAAAGGATTTTTCATTCTATTTCCAAATCACGTTAAGCTGGTAAATAGCAAAATAAAGGTCATGCATGTATATCAAACTCTAGTGATATTGGGAATTTAGTATTTTCCGTTTAATATAGAAGTCACCGACCCCCACCCCCCCCCCCCTTCATAAATTCAGTTAGTTTTACTGGCCCGATTTTACTTGATCTTTTATCTCGGACCTTTAATTTCAACTTAGTACCATTCTAGATTACTGTACTAATAACCAGACCAATTCGTTCATTATTAACAGAGTTATGAACTTTTTGGCATTTGAGTTTCAATTGTCGTGCTTGACATGTACTGTAGAAAAAAATTCTAACTCCCGAGCCCTTCACTCAATCCTAATGAAATTTTGTGTGAATGTACCTCGGACCCCATTCTTATTGTCTGCCAAATATGCAGCGGATTGAACAATTAAAAAGAAATTTCTGAGACCAAGCGGCGGGTATAGCCAGTACGCGGACTTAAAATTTACACAGATCTAGGGATGTAAGCAGCCGCGTAATATTTCTGTTGCATGCATATTTCTTGTTTTCCGTTTAGTCTGTAGCTACGATAACGTGTGAACTACTTATGGGTGTTAGAACTGTGAAAATTACTCTCATCAAATTTTTACCGAGTAAATTTACGTGTTACTGATTTCGTTATTTCGACATTTATAAAGATTTTATCAATCCTGTTGAAATACAACAGTCAAACACAATAGTAAACGACACGGAAAAAAAATTACAGCACTGAAATACATGTGCAAAATGCATCAGTCATTGTTTTAGGACTTTACTTCCCCTAAATGTCGTTAACCGAATCCGAGATCCACACCTCAAAATTCTACTTTCGATTTATTTACGACGAAAATCAAGATCGGGTCTTTTCACCCCCCTCCAGACACAAACGCGCATCAATATTTCAAATGACCTCGCACTGTTACCAAACCTGTGTAGTCAGACATCTCACACGTTGTTTTTCATCTCATACAAACATTTAGCTCCTGTCCCGAACGCCACAAATTCAAAAAGAAATTCGGGAATTATTTCGCGTCAGCCATGTTTTGACTCTGACATACATTATTGATGACATACTGTTATGACACCTGCAAAGGCTGTGTGTTCTAATCTCGCCGGAGCCAAGATTTGTTCTTTCTCTCTATTTCCTTCTCTCCATTTTTTGGACCTTCTAACTAAAGCATTCAACATAAAGGGGTTGTTGGACTGAGGTACAAGTTGAAAAACACTCTTCCATTAAGATTTAGACAAAAACAGTCTTTTATTATTAAGGTCTTCCGTCTTCAGCGGAAGACCTTACTGTTTTTCTACGCGTTCTCATTCTTCTATATTATTAAGGTCTTCCGTTTTCCAACGGAAGACCTTATTGTTTTCGTTCGGTTTCTTTTTCCCTATTATTATTAAGGTCTTCCGTTTTCCAACGGAAGACCTTATTGTTTTCGTTCGGTTTCTTTTTCCCTATTATTATTAAGGTCTTCCGTTTCCAACGGAAGACCTTATTGTTTTCGTTCGGTTTCTTTTTCCCTATTATTAAGGTCTTCCGTTTCCAACGGAAGACCTTATTGTTTTCGTTCGGTTTCTTTTTCCCTATTCTTATCATTATTATTTTTCTTTTTTTTTCTTACAAATTTTGTGTACGCGATTTCTCGGAAACTGCTCGACCGATTTACATGAAACTTTCAGATTTGATAGATAGTGATCTGAACCTTATTGGAAATTTTTTTTACCGATGACGTCACTTCCGGTTTTGATTTATTCACAATTTAACGATTTTTAGAGGGTCGGCTTGTCCAGGGGTAAACTCCTAAACGGTTTAAGATATTGAGTTCAAAATTTCAGGGATTGTAGACAAAAGGTTGTAGATCTGACATGTGGTATATTTATTTTCCTGTGACCAAAAGCGCCGAAGCTCGCCCGAGCTCGAAAATTACGGTTAAATAAGCGTCGTGATTTTTCGTGGTTTTCTTCCAATATCTCTTTCCTCGATAGTATTTTGTAATAACATTTAGAACAAAAAATTTTATACTGTCAAGAGCTTTCATTTGAAATGATGAAAAAGGGGCTGGCCCTTCAAATAAGGGGCTGAGTGGGCTCTACAGTATTTTAATGATAACTTTTTACTGTGAAATATTTTGTGATACGTTATAGAAGCAATTATGTTCATTCTAACGTAATTCACCTATACATGGCAATTATTTACTCATATGTTACGTAATTAGGGGTTTTAAGGGGCCAGAAGTCCAAAACTGTGATCCTCAATATCTCAAAATGGAGGAAAATTTTGATGTGCAATATTGAACAAAAGATGCTCAAAATATCGAGCTTAACAATGTACAACCATTTATTCTTTGTTATGCGGTCCTTAAAGGGAGTTACAGAGTCGGCCCCTAAAACGACCCTTTAAAGATATCTCGAGAACGGTACAAAATTTGTAATTACTTGTTGAACAAAATGTGTTTGAATTGACAAGAGCTTTCATTTGAAATCAAGAAAATGGGGCTGGTCCTTCAAATAAGGGGCTGAGGGGGCTCTAAAGTCTTTTCATGATAACTTTACACTGTTAAATATTTTGTGATACGTTATAGAAGCAGTTATGTTCATTCTACCGTTATTCACCTATACATGGCAATCATTTCCTCTTATCTTACGTCATTAGGGATTTTAAGGGGCCAGAAGTCCAAAACTTTGATGCTGGATATCTCAAAATGGAAGAAAATTTTGAAAAGCAATATTGAACAAAAGATGCTCAAAATATTGAGCTTAACAATCTGCAACCATAATTTCTTTGTAAGCGGTCCTTAAAGGGAGTTACAGGGTCGGCCCCTAAAACGACCCTTTAAAGAGATCTCGAGAACGGTACAAAATTTGTAAGATCTTGTTGAACAAAATGTGTTTGAATTGACAAGAGCTTTCATTTGAAATCAAGAAAAGGGGCTGGCCCTTCAAATAAGGGGCTGAGGGGGCTCTAAAGTCTTTTCATGATAACTTTTCACTGTGAAATATTTTGTGATACGCTATAGAAGCAGTTATGTTCATTCTAACGTTATCACCTATACATGACAATCATTTACTCCTATGGTATGTAATTAGGGATTTTAAGGGGCCAGAAATCCATCACTTTGATCCTCAATATCTCGAAATAGAGGAAAGTTCTGGAAAACAGTATTGAACAAAAGATGCTCAAAATAATGTGCTTAACAATGTACAACCATATATTGTTTGTTATCTGGATCCTAAAATAAGTTTAAGGACCGGATATCAAAACGATTTTTCCCAGATATCTCAAAAACGGTAACCAATTTCTAAACACTTATTAGCGGTACACAAAAATACCTTTTAAAGTAGATCCAGTGTTCTGTGATGTCACACATTTTTGTAAAACTTTGAATTCTATAAAAATTGTGCAAGATAGTTTTATTTATTTTATGTGAATATAATCACATGGATGTAATTAGAATTATTGGTAGGTTAAAGATATTTTCGCACTTAATTTTATACTAAATTTCCAAATTTTTATATATTTTATTTATGCAAAGGGGAAATAACGGTTTTACTGACTTTTCTCTCAGTTGTATGTCTAAATGCTATAGTTTTTCTATTCCTCAATATCTCGAAATAGAGGAAAGTTCTGGAAAACAGTATTGAACAAAAGATGCTCAAAATAATGTGCTTAACAATGTACAACCATATATTGTTTGTTATCTGGATCCTTAAATAAGTTTAAGGACCGGATATCAAAACGATTTTTCCCAGATATCTCAAAAACGGTAACCAATTTCTAAACACTTATTAGCGGTACACAAAAATACCTTTTAAAGTAGATCCAGTGTTCTGTGATGTCACACATTTTTGTAAAACTTTGAATTCTATAAAAATTGTGCAAGATAGTTTTATTTATTTTATGTGAATATAATCACATGGATGTAATTAGAATTATTGGTAGGTTAAAGATATTTTCGCACTTAATTTTATACTAAATTTCCAAATTTTTATATATTTTATTTATGCAAAGGGGAAATAACTCTTTTACTGACTTTTCTCTCAGTTGTATGTCTAAATGCTATAGTTTTTCTATTCCTCAATATCTCGAAATAGAGGAAAGTTCTGGAAAACAGTATTGAACAAAAGATGCTCAAAATAATGTGCTTAACAATGTACAACCATATATTGTTTGTTATCTGGATCCTAAAATAAGTTTAAGGACCGGATATCAAAACGATTTTTCCCAGATATCTCAAAAACGGTAACCAATTTCTAAACACTTATTAGCGGTACACAAAAATACCTTTTAAAGTAGATCCAGTGTTCTGTGATGTCACACATTTTTGTAAAACTTTGAATTCTATAAAAATTGTGCAAGATAGTTTTATTTATTTTATGTGAATATAATCACATGGATGTAATTAGAATTATTGGTAGGTTAAAGATATTTTCGCACTTAATTTTATACTAAATTTCCAAATTTTTATATATTTTATTTATGCAAAGGGGAAATAACGGTTT
This sequence comes from Magallana gigas, assembly GCF_902806645.1. Classification (NCBI taxonomy): domain Eukaryota; kingdom Metazoa; phylum Mollusca; class Bivalvia; order Ostreida; family Ostreidae; genus Magallana; species Magallana gigas. Next base: position 43,841,021 of record NC_047565.1, on the reverse strand, counting down.
TACTGACTTTTCTCTCAGTTGTATGTCTAAATGCTATAGTTTTTCTATTCCTCAATATCTCGAAATAGAGGAAAGTTCTGGAAAACAGTATTGAACAAAAGATGCTCAAAATAATGTGCTTAACAATGTACAACCATATATTGTTTGTTATCTGGATCCTTAAATAAGTTTAAGGACCGGATATCAAAACGATTTTTCCCAGATATCTCAAAAACGGTAACCAATTTCTAAACACTTATTAGCGGTACACAAAAATACCTTTTAAAGTAGATCCAGTGTTCTGTGATGTCACACATTTTTGTAAAACTTTGAATTCTATAAAAATTGTGCAAGATAGTTTTATTTATTTTATGTGAATATAATCACATGGATGTAATTAGAATTATTGGTAGGTTAAAGATATTTTCGCACTTAATTTTATACTAAATTTCCAAATTTTTATATATTTTATTTATGCAAAGGGGAAATAACTCTTTTACTGACTTTTCTCTCAGTTGTATGTCTAAATGCTATAGTTTTTCTATTCCTCAATATCTCGAAATAGAGGAAAGTTCTGGAAAACAGTATTGAACAAAAGATGCTCAAAATAATGTGCTTAACAATGTACAACCATATATTATTTGTTATCTGGATCCTAAAATAAGTTTAAGGACCGGATATCAAAACGATTTTTCCCAGATATCTCAAAAACGGTAGCCAATTTCTAAACACTTATTAGCGGTACACAAAAATACCTTTTAAAGTAGATCCAGTGTTCTGTGACGTCACACATTTTTGTAAAACTTTGAATTCTATAAAAATTGTGCAAGATAGTTTTATTTATTTTATGTGAATATAATCACATGGATGTAATTAGAATTATTGGTAGGTTAAAGATATTTTCGCACTTAATTTTATACTAAATTTCCAAATTTTTATATATTTTATTTATGCAAAGGGGAAATAACTCTTTTTCTGACTTTTCTCTCAGTTGTATGTCTAAATGCTATAGTTTTTCTTATTCCAACGATTAATTTTAAAATATTTTTGTAATTTCAGTTTTCTGATAAAGTTGACATTAAAATTAAACAAGAAAAACAAATTTCTGCCTACAAGATTTTACCTCTAACAGAAAAAAAATACATTTTTCTAATGCTAAAATATGCTTTAGTTTATGTTTATCTGGCATCTCAAAAAGTGTGATGACATGTATATTTTTTCTAACAATTGATGACATTTAAGTCTATTAAGTCGAAATCAGTTCAGTTTTTCAACTTTCCTCAGAGAATTTTACGAGTATGGAGCTACCTTAACTAAAATGAATGAAAAGGAGCTGATCCTTCAAATAAGGGACACCAAAGGGATAGATAGTCTTTCATCCATTACTCTTAGATCCCGCCTCCTTTTCCTGATACGTTTCGTTGACAAGAGTAAGGTCATACCATATTCTAAAAATCGGACGGAAGACCTCCTCGTTGCTCGCAACGAGATCGTGTCTAGTTATTATTATTTTTATTTTTTTTCCAACCAATTTTGTGTACGCGATTTCTCTAAAACTACTCGACCGATTTACATGAAACTTTCAGGTCTGATAGATTATGATCTGAACCTTATTGGAAATTTTTTTAAATGATGACGTCACTTCCGGTTTTGAGTTATTTACAATTTAACGATTTTCAGAGGGTCGGCTTGTCCAGGGGTAAACTCCTAAACGATTTAAGATATTGAGTTCAAAATTTCAGGGATTGTAGACAAAAGGTTGTAGATCTGACATGTGGTATATATATTTTTATGTGATCAAAAGCGCCGAAGCTCGCCCGAGCTCGAAAATTACAGTTAAAAAAGCGTCGTGATTTTTCGTGGTTTTCTTTCAATATCTCTTTCGTCGATAGTATTTTGTTATAAGATGTAGAACAAAAAATCTTTATAAAGTCAAGAGCTTTCATTTGACATCAAGAAAAAGGGGCTGGCCCTTCAAATAAGGGGCTGAGCGGGCTCTAAAGTCTTTTGATGATAACTTTTTACTGTGAAATATTTTGTGATACGTTATAGAAGCAATTTTGGTCATTCTAAAAGTATTCACCTATTCAAGGCAATCATTTACTCCTATATTACATAATTAGGGATTTTAAGGGGCCAGAAGTCCAAAACTTTGATGCTCAATATCTGAAAATGGTGGAAAATGTTGATAAGCAACATTGAACAAAAGATGCTCAAAATATTGAGCTTAACAATAATCAATCATAATTTCTTTGTTATGCGGTCCTTAAAGGGAGTTACAGGGTCGACCCCTAAAACGACCCTCTCAAGATATCTCGAGAACGGTACAAAATTTGTAATTACTTGTTGAACAAAAAGTGTTTGAATTGACAAAAGCTTTCATTTGAAATCATGAAAAAGGGGCTGGCCCTTCAAATAAGGGGCTGAGGGGGCTCTAAAGTCTTTTGATGATAACTTTTTACTGTGAAATATTTTGTGATACATTATAGAAGCAATGTTGTTCATTCTAACGGTATTCACCTATACATGGCAATCATTTACTCTTATGTTACATAATTAGGGATTTTAAGGGGCCAGAAGTCCAAAACTTTGATGCTCAATATCTGAAAATGGTGGAAAATGTTGATAAGCAACATTGAACAAAAGATGCTCAAAATATTGAGCTTAACAATAATCAATCATAATTTCTTTGTTATGCGGTCCTTAAAGGGAGTTACAGGGTCGGCCCCTAAAACGACCCTCTCAAGATATCTCGAGAACGGTACAAAATTTGTAATTACTTGTTGAACAAAAAGTGTTTGAATTGACAAGAGCTTTCATTTGAAATCATGAAAAAGGGGCTGGCCCTTCAAATAAGGGGCTGAGGGGGTCTTTAGTCTTTTGATGATAACTTTTTACTGTGAAATATTTTGTGATACATTATAGAAGCAATGTTGTTCATTCTAACGGTATTCACCTATACACGGCAATCATTTACTCCTATGTTACATAATTAGGGATTTTAAGGGGCCAGAAGTCCAAAACTTTGATGCTCAATATCTCAAAATGGAGGAAAATGTTGATAAGCAATATTGAACAAAAGATGCTCAAAATATTGAGCTTAACAATAATCAACCATAATTTCTTTGTTATGCGGTCCTTAAAGGGAGTTACAGGGTCGGCCCCTAAAACGACCCTCTCAAGATATCTCGAGAACGGTACAAAATTTGTAATTACTTGTTGAACAAAAAGTGTTTGAATTGACAAGAGCTTTCATTTGAAATCATGAAAAAGGGGCTGGCCCTTCAAATAAGGGGCTGAGGGGGTCTTTAGTCTTTTGATGATAACTTTACTGTGAAATATTTTGTGATACGTTATAGAAGCAATTATTTTCATTCTAACGGTATTCACCTACACATGGCAATCATTTATTCCTATGTTACGTAAATAGGGATTTTAAGGGGCCAGAATCTCCAACACTTTGATGCTCAATATCTGAAAATGGAGGAAAATTTTTCTAAGCAATCATATTGAACAAAAGATGCTCAAAATATTGAGCTTAACAATGTACAACCATATATTGTTTGTTATCTAGACCTTAAAAGGAGTATTAGGACCGGATATCAAAACGATTTTTCCCAGATATTTCAAAACGGTAACCAATTTCTAAACACTTATTAGTGGTACACAAAAATACCTTTAACTAGAATGAATGAAAAGGAGCTGATCCCTCAAATAAGGGACATTAAAGGGAAAGATAGTTTTTCACCCAATACTCTTAGATCCCACCTCCTTTTCCGGATACGTTTCGTTGACGCAGATCAAGAACAAGGTCATTCCATATTCTAAAAATCGGACGGAAGACCTCCTCGTTGCTCGCAACGAGATCGTGTCTAGTTATTTTTCTTTTCTTACAAAATTTGTGCAGGCGATTTCTCGGAAATGGCTGAATCGATTTTTGTGAAACTTTCAGATCTAATAGATATTAGTCCGAACTTAATATACATTTTTTTTTATTTTGATGACGTCATTTCTGTTCTTGAGAAAATGACGTTTTAGCGATTTTCAGAAGGTCGGCTTGTCCAGGGATCTCCTCCTAAACGGTAAAAGATATTGAGTTCAAACTTTCAGGGATTGTAGACAAGAGATTGTAGATGTGCAATTTGGCATTTATATTTGTCATGCTCAAAAGGCGTTAAAGCTCGCCTGGTCCCCAAAATTGAGACTAAAAAAAGTCGTAATTTTTCATGGTTTTCTTAGTTTATCTCTTTTCTGAAAAATATTTTGTAAACACATGTAATGCAAAAAAAGTTTATATTTACCAGACCTTTCATTTGATATCGAGAAAAAGGGGCTGGCTCCTAATATTAGGGGACCAAAGTGCTCTAAAGTCTTTCATCTGTAGCCCTTTACTGAGGGATATTTTGTGAACAGTTATAGAAGCAAATGTGTTTATTTGACAGTTATGTATCCAAGCAATGTAATGATTTTATCATGTGTTACTTAATTAGGGGTTTTTAGGGGCCAAAAGTCCAGAATTTTGATCACATATATCTCAGAAAGGAAAAATATTTTAAAAAATACAGAATAGAAGAAAAGATGCTCAGAATGATAAATTTAATCATATGCGATTTTCAAAATTTCGTTAAACGGCCCCTATAAGTAGTTAAAGGATCAGCCCCTAAAATGTTCTTTCCCATATATCTCAAGAACGGAAACGAATTTCTAAACAGTTGTTGAACAAAATGTATTGAGATTTAAATGACCTTTTATTTGATATCAAGAAAAAGGGGCTGGCCCCTAAAATTAGGGGACCAAAGGGCATTAAAGTCTTTTATTTGTAGCCCTTTACTGAGGGATATTTTGTGAACGGTTAAAGAAGCAAATATGATTATCTCACAGTTATGTATCCACGCAATGTAATGATTTTTATCACGTGTTACGTAATTAGGGGTATTTAGGGGCCAACATTATATAATTTTGATCACATATATCTCAGAAAGGAAAAATATTTTGAAATGCAGTATAGAAGAAAAGATGCTCAAAATGATGTATTAAATCATATGCAATTTTCAAAATTTCGTTAAAGGGTCCCTATAAGGAGTTCAGGGATCAGCCCCTAAAATGTTCTCTCTCATATATCTCAAGAACGGTAACGAATTTCTAAACAGTTGTTGAACAAAATGTGTTGAGATTTAAATGACCTTTTATTTGATATCGAGAAAAAGGGGCTGGCCCCTAAAATTAGGGGACCAAAGGGCTCTAAAGTCTTTTATCTGTAGCCCTTTACTGAGGGATATTTTGTGAACGGTTATAGAAGCAAATATGATTATCTCAAAGTTATGTATCCAAGCAATGTAATGATTTTATCATGTGTTACATAATAAGGGGGTTTTAGGGGCCAAAATTATAGAATTTTGATCACCAATATCTCAGAAAGGAAAAATATTTTGAAATGCAGTAAAGAAGAAAAGATACTCAGAATGATATACTAAATAGTATGCAATTTTCAAATTTTTGTTAAACGGCCCCTATAAGGAGTTAAGGGATCAGCACCTTAAACATTCTTTCCCATATCTCTCAAAAACGGGAACGAATTTCTAAACAGTTGTTGAACAAAATATGTTGAGATTTAAATGACCTTTTATTTGATATAAAAAAGGGGCTGGCCCCTAGAATTAGGGAACTAAAGGGCTCTAAAAATTTTCAACTGTAGCTCTTTACTGAGGGAAATTTAATGAAAGGCTATAGAAGCAAATATGTTTATCTTACAGTTCTGTATCCAAGTAATGTAATGATTTATTCCTGTGTTATTTTTTTCTCAGATACTGTATCTCAAGAACGGTAACGAATTTCTAAACACTTGTTGAACAAAGCTCTTATCCCTGAAACAAAATAGTATCTGGCCCTTAGAATCTAGACCCCGTTTTTCTATTCTAAATCATGTTTATCTGTTAAATAGCAAAATCAAGATCGAACATGTATCTTAAATTCTAAAATCAGACGGAAGACCTCCTCGTTGCTCGCAACGAGATCGTGTCTAGTTATACTTTTTTTTCTTTTTCTGACTTTTTTGGATCGTTATTTCTCAGAAACTATTCAACCGATTTACACCAAATTTTTAGGAGTTATAAAGCATCAATGTCGCTACTAGTTATAAAATTTGAAATGATTACGTCACTTCCGGTTTCAGATATGGACGATTTTGTAAAATTTTAAGGGTCATTTTGTCCACGCATCTCCTCTGAAACTAATCACGATAAAAGCTTGAAATTTGCAGGGATTGTAGATGAATGTCTGTAGATTTCCCTCCATGCTTCCAATTGCGAAAAATGCGCAAGGCCTAGAAGCGCGCCTGAACCTGAAAATTAGCACCATATTTTTTCACAAAATTTTCGTATATTTTCCGTTATATCTTTTGACGTATAAATATTTTGTTAAAACATGTAATGCAAAAGCTGTTTTAATTTGCACGGGCTTTTATTTGATATCAAGAAAAAGGGGCTGGCCCCTCAAATTAGGGGCCAAGAGGGCTCTAAAGTCTATTTGCAATAACTTTTTAGTGAACAATAATTTGTTATCAATTATAGAAGCAAAAATATTCACTGTACAGCTGTTTATCTATACAGTACCATACTCAAGTCATATATTACGTAATTAGGGGTTTCAAGGGGCCAGAAGTTCAAAACTTTGATCATTAATATCTTAAAAAGGAGAAATATTTTGAAAAGCAATGTAGAACAAAAGTTGTTAAAAATAATGTTTTGTACAATGTGCTACCTTAAATGTTTTTGTTTATGACCCCATTTAGGAGTTAAAGGGTCGGCCCCTAAAACACATTTGTACAGATATCTCAAGAACGGTAAACATTTTGTGAACACTTGTTAAACAAAATATGTTTATATATACGAGACCTTTCATTTGATATCAAGAAAAAGGGGCTGGCCCCTCAAATAAGGGGCCAAGAGAGCTCTAATGTCTTCTTACAATAACTCTTTACTGAACAATATTCTGTTATTAATTATAGAAGCAAAAATGTTCATTGTACAGCTGTTCATATATACATTACCATACCTAAGTCATATATTACATAATTAGGGGTTTCAAGGGGCCAGAACTCAAAACTCTGATCATTAATATCTGAAAAAGGAGAAATATTTTTAAAAGCAATGTAGAGCAAAAGTTCTTCAAAATAATGTTCTTAACAATATGATACCAACAATTTTGTTGTTAGTGGTAAGCTCATATTACGCTCAAATTAGGGGCCAGAAGGGCTACTAAGTCTTTTCATAATAACTCTTTTCTGACCAATAATTTGATATTAATCATAAAGCAGCAAAGAAGCTTTTATTAAGTTTAATTTAAAACCGAAACCCGTTTTAAAATCGGACGATGCATTACAGAGATATTGGGGTTTAAATATTGATTTTTCCGGAAATTTTGATTCCGCGTCCTTGGTTTAGAAAATAGCGTAATGTTTAAAGTAAAATTAACTCGTACCAAAAATAATTGTTAATTCGTACTTGAACACATTCGGATTTTTTTTAAAAGTCGTTCTTGAAATCTGAAAGGTGTTTGCAAAGTCTTACTTAAAATCATTCGTATTTTGTTAAGTCGTACCAGGAATAATTCGATTTTTTCATCTTTTATATTTTAGTTACTCTTGTTATTGGTTTAAGAGCTCTGCTTCTTACAGGAACTTCAAGCTTTACTTCCGACATTAACGGAAGACCCACTCGTTGCTTTGCAACGAGCTTTGCTCTAGTTCTTCTTATTCTTCATCAAAATTTGTCAAGGCCGTAACTTAAATACCCTTTGACATTAAGACTTCAAACTTGGCATATAGGTAAGTGGTATTGAGAAGTAGTGCACGCCACCAAAATTTTTGACCTTGACTTATTTTTTTTTTCAAGGTCAAATATTTTATAAAGAATATTGTTCAGACCATAACACAAGACCCCTTCAACATACAGACTTAAAACTTATATCATAGATAGATGGTATATAACCAAGCTGAACCCCACCAAAATTTTGACCTTGACTTATTTTTATCTTCAAGGTCAAGTATTTTATAAAAAATATTGTCCAGACCATAACACAAGACCCCTTCAACATACAGACTTAAAACTTATATCATAGATAGATGGTGTATAACCAAGCTGAACCCAACCATAATTTTTGACCTTGATCAAAAATTTTTATTTCAAGGTCACATTAAAAAATTTCATTGTTCAACTCCTAAATATACTTTGACAGAAGGACTTCAAACTTAAAACAAAGAACACTAATAATACATTAAGGTGTACTATTGATTAATATTTGACCTTGATCTTGTTTTACTCAAGGTCAAATTAAGAAAAAAAAAACTTCGTCTGGGTTGTAACTTAAATACCCTTTGACATTTAGACTTCAAAATTGGAATATAGGTAGATGGTATTGAGATCGAGTGCACGCCACCAAACTTTTTGACCTTGACTTATTTTTTTCTTCAAGGTCAAGCGTTTTATAAAAAAAATATTGTCCGGACCATAACATAAGACTCCTTCGACATACAGATTTTTAACTTGTATCATAGATAGATGGTATATAACCAAGTTGAACCTTACCAAAATGTTTGCCCTTGATCTTTATTTTTTATTTCAAGGTCAAATTGGAAAAGCGTCATTGTTCAACTCCTAAATATACTTTGACAGAATGACTTTAAACTTTAAACAAAGAACAATAATAATACACTGAGGTGTTCTATTGATTAATATTTGACCTTGACCTTGTTTTACTCAAGGTCAAATAAAGAAAAAATAAAGAAAAAATAATAAAATTTTGTCTGGGTTGTAACTTGAATACCATTTGACATTAAGACTTCAAACTTGGAACATAGGTAGATGGTATTGAGTAAGAGTGCACAGCACCATAATTTGTGACCTTGACCAATCTTTTGTCTCAAGTTGATTCATTTTCTAAAAAATATTGTATGAATCATAACATGAGATTCCTTAAACATACAGATTTTAAACTTGTATCACATATAGATAGTAAGTTACCTAGATGGAACCTACCAAAACTTTTAAAAAATCATTTTTGTTTTCCAGACCATAACTTCAAAATTCTCTGACAGAGAGACTTTAAACTTAAAACAGTTAGATGATCTAGCGAAAAAGTGAACCAAACCCAACTTTCTGACCTTGACCTTTTAGATTTCGGGGTCAATTATCATGAAAATATTCCTTACAATAATGACTTGTATCATATATGAATGATGTATACCATATAGCTGACATTCTTTTTCACTTATTAAATTTGTCCCATATTACAATCCTTGGGGAGAAGGGGAGACGTATTTTTTTGTAAACAAAAAAACAAAACAATACCCGGCCACTAGTTAAGTGTTTGGTTTAGGTAAGGAAGATTTGCATAATTTCTAGCCTTACAAAAACCAAGTATACAGCAATGAGAACGTGCGTCTGTGCTTAATAGAAAGAAACACAAAGAAACAAAATATAATTCAGACTAATTCAGAAAACAAGCTATTATAAAACAAATTTTTAACCGAGTTTTCCAACGAAAAAATCCGGTTATTAAAATTGTGAAAATGGCCGGCGGGCGGCTGGCAAAAGGGTACCCTCATTGTACGAATAACTTCTCCTACAGTTTTCAAGATAGGAAGTTGATCTTTTGCGGATCAATTGTACATAATATTATAGGTGTGCATATTGCTAGTATTTTGATTTCTGATAATTTATGAAAAAAATAAATAGCTTTTGAACTTAGTCATTTATTGACAAAAAATTGCATATATGATACCCTCATTGTATAGAAAACTCCTCCTACAGTTTTCAAGATAGGAAGTTGTTCCTTTGCAGATTAATTGTACATATATCAGAGGTATGCATATTACAAGGATTTTGATTTCTGATAATTTCTGAAAAAAATACCAGCTTTTGAACTTAGTCATTTTTTGACAAAATACTGCATACACGGTATCCTCATTGTACGGATAACTCCTCCTACAGTTTTCAACATAGGAAGATGTTCTTTTGCAGATCAATTGTACATATATTAGAGGTGTGCATATTGCTAGGATTTTGATTTCTGATAATTTATGAAAAAAAATAATAGCTTTTGAACTTATTCATTTTTGGCAAAATATTCCATATAGGGTACTCCATTTCACTGGATACGTTTGGTAGTGTTTATTAATTCAGGGTTGACATGGATTATGGATACAGTTCAAATTAAATAAAACTCTGTTTGCTGTCACATTGACAGCTTTTCACTTGTTTGGTAATTTTTTTTATGTCTTTGTTGTGTAAATTCTGAACTATTTATCGATTTTGATTTCTATCGATTGCCTTCTTAAAGAAAGGTCTAAATGATTTTTGGCAAAATATTGCATATATGATACCCTCATTGTACGGATAACTCCTCCGACAGTTTTCAAGATAGGAAGTTGTTCTTTTGCAGATCAATTTTACATATATCAGAGGTGTGCATATTGCTAGGATTTTGATTTCCGTTGATATCTGAAAAAAATACCAGCTTTTAAACTAAGTCATTTTTTGGCAAAATATTGCATATAGGGTACCCTCACTGTACGGATAACTCCTCCTTCAGTTTTCAAGATAAGCTAGAAGTTGTTCTTTTGCAAATCAATTGTACTTATATTAGAGGTGTGCATATTGCTAGGATTTTGATTTCCGATAATTTATGAAAAAAACCCAGCTTTTTAACTTAGTTATTTTTTGGCAAAATATTGCAAATAGGGTACTCCATTTCACAGGATACGGGTTGACATGGATTATGGATACAGTTCACATAAATGAAAACCCAGTTTACTGTCACATTGACAGCTTTTCACTTGTTATATTCTGAAACCTAGTCTTGTAATCAAATTAATATCGTATAACAGAATTTTTACTGCTTTGATTTTTTACGAATTTGTCTTACAATAGGAAGATTTGAATTTTTATGAGTAAATTTTGTACGAATTGGACATGTCCATAAAAATTAAAATCATCTGTGGAAAAAGGGGGAAAATTTCACCGTGACTTTGTTACAGTTAACACGCATACAAATCAGAAAATTGTTTTTCTGTTAACAAGTCTTTAATTATTATGATTTTAAAAAAATCAAGATCTGAACTCAAATACGATGTAGAAAATTTATGGATGGTGTTATTTTACTTTTGTGAACATTTATGCGTTTAATTTTAACGGATTTATAAAACTCATAAAAATTAGTAAAAATTTGCAGCATGTAAAAAATACCGGTTATACGGTATATCGATACACAAAGAAATGCTGCTTTAACTCTTCCTCATACAAACTAAGAAACTTTGAACATACCTTAATTAAGTTATGTAAATATTAAACTTGGAAAAGTAAAATTACAACAAAATTGGAAACATGCCCCTTTAAATTTTTTATTTTATTTTGTAGAAATGAGTGCAGTAAAGTTTGTTAGATTCAACTTCAGGAAAAATTTGAAGTACTTTAAAGATTGTGTAAGTAAAAAAAAGTTGTTGGATTACCTGGAAATTAATGGATGCAAGGTAACCAGTACTGGTGAACTGGTACCAAACGAGAGCTTTATAATCAAAACAGCCCTACGGAATGGGAAACCTTGGTGTGATTGTATTCTGGAATGTTTTAAAAAGACAGACTTTGTTTTTCTGAAGAAGTTGGTTGGACGACTTGAAAAAAGAAGAAAAGATGGTAAGGGTGTGATTTTCATTACCTTTGGGTGAGGGCTGTGGTTAAAGGCAGAGTTTTATTAGTTATATATAGGGGAAATATTTGTACAAAGTTACACTGTTTTCAACAATAACTTGTTAATACATGAGAAATTTATTTTGAGTAATTTCAAGCTTGTTATTATGTTATTTGCTTTCCTAACTTTCTCCCCCATAATGCTTTTGACCATTTCATTTCATTGTGAGCAGCAAATTTTCCACAATCATTTTTTTTACATTAACATTAATTATAATAAACACACTCATTACAAGGATTGTATCATACTCAGATGACTGTTAATGCAATCGAGCCTCTTGTTGAATTTTAGGAAGAGATGGAGTAGACCTTCAGTTCAACGTTAAAATGATGAAGGATATGGAAGATTGTCTTCTTGATGAGTTAGATCCAGCACGCATTTCCAATGTTCTTTTAGAAGAAGAGGCATTTTCAATAGATGATCATGATCAAGTGGAAAACACGAGAGGCAGGCGTAAAAAGGCTGAAGCTCTTTGTGGCATACTGTTAAGAGATGGGTCTGAATTAACAATGGAAAGTTTTTCATATGCATTGAGAAAAAACCAATATATTACGAATGAAATAAGGAGAAGGCAATCTGGACAGCAACCCATAACACAACAAAGACCAAGTGAGATCTATATGTATTCTTTTACAATTGTCTTTAGATTTTCTTTAAATGATAACTGTTAAGAATAAAATGCAGATTTGTGTTTTAGATAAATTATGAATTTTCTCTTATGCTCACATAACTCTAGTGAGCTTTTAAGATGAGATTTTTTTCTAACATTTGTTATTGTCATCAACCCCCAAACTTTTGATATTTTGTTTATTCAAGAACTGCCAGACAAATTTCATTCTAAATACTAGATTAACTAATTAACTTGCTTATACAGTTAACATAAATGGAAAATTGTTTTCTTTCTTTTGAAAGACTGCTTTGAAACAGATTTAATTAAGAATGAATTTGAAATAAATGTTAGACACTTTGGCCCAAAAACATTTGGAAAAAAAACCCCTAATATTTCAAGACATGATCAAGCTGTTCAATGACACTTTGCTCAAGGAGTTCCAGAATATTGCAATTTTGACAAGATATTTCAGCTAAACTAGAGTTTTTTTTTTTTTTTTTTTTTTTTTTTACATAAAACAAAATGAAACAAAACTATACTGTTCAATACTCACAAAATCTCAGGTGTGTCATAAACTAATTAAAATCTTTATAACATTGAAAGTGCTATCTGATCTAAATATTATAGATATTGATAAGGTTATTGTGATAAGGCCTAAAGATTTTTCTGCAGAAAAAGGATGGCGTCAGGTTTGCTGAATATCTTGTTTTTATTTAAGCCAACCAAAGCGATATACAGATCAGGGATGTTGGACGAGCACCTGAAAATGTAGAAGGTAATTAATTGTTGATTAATAAAACAGCAATCTGTTAGTCTATTTTTTAAAATTAAATACATGTACCTTAATGACAGAAGAAACAATGGTTTATGAACTTTTGTTATTACTTTTTTAGGGGAAAAGCTATTTAGATGTTCTGATTATTTCTCATCATGTACAAAAATTATTTCATTGAAGTAAAGAAATCTTTAAGCATGAGAATATTCTTAGAAATACAGCTTGTATTTATTAACCCCTTCCTTTATAATGATGCCTTTGGACACCGCAATTTACATGTAGATGGCTTTAGACATCTTTTTTACTCTGCCATATTCTTTTAATCATGAGTTTTTGAACAAATATTTTCAGCAAGATCTTTTAATGAAAATTGTTGAAGAATCATTTTAGCTCACATGAGCTGAAAGCTCAAGTGAGCTATTCTGATCACATTTTGTCCGTCGTCTGTCTGTCTGTCCGTCCGTCTGTAAACTTTTTACAATTTGAACTTCTTCTTCTTCTCTAAAACCGCTTAGCCAATTTCAACCAAATTGGCACAAAGCATCATTATATAAATTGCAGAAATGAAAGACCAATCTTTATTCAAAGCGGAGAAAACCTCAAAACTGTAGAAAAAGGGGGTTGCATTTTAAAAAATCTTCCTCTCAAGAAATACTGAGTCAAATTCGACGTAATTTAGCATAAATTATTTTTAGGGGAAGGAAAATATAAATTGCAAAAATTAAGGGCTAATTCTGTTTCAAACTTGAGTAATTTCAAGTTTAGAACAAATTATCCTTATGGAAAGGAAAATATAAATTGCAAAAATTAAGCGCTAATTATGTTTCAAATCTGAGTTATTACGAAAATAATAATAAAGGAAAGGCGTGTTTCAATCAGTTTAATAGCTTAGGGTTCGGCATCAGGTAAAATGGGTAGGCAAGACTTGGCCTGGGAAAAACAAAAGATTGGCAGTTATTAATCTGCCAATCTCATTAAAATTTCAGGATATTTGATGGACCAGTATATTTGTATTCGCTGTAAATATTGCTGCAAAATAATGCGTATTTGGAATTGCCGATTGCCGATCTGCCCCGGCTTTTATTTTACCACGGCCCGGGTTTGCATACACATTTTACCAAGACTCGTATTCCATACTTCTAAAACGAGGTTCTTTGTTTAAAGCAGCCATGACAATATACGAAAAAGGGTCGATCTGTCCATGATGAATTTGCTTGTTGTGCAACAGTTCGCGTATGAAGGGAAATTTTTGAAACATGCAAAATATATTGGTGCCGATTTTGTGAAGTAAATTGAGGCTAAATATTTCAATGCGTTGACAGTTTTCACGCATGACGTTGGTGTTAGCTTGTTCTGATTTTCGTTTCGTTTTCATTATTTATGCTTTGTAACCTGGGAACTATCGTCTGTATTTCGCAATTTTTACGTATCAAATCAAACAGAGACTTCGGTAAATCAAACAGTTAACTGTTTACCTGCGCAAATTAAGCAACATCTGGTGTATCAAAAAAGTACTGAAATACAATTCATTCTATCTGTAATTCGGCATTATCTCTTGCGTAATGGTAGATTAATGCAATAGGTTTTGTCGAGATGCTCGGCATTTTCTCGAGTTTATTCAGTTTAAATAGAGTTTGATATCGCTGACCGAAATATGTAGGTATATACATGAATATATATATGATTCATTTCGAAAAAATAAATTGTGTTCTTTATTTGTTATAGTGCATGTTTCTTATGTTAAAGTGTTTACAATTTCTATTTACTAACCATATTTGAGTGTTAAGCTTCGAATTATAAGCAAGATACAGAGGTTTGCTTACAATTCTATGTTTGTACACAAATCTTAAAAACTAAAGATTAAAAAAGTAAAAAATGTGCCAATATTTATTAAGAAAATTTTCAAAGTCGGTTCTTCCAGAAACCAACTTTAACAACTTATTGTATTGTAAATCCTTTTTTCGTCATTATTACTCCTACTGTACATGTGATCCTTGACTGTGTTTGTGTACATTTGTATAAACTGATTTTGAACCCCAAATACCAGTGAACTGGTCTTGAGTGAATAAAAGAATTGAAAACCTTAGGCCATTCTTTTTCCCATTTTAAATGCTGAATAGGAAATACCAAGTTAAAAATCTTAAGCTGAATGTAATAAACTCATTACAAAATATTACTCAAACCTAGACGAACTGTGAGCTCGGTATCTTGCTTATAATTCTACGATTGACGCTGAAATTTTGGTTGAACATTAGAAATTCTATATGAATTAGAGTATGTTAAATACTTGTTCAAACAAAATAAAAGAATGATATTCTGCATATACCTACTCTCTGGGGCCCCCTCTTCATACAATAAATAATGTGAAATCTACATCAATTTTGATAGTTTTTCAGACACGAGTAAATAAAAACGACATCTTTAAAACAGTTTTCATAGTTCTGACACATTTCTGTTGCGGGAATAAAGTAATTATCACTATTCCTAAGAAAATATCACAGCGGAAAATTATCCTGGTTTGTACGCGAAGTAAATAACAGTCATTTAATTATAATGGAGAGGACAAATTTTTTGAATGTTTTTAAATTGAGAAATTGAGCACATTGAGATACACTTTTCTTCTTCACGTCTATACATGTAGGATTTTTGAAATAAAAAATAATAACTATTATATATTTTTTTAAAATACAATAACTAGTAAGTAGTTGATGAAAAAAAATGTACCTATATGCTCTCATATATTTTGATCGCTTTACAAAGTGTGTGTGTGTGGGGGGGGGGGGGGGGGCAGAACGAAAATATAGGGAATTGGAAGTCAACAACTTAACAGTGTACCCCTACCAAATGTTTAGTTTTATATCTTGCGTAGGATTTTCTTATTTTGGTAAAAAATAGTATTTCATGAAGGTACAATGTCAAAGATTACGTGTATGCAAAAATAAGTGTAAAATTCGAATACTTTACAATATTTATTTTTTGTTATTCTACCGAGGGACCATATGGTACAATATCTTTTGAACGCCTGTTGTTGCTCAGGTGAGCGATGTGGTCCCATGGGCCTCTTGTTCCCAATCCAATGACCCTGGCCCCAGTACCAATATGGGTGTGAGAGGCCTGCTGAGTTCGTTTATATCTTAAATTCATGCAGCTATGCTAAATAGGAAATACCAAGTTTAAAAGTTTTACGTGGAATGTAATAAACTCGTGAACAAAAACATGACTCAAACCAAGCTATGTATCTTGTTTGTAATTCTATGATTGACGCTGAAATTTTGGTTGATCAGTAGAAATGTCTTTCTAAAAGGATGATATGCTGTAACTACTTTCTGGTGTCCCTTCTTAAACGATGAATTGCATAAAATCTACACAAATTTTTGATATGAACTTTTTAGAGCAAAAATAAAAACGACGTCCTTTAAACAGTTTCCATAGTCCTGACACAATATTATAATGAGGATAAAAGCATAAGCGTTGTTCTTATTAAATATTAATTCTGGTTAATTATTGCAACAGAAAATCATGACATCTTTGTAGACATTTGTTGATGAAAATAATGGGTGGGCCTTGGTACTATAGAGCGACATGCTTGCCAAACATTGATTTGAATTATAGCTCATTAACATATGTAACAACATTTTTTTAGTTAAGTTTATTCATCAGACAAGTGAGTAAAAATATGAAATGTAATACAAATGAATTCATGCCTGGTAAACGACAAACGTTTATAATGGAGAAGGCCAATGAAATTTTTCAATGTTTTTAATTTGAAGAATTGATCAAATTCATTCTGGTGCATTGTGGTACACTTTTCTTCTTCTTTCACATATAGGATTTTTAGAAAATAAATACAATAACTAGTAAGTGGTGGAGGGAGAAAATGTAACTTTATGCCCTTGTGTATTTTAATCGTTTTTTTAAATGATTGGGGGGGGGGGGGGGGGCTAAAATAAAGAGAACTGGAAGTTAACTGTGAACACCAACTGAAAATTTAGTTATTTATATTGCATATAATCTTATTTTCGGTCAAAATGATATTCCATAAAGGTCAGAGTTATGTATATGCAGAAATGAGTGTAAAATTTGGATATTCATTTTTGGTTAATCTACCGAGGGGCCATATGGCACAATATCCTTTGAATGCCCATGTAAGGCCGGTGTTGCTCTGGTGAGCGATGAGGCCCATTGGGCCTGTTGTCTTTAATTTCAGGGGTGTTTTAAAAAGTAATTTTTAAAAGGTCTTGTAGAAAGAAAAGATAAAGAGCTATTGTTCATATATTTTATTATACTTAACAATTATTATTAAAATAGTTGGAATAATGTTCTGATTAACAAAATACAAGTTCATAGTTATATGAAGTACCATTTTTTATTTTCAAAGAAATTCAAGCAGCCTCGGGATTAGATGTACTTATGTCAATCCCTGTACAAGATGGAGATGTAGAGGAGTTACAGCAAAAAATTGATCAACTAAACATTAACCCTGACTTCCATGCAGAAGTTTTGTCTTCCCACGTGATGGTGAGAAGTATCTCTTTAGGGTCAGTGGTACTAAGATTAATTGCACTGACTGATGATGCCTGTCAGATGTTATTTGATGAAAATGGGAAAAAAATGAAGACACTGATTGAAACATTTTTGCGTTTTTCTAATATAAAAGAAGATATGATTAAAGGAAATATTAAGGTCACTGTCAGTGTACCAGAGGAGGAAACTGGAAGTAAGTAGCTTTTTATCAGGCTAAGTATTAGAATGATATTGTTGCATTACCTTGAGCTACACAAGAACATTTAAGAAATAAACAGCAAGGTAAACAGTTCAGCGGGATATGAACTTGGTTTGTCATGTGATCAAATCCTGTGAAGCCGGAATGGCTTGTCAGAGGATTTGATCAAGTACCAACCAAGTTCCTGGTGAACATTTCAACATTGCTGTTTATTACTTATATTTACATTTGAAAAAGGCAAATTGTTCAGAATTGTTAAAATTACCAATATTTATGTTTATGTTTAATTTACAATAAGACAAGTGATAAGCGCATGCTATGATCATTGTGACGTCGTGAAAAATTTCATACACTTCCGCTATTCTGTAGGGGGTCCTGATGATAATAAAGAGCTGGGCTCTATTGATCAAATTGGGATTTGGAACATGCATAATAATTTAGTTTCAACTTGGCAAAAATTATTTTATTTAATAATTATTTATTTTTGGATCATTAAAGTATATATACATATTTTGTATTTGTGCTTAATTTGATAAACACAGATAAATTACCAACTGATGACGAAATAAAAATACGAGGAAACTGGAACTTGCTTGTTGAAGAGTTGGAACCATCAACCATGGCAAAAAAATTGTTTGAAAAGCATGTTTTCAATGAAGATGATACCCAAAAAATTTCAAGTATGAAAACAAGGAAAGAGAAAGTAGAAACCCTCCTTAGTTTGTTGCTGTCTAAACAAAGAGAAGTCAAGAATACCTTTGATGCATTCATCAGATCTTTAGATGAGTTGGGAAAAGGTGACATTGCTGTTAAAATCAAGCCATCTGAAAAAATGCATCAAGAAGCAGGTCAGAAATTACAAATATAAATTAAAAGCTGTATATTATTTGTTAACAGATTTGTTAAAGCGGCATGGTCACACTTTTGGTAAAAAAATATTCTCTGATTTTAATGTTTATAATGCTTCAAAAAAGCATTTCTAGTAGGCAACCAAAATTTGAGAATCATTCGCTGATTGATAATCAAGTTACAGACTTGAAATTCTTTGCTATGTAAACAAAGTAAAAATTACAGTGTAAGACCTAAAATGAATGTGTTAAACGTTAGGAACTGTTTATTCACGCTTAAGACAAAGTAGTAGATATATAAATTAGCTTGAAAAAGATTTTTTACTGGTATATTTAACTATATGTAAACAAAAACAGGGCACAAGCCTTGTTAACATGAAAAAGAAGTGTGAGCCCTGTATCTTGCCTACAACTGACACTGAAATTTCATAAGAAATATTCCTCAAGCATTGTAAATGATACAGAAAAATAGAATTTGATCAAAATCGAGACCATGCCCCTTTAAGTGTTTGACCCTGTTTTCAATTTTATGATAAATCATTCGTTTATGACCAATGTATTTTACCTTTATTTCAGAAAAAGTCCGTTTGGGATTGCTGTCCAAATTTGCAGAAGCAGTTGATGAAATTGAGTCAAGCCATATGGAGGAAACTTTTGAATTGTGTGGCATTGATAAACATTCTGTGAACTTCATTAGTTCTGAGTCAGGCAAAAGTCGCAAAGACAGAGCTCTTCAATTTCTTACATATGTTTTGTTGAATGATGCCTATGTTCTTGGTATAGAGAAAGTTTTGAATGACAGAGGTTTAAATTGGCTATTAGAGTATCCCAAAGACAGGAACTTCGCAGATCAGTGTAAGTATATATTACAAATTTAAGTAATATATAAATAACAAATTGGAGTGAAAAGTGAACATGCAAAGTCTAGCAACAATTAATGTTTATGCCTCATTTCATTTTTAGTAATGGGTGCGAAACGCAAGCGCCGTCCAGGTGAAGTGCTCTATCAATGCCAATATGAGGTGGAGAGGAAGGAAATGAGAAGTGAGTTAAATTTTCTTTAACACAATTTATAATTTTAGCATTTATAGCTCTCCTGATCAAGAGACTCAAGTGAGCTTTCCTGATAAAAATGGCTTTATCCTGTTATTCGCTCCGCAGAGCGAATAATATTTGACGTTTTTTGACGTTACGTCATGATCATTTCTGAATGATACATATATGAAAAAACATTACAGAAGCAAACACGTCTAATACCTTTGTACGATTGGTTAAAAATCCAGTCTTGGTGCAACTAATGACAGTAAAAGCCTGTAATTATTCGCTTCGGAGCGAATAACGGTAGTATATATATACAGACGATGTTGATACGACTTTCTTATATGCTCCACAAAGGGAAGCATTCCCGGAAAAGGTGTTTTCTTTGGGGGAGAGTATATATAAAATGGGGTTTGGAATATTTTGGGGATGAGAAGTGAAAGAATATTGAAAACAATTGTACGAGAAGAAATCAGTTTGAATAAGTGGCTTGTAATTATTCGCTCCGGTGCGAATAACGGTAGTATATATATACGGACAATGTTTATTTTGACATTCTTATATGCTCCACAAAGGGAAGAATTCCCGGGAAAGGGGTTTTCTTTGGGGAAGAGTATATAAAAAATGAGGTTTGGAATATTTTGGGGGTGAGAAGTAAAAGACTATTAAAAAACAATTGTACGAGAACAAATCAGCATTAATAAGTGGCTTGTAATTATTCACTCCAGTGCGAATAACGGTAGTATATATACATGTATACAGACGATGCTTATTTCGACTTTCTTATATGCTCCACAAAGGGAAGAATTCCCGGAAAAGGGGTTTTCTTTGGTGGAGAGTATATATAAAATGGGATTTGGAATATTTTTGGGGTGAGAAGTAAAAGACTATTGAAAACAGTTGTACGAGAAGAAATCAGTATAAATAAGTGGCTTGTAATTATTCGCTCCGGTGCGAATAACGGTAGTATATATATACGGACAATGTTTATTTTGACATTCTTATATGCTCCACAAAGGGAAGAATTCCCGGGAAAGGGGTTTTCTTTGTGGAAGAGTATATCAAAAATGGGGTTTGGAATATTTTGGGGGTGAGAAGTAAAAGACTATTAAAAAACAATTGTACGAGAACAAATCAGCATGAATAAGTGGCTTGTAATTATTCGCTCCGGTGCGAATAACGGTAGTTTATATATACGGACAATGTTTAAATTGACTTTCTTATATATGCTCCACAAAGTGAAGAATTCCCGGGAAAGGGGTTTTCTTTGGTGGAGAGTATATATAAAATAAGAAGTAAAAAGACTATGAAAACAATTGTACGAGAACAAATCAGCATGAATAAGTGGCTTGTAATTATTCGCTCCGGTGCGAATAACGGTAGTATATATATACAGACAATGTTTATTTCGACTTTCTTATATGCTCCACAAAGGGAAGAATTCCCGGGAAAGGGGTTTTCTTTGGGGGAGAGTATATGTAAAATGGGGTTTGGAATATTTTGGGGGTTAGAAGTAAAAGACTATTGAAAACAATTGTACGAGAAGAAATCAGTATGTATATGTGGCTTGTAATTATTCGCTTCGGTGCGATCAGGTAGTAAATGTTTATTTCAACAATCTTATATACTGTATATAATTTCTGGGTAAAAAGTAATTGGCCTCGGAATATTTTGGGGATAAGAGAAGATAAATAATATAATATGAAACAATTAACATCGGTTAAAACATTTGAATTGTACTTCATTTATCCCTTTTAATATTTGACACGTTTACTTTATGGAATAAAAGCAATTTTATTTTTTAATTCTCAAATTCATTTGTATTAGAGAATTTTTTTTTTCAAAATTCGTTTATTAATGTCGATGAGTCAAAAAACATAAAAACACAATTTATCGTTTTGTATGAAATGTAAGGTAAACAAAATATGCTTTATTCCGTAATAAACTCGACAAATCTTTTTTAAAAAATCAAAATTCGTATATTGATAATGATGAGTCTAAACACATGAAAATTCAATTTGTATTGCGTTGAATGAAAGTAAACAAAGTATGGTTATTCCGTAATAAACTCCGTGGCCATTAATCTTTTTGTTTTAACAGAATAAAGGCAATATTTGTATATTTTTATTTTTAAATGGATCGTAATGTCACAGAAGTCAGCAGTTTTATCCATAAAACAATGTAAACACTAACCAGCGAAGCTCACTGACTAGTGTTTACATTGACTCCTGTGGATATACAACCGCAACTTCTCGGGCCTTTCCGGCAAGCTCGGAAACGAGAAGTTGCGATTGGTGGTAATATTAACAAAATATGTTTTTTGAAGAGTAAAATAACGTCAACAACGTCAAATATTATTCGCTCTCCGGAGCGAATAACAGGATAATGCCATAGAAATGTGTCTGTCATTATCATTGTAAACATCAAACATTGTAAACTGTACATTTTCATCTTTTTCTACAAAGCAACTGGGCCAAGTCTCCAGGTGTAGAGTGGGGTCCCAATGGAGATTGAATAAAGAATAAAGATTATATCGAGAAAATCTTCCTCTTAAAAACCAATTAGCCAGAAAAGCTGCAACTTGTGTGAAATCATCATCATGTAGTGTAGATTCAAGTCTGTTGACATCATGATTCTTAGGGTATGGTGGGGCCACAATGGAGGGGGGGGGGTCAGATTTTTACAAAAAAAGATAAAGAGAAAAATCTTTTTAAAATCTTTCAATGACAATTTATCCAGAAAGCTGAAAATTGTGTTGAATTGTCCTCCTGGTCTGGATGCTTAGTCCCTACAGAAGTCCCTCATGTACTGGCATGTTGACTTCCTGAGGGCTGGGGTGTAGGCCCTGTGGGTGTGGAGAGGTGGGCGACTTACCTTGGGTGAATGGGGAATGGAAGACAAAGGTATTGGATGTCAGTACACCACTGGCCGTGGGTAGGGGCTGTGGGGTTTCAACAATGTGACTCTTGGACTTAGATGTAGTACTAACACTTTTAATTGTTGTGAGTCTTCCAGGGGTAGGCGCTACATAAGAACCATGATCATGATATCCACTGGCAAGATATTTATTACTTATGTCTGACTAACACCCGAGTATAATGACTGACTGCCCTGGAACAGTGCTGGTCTAATATAATGGCTACCATGAGCACTGCTAACCCCCTCGTATAACTTCTGGGGAACTTGATCCCACCCTTAGAATATCACTTACTACCGAGTGTGAGGACATAAAGGAAGGATTAGGCATGTCAAAGTGCACAGTCTTGTCATCGCTAAGCCCATTAGTAGGGTTGGGGTAATCTGATCAACTAAGCCTGCAAAACACGCGCTGACAGGAGCAAAAGGTTACCCTGTGGGCATAAGGGTGTCATCGCTATCATTATCGCTTAACCTTAAGACAGAAATGCGTTTCCTAACATATCGTTCTTTTCAAAATGGCGCACTTGATAGTACAGGGTCAATACACAAAAACAGTGGAAATACATTTGCAACTATATCCGATGAAATCTTGCACAAATCAATACTGAAATGTCTGTCTTATCAGGAATATATTTACAGAAATGGTAAAATTTACAATCCTTGGCAAGTACATGTAATTTTACCACATGGTGGCCTCAGCGCAACTTTTTCAAACTCCTTGTTAAAAAAAGTCTACAGCTTACTGTACAGAAAAATTCCAGGGCCTCAAGTTTGGCGCCAATTTACTATTTATTAGGGTCTCACTCTGCAGGCGCCCTATAGTGATCAGTCTGTCCATATTTCTGTTTATCCATTAATCTTTCCTTCTGTCCATCAGTCTGTCAGTCCGTCCAAGATCACTTGTCCAGAGCATATCTTCTCTCCTCTTGACCCAATCTGGCTTATATACTTCACCCACAGAGTGCCTTTGGGTAAAGGATATGCAGTGACCTTGAACCATGTTTCTAGGTTGAAGATGAAGGTCATAGCAAAATCATATTTAAAAAAAACTTTTCTGGAGCATATCTTATCGTCAAGGTCATATTTTTCAGAGTATATACACTCTCCACTTAACCTTATTAGCTTTTGAGTAAAGGGTGTTCAGCAACCTTGAATCAAAGTCAAATGTGATGTCATAGCGGGATTATAGTAAAAAATATTTGTCGGTAGCATATCTTTTCTCCCTTTGGTCCAATCTTGCTCATACTTCACTCACAGTGTGGCTATGATCAAATGGTTTACAGTGAACTTAAATGATGTTTGTAGGGCAAGTGTCAAGTTTTTATTGTATCATGCAAAATTCTTTTTTTCAGAACATATGTATACTTGGCCCTATTTGGCTCCTTCTTCATATTAACAGAACTTTTAGGTTAATGGAATGCAGTGACTTTAAAATATGAACCAAGTCAATGTGAAGGTCGTAGCAGATCTCTTTATAATCAGTTTTAGACCATTGATTATTTCCCATTTGCTTAATCGTTCTCATGCAGGTTGAACAAAAATGCCTGTATGTAAGGGGTAATGAGATTAAATTAAAAGCTTTATGCCAGCTGGAAAATCTCTAAGTTATAGGTCAAGACCGAAGTAATATTTTTCTGAAATGCTTTTCATCTTATTGTCCATGATTTAAGTGGGGTCCTTTAAGATGGTCACCATCTCAATGTTGTCTAGTTGTCTACTATTACAACAACACAATAATCTGTGGGTACAGTAGCACTGGACTCGCCAGTTGCCTTATCCTACACACGTCTTGAGTCTGTAGCTGCAGATTTGTTACTGGCGGTAAAAGCATCTCATGCTGGAATTCCTCCGGTGGTGATGTCACAGGCTATAATCAACCCATATGTGTGATAAGTCCACAATCACTACAGTTGACACCGGTTCTCAACTTGTAGTGCATATAGGAAATCCCAAGTAATATGTCAGAAGAAAACTCCAATGGAGTCTAACAATTTTACCTTTGGATATCTGGAATATCTGGATATCTCAAAGTTTTTCTGCGGTCCCCCAAACATCGAGATATAGATATCTGCCTGTATTATTAGTTTTAACAAACCAATGGTACAAGTGACTTTCCTCATATTTTTGTTCATTATGCGCAAATTTTTCTAGGTATGGTCATAATGGCATATTTAAGAGCTACAGGTTACTCTCGATGGCTCTAACTTTGATCGCTCAAAGTTATTGATCGCTCGAAGTGAATCTAGGGTCCCAACTTTTTTCCTTATATAATTAAGCAAATTTACTCTTGATTTCCCGAACTCTTTGATTTCTCGAAACCCTTGATTTCTCGAAGTCAAATTGCAGTCCAGTTATTCATAATCTATAGTTTTTTAGCTCACCTGAGCTGAAAGCTCAAGTGAGCTATTTTGATCACATTTTGTTTGTCGTCCGTCTGTCCGTCTGTCTGTAAACTTTTCACATTTTCAACATCTTCTCAAGAACGACTGGGCCAATTTCAACCAAACTTGGCACAAATTATCCTTAAGCAAAGGGGATTCAAAGTTCTGAAAATTAAGGGTCTCACCTGTTTTCAAGGGGAGATAATTAGAAATTAATGAAAAATTTCGAGTAATTTTCAAAAATCTCCTTCTCAAGAACCATAAAGCCAGGAAAGCTGAAACTTGTGTGGAAGCATCCCCAGGTAGTGTAGATAAAAAGTTGTGAAATTCATGACCCCTGGGGTAGGGTGGGGCCACAATGGGGGGGGGGTCGAAGTTTTACATAGGAATATATAGAGTAAATCTTTTAAAAATCTTTTTCTCAGAAACTAATCAGCCAGGAAAGCTGAAACTTGTGTGGAAGTATCCTCAAGAAGTGTAGATTAAGTTGTGAAATTCATGACCCCCGGGGGTAGGGTGGGGGCATAATGGGGGGTCAAAGTTTTTCATAGGAATATTTAGAGTAAATCTTGTGTGGAAGCATCCTGGGGTAGTGTAGATTCAAAGTTGTGAAATTCATGACCCCCGGGGGTAGGGTGGGGCCACCATTGGGGGTCGAAGTTTTACATAGGAATATATAAAGTAAATCTTTAAAAAATCTTTTTCTCAGAAACTTATCAGCCAGGAAAGCTGAAACTTGTGTAAAAGCATCCCCAGGTAGTGTATATAAAAAGTTGTGAAATTCATGACCCCTGGGGGTAGGGTGGGGCCACAATGGAGGTCGAAGTTTTACATAGGAATATATAGAGTAAATCTTTAAAAATCTTCTTCTCAGAAACTAATCAGCCAGGAAAGCTGAAACTTGTGTGGAAGCATCCCCAGGTATTGTAGATTCAAAGTTGTGAAAATCATGACCCCGGGGGTAGGGTGGGACCACAATGGGGGGTCGAAGTTTTACATAAGAATATATAGAGTAAATCTTTAAAATTAATCTTCTCAGAAACTAATTAGCCAGGAAAGCTGAAACTTGTGTGGAAGCATCCTGAGGTAGTGTAGATTCAAAGTTGTTAAATTCATGACCCCGGGGGTAGGGTGGGGCCACAATGAAGGTCACAATTTGCTCACAATTCTATGTTTGTACACAGATCTTTAAACCTAAAGATTAAAAAAAAAAGTAAAAAATTTGTCAATATTCATTAAGAAAATTTTCAAAGCCTGTTCTTCCAGAAACCAACTTTAACAACTTATTGTACTGTAAACTTAACCTTTTTAGCTCACCTGAGGGTGGGGCCACAATGGGAGGTCGAAGTTTAACATAGGAATATACATGTATAGAGTAAATCTTTAAAACTCTTCTTCTCAGAAACTAATCAGCCAGGAAAGCTTAAACTTGTGTGAAAACATCATTAGGTAGTGTAGATTCAAATTTGTGAAAATCATGACGCCCGGGGTAGGGTTGGGCCACAATGGGAGATCGAATTTTTACATAGGAATATAAAGAGTATATCTTTAAAAAACTTCTTCTCAAAAACTAATCAGCCAGGAAAGCTGAAACTTGTGTGGAAGCATCCTCAGGTAGTGTAGATTCAAAGTTGTGAAAATCATGATCCCTTGGGGTAGGGTGGGGCCACATTCGGTGGGAGTGTTTAAGTTTTACATAGGAATTTATTGAGTAAATCTTTAAAAACCTTCTTCTCAGAAACTATTGAGCCAGATGATTCTTTATAATTGTTAAGACTTTGGCTCCAGGAGAATTCTTTGTCCTCACAAGAAGGTTTAGAGTTTGATGTAGCTTTATATCCCATATATAAACAATTGTAAAGGATCTTTTTGAGAACTGCAACACTCAACATGTGATATGACTATAATATCATCCTGTTAAAAAAAGGGACTAATGATTATAAACCTAAGAATATCCAGGGGGAAAAATGGATTTTTTTATACAGCATCTACATGGAAAGTACAGCTAACGAGTATCCCGACATCCACCGTATAAAAAACACGGTGGAAAACGGTCTGTGTCGCACCGTGCACACGGTGTGACACCGTGTATGTGTATTGGAAAATTCAAGAAAATGCATTGTGTCGCACCGTGGCCACTGTGTTACTCCGTGGATATCGTTACCTGAGACGTTGATAGAAATAACGTTTGTTTAGAAATAAAGAAATTATGGCTAAATAAGTGTTAAAACATATATTTCCTTTTCATATTATAAAAAAAAGAATGTTGACTTAAGTTGCACGGACCCAGAAAATTGTCGAGACTGTCAACGTGAAGTTAATTTTTTGTGATCTGAAAACTCGACGTAAATGGGTACCTTTTAATTCATTTGTTCTTAAATAAATTGAAATAAATTCACCAAAAAAATTTAATAATCAATTAATATATAATCAGAACTCAAATCAATTTAATTCATCTTGGTTTTTTTCTAAACACACATAATGTTGTAACTGACGATCCTATTAAAATGTCGGGAGCTTAAACGTCTTATTTCAGCTATCTGTAAACACTTTCTGATTTATGTAGCAATAAATAAACAAAAATCACTTTTATATTACAGATTATAGATAAATACATGTACAAACTCTTGTTAAATTATATTCAAGCATTGTACATTTATTAAAAAATATACCCGCATTTCATAAAATAATTTTCAACTTAATTTCCGTATTGCTCTTCATGGCCTCGTGATTTCACATGAAAAAAATCACTCGAGCGATGTACGGAAGCTGATCATATACACAGCATTGTCTTTCATCCTGGGTTCTATACACAACAGGTATTATTGTCTGTCTTGTTAGGTGTTGTTGGAATTTACAACTAACTGTGTGTATATTTGGACGTGTGAACAGGTGTACTCTAGATTCCGTTATTCACACCTTTCCGCGAACACCTCTTTGGTAACTCATCACAACCCGTCGTGTGTATGGTCTGAATATATCTTACTTCTAATTTGTTAGTTCAATGATTTTTCCTAATCTCTAACAAACAAAAAAATTGTCTGTAGATATGTACACAAAAAACTACACGTAAGACTATCGGCGCGTGGATCCGGGGAACAATTCAGCAAATCTATAAATGCGGGAATTTCACAAAGTATTAACTTGCGATAAGAAATTATTTACCGGGTACACATACATGTATGTACAAAAAAACCTGATTGATTAAAAAGATGAATGAGATAATACCGGTAACTTTATGCAAGCATTTAGAATAAACACAACTTTTTTTTTTTTTTTTTTTTTTTTTTTTTTTTTTTTTTTTTTTTTTTTTTATTGTAAACAAAGGTTAAATATATAAATCATTTTATGAAACATTTACTCTCTCACTTCTCACATACTCACATTTTCATCCCATATTGTAATATAAAATAAAGAGTAGGGTAGTTGCTTGTGATAGTTATGCCTATGCAGTAAAACTGCAATCCATGTGAAAAAAACCAGACAAACAAACCAAAGAAAGAAACAAAAAACAAAAAACATAAAAATATTAAATTGATGCATTATTGTACACATGTTAATTCTAAACTGCCAGATGATTAATAAAATCAATCCAAGGAGACCATGCTTTTTCAAATTCGTCAATTTCTGATTTCTGAATATAAATATACTTTTCAGTCTTGTATCTTTGATTTAAATAGTGTAAAAGCCCTAAAAAATGTGGCGTCTTACTTTGTTTTAAACATAAAAATATATAATGTTTTGTATATAGGATTACAAAGTTTAGAATTCTGTTCTCCCAAACAAGGGGATAAACACCAAATAATACATTACAAACATCAAAATTAACATTTTTGTTGCATTTCTCGTATATAAGTATACTAAGTGCATTCCATAGAGGCTGGATTTTCTTGCAAGTTGCAAAAACATGTTTTATAGTTTCAGGCATATCATTACAGAACGTACAGCAGTCAGAGGTAGTAATTCTGATTTTCTTAAGATAATATTTAACAGGAAGAATTCTATGGAGAATTCTATATTGTAACCAATTAATAGTTGAATCATTGGTAGTTCTAAAACATATTTTAAACACATCATGTACACAGAGATCATTTGGCAAAATATCACATAGCTCAGCATTCCATTTGCTGATAGCTGTAGGTACACAATCATTTAAGGTTAAACATATGTATATATGCTTTGTTACTTTTTCTTTCAAAAAAATAGACTCATAATAAAATGGCATAAATGTAGTGCAGTCTCTCTTCAAAGTAGACTTATCAATAGACAAATATGTCAAGTATTTTGATATTGCACATATAACACTATTATATAACATTGGAGGTATATATGAAAAATGGAATCTTTCAGTAAAATCTATTCTTGACAATATGTTTCCATTTTCATTCATAAAATCTCCAATGATTTTAACCCCTTTCATATACCAATCTTTGATAAATACATATTTACATGCAATTTTTATATTTGGGTTGTACCACACAGGAATATTGAAAACATTCTTGGTATTTAATGAGCTTTTAATCATTTTCTTAGTATAGCATAGCCAAGAATTAAAAACATCTTGCCAAAAAATATTGTTTCTTTGAACAACCATGCATGATAGAAAATCATCACCAAAATCAATAAGTTTTTTTGCAAAATCATTACCATTTATTGATAAAAAAAAGTCCATCCATGGTTTGTAGCCTTGAGTTAATTTCTTAATCCATGAACATTTAAGAGATGCCATGAAATTAGAAATGTTAACCATTTTTAAACCACCCTTTAGGTAATCGAGAGTAACAATTTCTCTCTTAACTTTATCACACTTTGAATTCCAAATGAATTCGAACAGGCTCTTACTAAGAGATAGAATGACATCTTGTATTGGATTTGGAAGTGAAATAAACAGGTGGTTAAGTTTTGGAATAATCAAACTTTTTACAACCGTGATGCGCCCAATGGGAGTTAAAATTCTCCTCCTCCATTGTTGAATTAGAGAAAAAACTTTTGGCAGTTGTTTATTATAATTTAGTGATGTCATTTTATCTAAGTCGACAGAAAATTCTATTCCAAGTAAATTAAAAGAAGTGGAGCCCCAATCAAGTTTCCAACGTGAATGGTGAAAAACTTCATTAGAAAATTTTTTAGAACCTATCCATACAATTTTTGTTTTAGAGCTGTTTATCTTCAAACCTGAAATGTGTGAAAAAAATTCTAAAGTATCAAGAGCTGCGAAAAGTGACATTGGTGAACCATCTAAGATGAGTGAAGTATCATCTGCATACTGAGAAATCTTATGTTCATTGCCATTAACAATTATACCTCTAATATCAAAGTTTTGTTTTATGAGAATAGATAAAATTTCTGCACATATCAAAAATAAGTAAGGAGCTACTGGGTCACCCTGTCTACATCCTCTTTGGATTTTGAACTGTTCTGACAGGAAGCCACATTGTAATACAGAAGCCTTAAAATCTTTGTTGAGAATCTTTATCCAATTTATAATATTATTTCCAAATCCAAAGTATTCTAGAGCTTTGTATATAAAGGACCATGAAACAGAATCGAAGGCTTTCTCAAAGTCGATAAGAACTAAAAGACCTGGTATGTTTTCATTTTCAGTGAATGACATTAAATCATAAATAATTCTAGTATTTTCTCCAATATATCTTCCTTTAAGAAAGCCTGTTTGTGTATCAGATATAATATAGTCTAGTGTAGACTTAATTCGATAACTAATACATCCTGATATAAGCTTATAGAGAACATTCAGAAGAGTGATGGGTCTCCAGTTTTTCAAATACTGTCTTGGTTTGTCACCTTTTGGTAAACATGATATAATTCCCAATCTCTGGGAAATAGGAAGTTCCTTTTTCAGAAAAATAAAGTTGATTGCATTTAAGATAAAAAGTTTTAGATCCTTCCAAAAGAATTTAAAGAATTCAACTGTAAAACCATCACTACCTGGTGATTTGTTATTTTTCATATTTTTTAGAACCTCAAGAACTTCTTTTTCAGAGATTTCAGCTTCTAACGAGCTAGATATATCTGGTTCTAACTTAGGAATATCTACTTTAATAATTTCTTCAAGGTTAATATTTATTAAATCTGAATCAGCACATGTATATAGATTTTCATAGAATTCTTTGACGTGATTCAATATATTCGATTGCTTGTATATAATCTCCCCTTCTTCACGTTCTACTTTTTTGATAGTTTTGTTCAGAAAATTCCTAGACTCCAAATTTAGAAAATATTTTGTTGGTTTTTCTCCCTGCTCGATCCATCTTGCTCGAGATCTTATGAAATGGCCTTGAAGTTTATGTTTTCTTAAATTTTCAAGATTTGATTTTTTTTGTTCTATTAGTTCAAAATTAATGTGTTCTTGAGATTCTAAGGATGTTATTTCATTAACTAGGGAGATTTCAATCTTCTCTCTTTCCTTTTTCTTATGAGATGAGTATGAAATAGAAAGACCCCTTATTTCCATGAGAAGCACCTCTAGGAAGATACTGTCGTCTATATCCTTACTGAAAAATGTATGAATATCAGCATTGTATGCATACTGACTCTTTACTCTATCTATAGTTTCCTTAACCTTATCAATGAAAACCATGTCAGTCAGTAAACTACTATTAAATTTCCAAAGCCCCCTACCTCTTTCAAAAGGGTTAAACTTTAGTTCTAAAATAACAATAGAATGGTCAGATCTGTAGCCTGATTTAATATCAAAATTTTCTACTATATTAGACAGACTGTTTGAAATCAAAATATAATCAAGGCGACTTTGCTTTAAAGGCGTTTTTTTTTCTCCATGTATATATTTTTTTACCTGGGTTTAAGACCCTGTAGTAATCCACTATCTGCAAATCATCCATAATTTCTAAAAGTTTTTCTCTAGCCTTTGGATTGTTTATATACTTATAGTTGTAGGTATCTATATCTGGATTGAGAACAAGATTGAAATCTCCACATAAAATAAAATACTCATTATCCAATTCTAAAAATATATTTCTAATATTTTCATAAAAACCTGGCTGGTCAGAGTTTGGACCATATATATTAACAAGAGTAACCCTGGTTTCTTCTATGGTAAGATCAACAGCAAGGAAATTACCTTCCCCATCTTTTTTAATATTGTGGATATGAAACTCAAAATTATTATTGAACAATATGCATACCCCACGCGCATTAGACTTATAAGAGTTAAAAATACACTGATATCCCCACTGTGATTCAATAATAGGTTCACTTTCCGTTATAAAATGTGTGTCCTGTAAACATAAAATCGAATAACCTTTTTTTCTATAAAATTCAAAAACATCCATACGCTTTGATATTGTAGATAAACCCTGGCAGTTAATCGTTGCAATTTTTAAGGTATCACCTATTATTTACAGTAAATATTAACAAGACAAGCAACTCCCTACCTGATTGAATAACATATACACAGTAATCTCTCGCACCTAGCTTTAATTTCCTTTCACACACTAGCATCTCACATACACACATGTAAACAGTAAATGTCACTTCCGGTAAAGCCGATCCCGATCTACTTTCAGTTTGTCAAACCGATCCCGAGGTAATTGATTTTACAATGACTCCGCTATTACCGTTTTTTCAACTTATCACTTACTGTGTCCATGATGTCAAATTTGTACCGTTGTCCCTCTTCGTCAAGCGCAAATACCTTTCCGTTATAATACCATGCGGTCTGGATACGTTCATCGTTGTTTAAATCACGTATGAGTTTGGCGTTTGCTGGTGTCAAATGGTCATGCATTGTAAACACTTTTTTGATTTCGCTGTTGGACCTGTTACGAATGATCTTCAATTTACTTTCGGAATTTCGAAATTTAGCAATCACTGGTCTGGGTCCTCTCTGGTTTCCGTTCGGAATACGGTGGATTTCGAGAATATCGGTAGGATCCAGGTCAAGGTTGATCGCATTCTTGAGAATGTGGCAGAGATCATGGCGCAGATTTTCGTTAGTTTTTTCGGCCCAGTTCACAAATTTTATGTTGTTTTTTTGTGAATATTGTTGGTTCTGATTTGAAATAAACACAACTTTATTGATGTGAAATAGCGTCGAAATTTTAACGAAAAATCTTATTACATCATGAACTTTACAAACTTTTAGTCATTGTGATGAAATCGTTATTAAAACCATGGATCTAAAATCAATGAATTAAATTCATACTAATAGAACTCTTGTAATTCTAAAATGATTGCACAAAAGTACACACAGAGAGAGAGAGAGAGAGAGAGAGAAAGAGAGAGAGAGAGAGAGAGAGAGAGAGAGAGTGAGAGAGAGAGAGAGAGAGAGATTTTACAACGTAATATTCCAACCCTTATGCATGCAGTATAAGAATGAAGAAACTAAACATTTCAAACACTTAATACTTCATTGTTAAACATTCTTCTATTTTGTGGACTTAAAAAAACAATAGAACGACATTTTTTCCATATCATGGAAGGAGCACGTGGTCTGTCTCGCGTACTGATTTGATTGACAGAGATAGCACGTGGATCCTGACTGCATATATTCTATCGCAACTTTAGGGGAAAGGGTTCAATATAATGGAAACTATAAATCTAACTTATTACACTGAATTACAACTAAAATGTACTTAAATTAAACTCATACTAGTATTCTCTCTCTCTCTCTCTCTCTCTCTCTCTCTCTCTCTCTCTCTCTCTCTCTCTCTGTCTCTCTCTCTTATATGACGATCATTAAACAATCAAACAGTAATTATTGCAATACCGAGAAGTTTCTTGGAACAAAAATAATTTATAAACTCAAGTTGCTATAAAGAAGAAATAAAAAATTATCAACTACCGATCCACGGATTCTTAGCACTATGAATATGTACCGTGCGGTACTACATGGACAAGTACATCACACATACATGTATGTATAAAAGAAAGAAAATTTGAAAATATATTAGATATAAAGCTGTATAATTATATTATTTAGAGAAAGTACATTTGTTTTCAATAACCCTTTAGATTTATTATCGTTGAATAGAATATAAGTGAGAAAAGATCACAGTTATGGTTCTATGCACTATTGAAACTGCCAAACTACAGTAACTACGATTACTACTACGTTTAAAAACGGACTGAAACAAAAACTTATGGAACCGTTTATTTGAATTTTAAAAAGGAAAAGAAGGTGTTATTGTGTTAATTGATCAAACCTTTGTGTGGGCGATATCGATTTTTAATATTAACAAAAATCAACCGTGTCAATCGCATACGTCTGAAAATTGCGTGCATAACATTTTTATTTATTTCTACTTCTTTGTCATTTTCTTTGATTCGCTTACGTACATCAATAAATATTTTATTCTTTATAAGTTTTATTCCTAAATCCCCCTTTTTTCACAGGTAAATACTGCATGTTACACCGTGTTATTGTCCGTGTTGCATCGCGTTGCACCGTGTCGCACCGTGTTTTTTTCTCGTTTCGTGGCCGTAACAAAGAACAATAGATCAAAGGTACCGACACTTCCACGCTCAGCGTGGACTTTCAAACACGGTGGTCGGTGTTTTTATCGGGATACTCGTGAGTTGTACTGTATTATTGTACATTGTCCAGATTGTTTGTATCAATACTCCATTAAGCTGATTTTATCATACCTATTGTTCCTCAGGTGAGCGATGTGTCCCATGGACCTCTTGTTACTCTTGATACCTCAAAGTCGCTGTGTATCTCCAAGGTTTGTTCCCGTTTTGCACACATTTGAAAATTAGGTATCGAAAAAATGTGTGCGAAACGGGAATTTGACCAGGTGAGATAATTGCTTAATTGCTATAGTCTATATCACAGTTCCTGTGAGGGCAAGTGACAATGAAATAAATAAAACATATCTACTCGCAATTGATATTTACATTTATTTATGCTACAATATAACTTGCATAGAAGCACATTTACATAATAATTGACATCCACGTTCTGGAATTTAATTTTAAACATCGATTTGGTCTTCAACAATTTCATTTATTTCTTTAAACAAAAAAGATTATTGCAAAAATGTTGTGCATGTAGTGCTTTTGTTTAACTTCCTGTCTTTAGGAAGTACATTTACACGCTACAAGTTTGAAGAGAAAATATCATGTATTAGTATTGATTTATTGCTTTTGCTAACATAAATGAAGGAAATGTGTCTAATGAAAACGCTGCTAATTATTTTTCATTTATGCTGGGGCTTAAATAATAGAAGAGAATACTATTAGACAAATTAATGTATGACGATATGATGATAAATAGGCAATTTTATATGCTTCAAAAACTGAAAATATTTTTTCACAAAACCTATCAAATGTAGACCTAATTCATACATTTTCAACCTTCTTCAGTTTGAGGTATATCGAATCAATATTTAAATTATTATTTTTGTCGAAATTTATTGAGCTGCTGATTTGAAAATCCAGAAAAGTGACACGCAATATACTAAAGCGGTGGTGTCGATCATAAGATCTACTGTCAAGGCTGCTACTTCGAAGATTGAAATATTTTGTGATAAAGGTCTGTTTCTTTTCATAATAATCTTTCTGTTGATACCAAACAACCAATTATAAACATGCGATTTACATATTTTGCATCTACAATGCAAGTTGTAAAAAGAGACACGGACTACCCCCATATGACTGTCCGTGTAGTTTTCCCCTTTATCATATAATTATCCACTGAATCAGCTTCCAATTGGCCCGGGACCAGCAATTTTTCCTCAATTCATCGAGTTTTATATTTAAAGTAAATGGGCAAAAATGTAAAAGGCAAATCATCTAATCCTTATTTTTCTTATCAGTAAGCGGAAATTTAAGACTAAAAATATTAATTTGATCTTTATTTTATCAAATGAAAAAAATTGTGATAGTTATTAGTCTAAAACACAACAAAATATCTATATTCTTCTTGTTTCATCTGTTCATGGCGCTGATGAATGAATGATAAAACACAAGTAAAAATCCAGGTAAAATCTTTGACTGAAAGCAGACTATAATTGCTATCACAACACAATTCACACCTATTGTTCTATACCCAATTATCAAATGTGTGCAAAACGGGAACACACCATCTCCAAGCGCTATACCTAATTAACACCTACTTGGTCATTTAAATGGCTCTAGGCATTAGACACGGGACCGGAGTCGGGGGTTGTTTATTCAGGCGACACTTGTCCTGCAAGGTGATAATCGTGTGATGTTGACCTACCCAATACCTAATCTATAATTAACACCAACAATTTTACGATAATTTGGAGACGCAATGAAAATGAGAAATGATGAAACGATACTATTGAGTCATGGTCAAATTTAAGAATTATAAAACTGTAAAAATTATGCTTATCAGAATAATTGTCATTATAATGATTACTGCTGAACTAGTTCTTCGACTGGTGAGGGAACCATACAGTAGGAACAATGGGTGATATTCAGTTATCTCATTAATGATATGTCCATCGACTCGCGGTCCAGTAGTACTGAGCAATCTGGATTTAATATAATGCATAAAATAAATAATTATTATGAATTCATTCAATATTTGTTTGTATTTAGTTTTTAAAACATTCAGTTCTGTATATATTTAACTGAAAAGAAAAAGTTGCTTAAGCACGTGCGTATGGTTACCACTTAATAAAAGGCTAAATCATATCCGGTAAGACTATATTTTTAAACCCGTTGGTCAAACCGAAAATTCCGAACTCTTGAAAAGTTGAACTCTTAATACCTCGAAGTTTTTCCTTGGTCCCATGAACTTCGAGAGTTACCTGTATATGTAAGCTCCCTCATGTTATTACACCAAATTAATCGGTAATCTGCTATAGGGTAACTACAGTAGCCATGGGTGACCTTAATATAAGTGCACGATTGATATTATGTGGTTTTAAGATTCATCACGTTTTAATACATCTTTTTTATATACAAAATTTGGAGAAAGACATTTATTAAAGTTTGCAAAATAATTTTGTTAGTTGCAGATTTAGACCTGACTGAAACAGATGAAAGTAGTATGATGGATTGGGAAGGTGTTCAAAAAGATGAACCTGAACCAAAACATTATGCACCAAAGAAAAGACTTCAGCCAAAACCAAGGCCAACATATCAAACCCAAGTTGCAATCCCACCTAAAAAAATCTTTGGACAATCTGGTGAAGATACATCTAAAGGTATCTCTCAACTCCTTTGTATGCAATTCAGTTTTAAAAATCTCTTGTATCTGTGTTTATTACTGTAATTAAAGCTAAGGACTACCCGTAAAAGGCATTTTTCGTCATATTTCTCTTTCTTCGCCTATCCCAACAATTCCTACACTATATAAACGGCAGACTTCTTAACAGTTCAAAGTATTTCACCTTAGAGGTCTGACTTGTGTGGATGTAGACCTTGTGTTGCTTGCTTGCAATAAAATTATCAAAGGACTATATATATATATGGTTTGGGCCTAAAATGGCCTCCAAAAATGAACATTGGCATTGGTAATTCTTTGTTTTATTTGAACAAAAATACATGTGAAATTTTTTTCATAATTTTCAGTTTGATTTTGATGCCCAGAATTTAAAAATATGACATCATAAAGTTACCCTTTTCCCGCCATTTTCTCATTTTTAGCATGAAACGGCTTGTTTTAAATTAAAGCAGATTTGCTTTAAGGAAACATTGAGCGACTGCTTGAACAAACAAAATATTTTCACCAAAAATGTATTTCTCCAATACTTATAAGTGACAAAGAGTTTGTTCTTCTTCAAAGAGTCACTCTATATTTCCCATTCGAAAAAAGATAAGAAAATGTCAAATTTTTGATTTTGATTGAATTATAAAAACAGTGTCACTTCTGACATCATATACTGCCAGTGAGTGCATATAAATCAAATGAATAGGTGAAAAACATATTTCATGTCAACTCTTTTATAAAATAACACAACAAATTAATGCACCTGAATCATTTTAAAAATAGCAATTGAGGCGGCCAAATTTGACTAATATCATATATAGGGTGATTTAACCATGCATCGGACACATACCTTGGATCGGACAACTTTGTATATTCCTGAATTAGAACAAATGAACTTAATCATTATTAAGAATTTGACAGTCACATTGTCAAAGAAATAGCAATATAGACATCGTAAAATGACATCAAATACGCCATTATTGAAAATTTACTTACGAAGATTTTACACTAAAGCATGATTTGAATGTTGTGCGTTTGATTGTAAATTAGTGAAAATGCAGTCTCTGCGTAAAATAATTAGAAAGAAGTAAGTTTTGAAACATAATTTGATTAAAATAAGTCCAAGAAATTTGAACAATTAATGTCAAGGTCATTATTGCACCATATGTTCATTTCATTAGGATCGGACACAAATTAACCATGCATCGGACAGTTTTCACTGCATGATTTCTTCTAATAATATGGATATTATGTGCCCATTCCTTGTGATATACTTTAAATGTGAAGTAAAATAAAAATTTAAAAAATAATTGATACAAACATTTTCCTCAAACCACATAAAAATCGAGTTTTACGGACACACCATTTTTAGTCCAAAGTTCCTGTAGGAGCTGGCACGATAAAGAACCCCTTATGATAAATATGTCTAAACAGAAGCACTAGTCTTAATTCCTATATGTATATTTGAGGATTTACATTAAAAGAAATATGAATAGCAATTGAATAAATTAATATTTCCGAACCTTTGTATTTTTGCATTAAAACCACACGGTGTAGTACCTAAACGGCTGCTATCAGTAAAAAACAGCGTTCGGTGTTTCTATTCGAAAATTGAACGGTTGCTAGTTGAAAAAACCATGCATGAAACGCATGGATCAAGCCACTAAATTGACGAAAAATGTACCCAAACCATGTAAGTGTTTGAATAATCCGTGTGCACGGAACATGTAAGGTATTATTATAATATTTTATACATGTAGTTTGGAAAATAGTCCTATGAATAACCAGAAATAGAGAAATTTCCTAGGTCGGTGACGAACTAAAAGGCTGTTACAACCAAGTTTTAAGCTGATATTTTCATCTACAAATCATAGTTTGTTTGTTCTATATTATGAAAAAAAGCATTTATCTATTCTGATTCGTTAAGTAATACAAAATAAACAAGAAAGTATATTTTGATCGAAAGAATTTGACAACAAATGATTTTTTAAAGTTACGGTTGCTATTTGAAATACTGATATGTTCGCACCGGCTATAAACTGAATACGATGCACCGGCTATTATATGAAACTTAAATTTCTTTTCCAGCTAGAAAAAGAAAACCAAACTTATTGCTGCACAAGCTTAAAAAATCTAAAACACATCACACAGTATGTGACATCAAGTGCTTCAACGATTTCAACTCGACCAAATCGCGTTCAACCACGCAGCGCTAATCTACGAAATGCACCCTTAAAAGCCATGATTCCACAGTAACCTATGACATATTAAGTCTGACCAAAGTTACTGTTTCTTTCACCTTTGAGCCATTTTTTTTTTTTACAAAATACACATAAAGAGAATAAGAAAATTTAAAATCAATTTAAAGAAAAATATTGAATATTTGTTTATGGAGGGTATCCCTTTTTTACCAGGAGATTTTCACAGGAATAAAAACAGATTTCTAATGGAGATTTGTAATTGGAAAATCTGAT
This sequence comes from Magallana gigas, assembly GCF_902806645.1. Lineage (NCBI taxonomy): Eukaryota > Metazoa > Mollusca > Bivalvia > Ostreida > Ostreidae > Magallana > Magallana gigas. Next base: position 43,801,366 of record NC_047565.1, on the reverse strand, counting down.
ATCTTTATCCCATTCGGAAGTGTTTCAGAACACCTTAACATGATTTTCTATTGATATCATATGGGTATCAGAGTTCAAAATTCACTATATATACCGGTATACATCTAAAAAAAAATGCAAGTAAGTATTTCCAAATTGCAAAGTTAAAATTTGTGTTACTCGCAAAAAATTATGATGTACTGCTGCATACAGGGAAATATTCGCCCGTTTTATTTTCGCCCCTTTCGCCTCTTTTGTCAGCGGGCAAGTACTGCGCAAACATTAACTAACCTCATGCGGAACGATATTATTTTCATGAAATGTAAAAAATTAATAAAGGATGGAATGTGTACATTTATATGTAGGTCATACAGGTAAACAGTCTCAACTTCTCGGGCACTGCTAGCTCACATCACGACAGATAGTAAAACATAATGGATTTAAAGCTATACACGCTATAATTTGCGTCAATTTTGAATAAAGGGGAAAATGTTTGTGTTTGATTACTAATAAAAGTTACCTTTATTCTGTTAATTATAATGCTCAATTCGATCACGTAACAAATATATCAAATATTTAACAATAAAAAATATTTATTTTCCTGCCAGGAAAGTAATGCCTCCTCGTGAATATCAATCTATCACGTGATAGCGACAGCTAAATTTAGCCTATCATACCAAAACTGGTGAAGGGTCAACATCTTCATAATTGTGATAGTTTCATAAAGGAAAGGATATTTTCAGTAAAGCGTAAATTTGTCCGATATACGAGTGCAAACAAAAGAAAAAAATACAAGCCTGTGAGTAGATATGAATACTTCCTTAAAAAAAAGACGTAGACCTGTGTTTTTCCCCTGTGTGCTATTTATAGATCCTATAAGTGTTAATGCAGAATTAAGGGTATCGTGAATGACAAACGTATTTTACTCATTATACATGTATGTATTTCAAATTAACAACTGTTAAGCATATTAAAAATCAAGTTGGATATTTAATTAGGCAAACAATAACGACCACCTAGTTCTCCGCGGACATGCGCAATGAGGTCGGTTTGCTCTTCCTTCATCAATATTCATAAAAAGGTATATTTTCCTGGCAGGAAAATAAACAATTAAAAATCTGTATCTTTGTAACGAGATGGAATTCACCATTGTCATTTACAGATTAAGGATAACTTTTATAAGTAGACAAACACATGCGTTTTCACTGTCATTCAAAATTGACGTAAATTATAGCGTGTATAGCTTTAAATCAAATTCTATAAAAAAAAAAAAAAAAAGGGGGGGATGTCATGAACGACTATGTAATACATTCCACAGGTGCATGAGGACGGGACCCCCCCCCCCCCACCCCATCCACAACAATATTCACCCCACATTTCCCAGTTATTTTTTCATCATTTATTTTTTTAAATTATATGTTGATGTATTGTATGCTACACTAAGAATTCACAATTAACGCGAAACAAGCTATTTATAAAAAATATTCCAGTGTTATTTTTTTATACATAGCTTATTTCGCGTTAATTGTGATTTTTTCTAGTGCAGCATACATCGACTTATAATTAAAAAAATAATTGATGAAAAAATAACTCGGGAATTTGAAGGGGTGAATATTGGGGGGAGGGGGGTCCCGTCACCAAGCACCTGTGATACATTCGAGGTGGTTTCGAGCTCTGTTCGAAAGGTCGGAAAAATGCGAAAGACGTATTTTTAAACGGTTACTGTAGAATAACATATAACTGTATGATTCAATGCATATTGATAATATACATGGATGTTATTTCATTGAGGTTAGAAAGTGCACATTTCCAATTTAAACCGGTGTCGTTGTCTAATAGTAGCCGTAACATACGACTTATCGAGTAAAATCGTCATAGTTTTTATACAAACAAAGAAAATGGATAATTCTTGCAATCAAACTATTCTGTGTACAAATATTAAGAAATCAGTCGCTTCAATTTTAAAAAAAAACTTTGATTTTGGCGCAATCATGTCCAAAAACTTAATTCGACTGCACATGTGCCCAAATCAACGACAGTTATTCACAAAGTTTTAAGTCAATTCTTCATCTTGTATGTAGGTAGCTGGATATTTTAGTGTTGAAATGTGTGTTACGTTCCGTAAGGGTTGTCAAGTTTGCAGGTTAATTAAAATCTTTGAGAAAATGAGCATTTTGTTCAATCTGAAAAGAAAAATACTTACTTTGTCGGACATCTTTTTCAGCTAGTAACCGTATAATATTCGAATAGAAACAGCGAACGTCGTTTTTTTACGGATAGCAACCGTTTAGGTACTACACCGTGAACCAGAAAATGTTGTTATTTTTAATCTCTACTGCACTGCTATAGCTGTCCGATGCTTGGTAAATATTGTCCGATCCATGGTGAAATAGTTCAACACTTCATTAATTTGTTTTATTTTCTACATTTTTAACAATTTCACAATTTTTTCTCCAATAATGAAGCAAGGGGAAAACCTGTACCTGTTAAAACAAGTTTTATTTATATTTGGACGATATTTAATGCGTGAACAAAGGGAAAAATCCAAAGGTGTCCGATGCATGGTGAAATCACCCTAGTTCTTTACTTTTCTTTGAAGAAAACAATCACCGAATAAATAGGTACGAATGTTGTTAAAAAGTTTGTAGACAAGTTGGTTGTGAGCAACCTATTTACATGATACCAGCGAAACTTTTCAGATTTAAACTTACCGTAGTTTTAGCTCACCTAAAACAAAGATATAAGTAGCTTTTCTGATCACCTACTGTTTGTTGTCCTTTTGTCTGTCTGTCCGTAAAGTTTACACATTTTTGATTTCTTAATTAAAACCACTGGACCAAACTACATAAGTGAGATTTTGGAATATGCAAGATGTGCTTCTGATGATTTTACTCAGATATTAATTCCTAATGTTTGAATAGGAATTTGCATTATAACTTTTCATGAGCAATGTTCAGCTTTAACTTTTGAAAGTGAAAGAGTAATTTTTTTAGCTCACCTGAGCTATTCTGATCACATTTTGTCCGTCGTCTGTCTGTCCGTCCGTCTGTCTGTCTGTCCGTCTGTAAACTTTTTACATTTTGAACTTTTTCTCTAAAACCGCTTGGCCAATTTCAACCAAATTTGGCACAAAGCATCCTTATGGTATGGCAAATATGAATTGCAGAAAAGAAACACCAATCTTTGTTCAAAGCGGAGACAACCTCGAAACTGTAGAAAAAAAGGGGGGATGCATTTTAAAAAATCTTCTTTTAAAGAACTGCTGGGTCAAATTCAACGCAATTTAAGTATAAATTGCAAAAATTAAGGGCCAATCTTTTTCCGAATGTGGGTTACATGTATAACGGAAAAAATAATTGGATGGGGTGGGCTTCGATCAGTTTAAAAACTTCGGGTTCGGTATTCCATATCTCAAAAACCTGACCAATCTGACCAAAATAAATTTGGTTGTTGTGTAACAGTTTGCGTGCAAAAGGAATATTTAAAACATGCAAGATACATTAATGCCGATTTGTGAAGTAAATTGAGATTAAATATTCCAATGCATTGACTTTTTCACCTTAAATGGTGGTTTTTGCTTGTTTTGATGTTCGTTTCGTTTTCATGAATTACGGTTTGTAACTTAGGGGAACTATCGCCTGTATTTTGTAATTTTTACGTAACAATCAAACATGGACATCGGTAAATAAGACAGCTGACTGTTACTTGCGGAAAATAAGATACATGAACAGGTAAGGTACTTTAACAACTAAAATACAAATTCTAATGGTAATACGGTATGGTCTGGTCTTTGAGTAATAGTTGATTACTGCAATGTGTTTTAGGCTAGTTGTCAGTTTTTTCTCTAGTCTATTCAGTCTAATCGGAGATTAATTTTGCTGATGGAAATACTAAGACTAAGTTTGTGTACATGTAGCAGAGACATAAATAATTGTTAGCTCACCTGAGGTGAAATATACAGAGAAATATCTTTGAAAATATTCTTCTCAAAAATCAATTGGCCAGAAAAGCTGTAACTTGTGTGGAAGCATCCTCATGTAGTGTAGATTCAAACTTGTCCAAACAATGATCATCGGGGGTACGGTGGGGCCCAAATTTGGGATCAAATTTTTAGATAAAAATGTATAGAGAAAAATCATTAAAAAGCTTCTTCTCAAAAAACCAGTTCGCCAATAAAGCTGTAACTTGTGTGGAAGCATCTTCAGGTCGTGTAGATTCAATTTTTTTTTCAAATCATGATCCCCGGGGGTAAGATGGGGCCACAATGGGGGGTCGAAATTTTTACTTAGGAATACATAGAAAAAAATCTTCACAACAAAAACCAGTAGGCCAGAAAAGCTGTAACTTGTTCGGAAGCATCCTCCGATAATGTACATTCAAATTTGTTCAAACCATGAACCGGGGGTAGGGTGGGGCCACAGTGAGTGGGTCGGATTTTACATAGGAATACATAGTGAAAAATCTTTTCAAAATCTTTTTCTCATATACCAATTGGGCAGGAAAGCTGTAATTTGTGTGGAAGCATCCTCAGGTAGTGTTGATTCATTCTAGTTTGTTCAAACCATGATTTCAGGAGGTAGGGACACTGGGTTGGGCCACCATAGGGGGGTCAAATTATGTTGGTGCATGTAATTCGGCACGATCTCTACGTAATGGTTGATTAACGCAACATGTTCTATTAAGATGCTCAGCAATTTCAATCTAAACGGAGATTATTCTCGCTGCTAGAAATATATAGCTAAAGTATATATATGATGAAATATAAATTGAGTTTTTTCTTTGTTTTAGTGCAGCTTTCTCTTGTTTTAATTGTTTACAAATTCCTATAATTTTACTAACCTGAAAGTCAAGCTTCGAGTTATAAGCAAGATACAGAGCTTTGCGCAAATTTAAAATTCTTAAGTTGAATGTAATAAACTTATGTGAACAAAAACATGTCTCAAACCAAGCTATGTCTCTTGCTTATGATTCTACGATTGACGCTGAAATTTTGGTTGATCAATAGAAATGTCTTGCTAAAAGGATGATATGCTGTAACTACTTTCTGGTGCCCCTTCTTCAACGATGACTTGCATAAAATCTACACAAATTTTTAATACTTTTTCGAACACAAGTAAATGAAAACGACGCCTTATAAACAGTTTCCATAGTCCTGACACATTATTCTTATGAGGATAAAAGCATTATCGGTGTTCTTGAAAAATTATTGCAACGGAAAATCATCTTTGTACGTATTTGTTGTTTTTTAATAAAGATGAAAATAATGGATGGGCCTTGATACAATAGAGCGACATGCCTGCCAATACACTAGTTTGAATTATACCTCTTTAACATACGTAACAACATTTTTCAGTTAAGTTTATTCTTCAATCAAGTGAGTAAAGTAAGGGATATGAAACGTCATACGAAATGAACTCATGCCTGGTAAATGACAATTGTCTTTAATGGAGAAGGTCAATTAAATTTTTCAATATTTTAATTTGAGGAATTGAGTGCATTTATTCTGGTGTATTGAGGTACATTTTTCTTCTTTCACATATAGGATTTTTTAAAAATACATTAACTAGTAAGTAATGGAGGGAGAAAATGTACTTTATTCTCTCATGTACTTTAATCGTTTTATAAAGTGATTGATGGGGGGGGGGGGGCTAAAATAAAGGGAGTTGGAAGTTAACTGTGAACACCAACTGAAAATTTAGTTATTTATATAGCATATGATCTTATTTTCGGTAAAAACGGTATTCCAGAAAGGTAAATATGTCAAAGATTAAGTATATGCAAAAATAAGTGAAAATTTGGATATTCATTTTTGGTTAATCTACCGAGGGGCCACATGGCACAATATCCTTTGAACGCCCATATAAAGCCAGTGTTGCTCAGGTGAGCGATGTGGCCCATTAAGCCTCTTGTTTTCTACACTGGTATACTGGCCTTATTGATTAGACTTGGAATTTCGTAAAGGGCTGCTTGTTATTCCAAAAATCTGATTTGAATTTAGAAATGGTCGATGCATTTGTTAAAGGAAAGTCGGAGATTGTGATATTGTAATTAGCCAAAGAGCTTCCCTAAAGCCCAAACATGTTGACATACTTATATTTTTAGCAAAGAATTTGAAGTAGGCCCTGTTGCAGTTGTAATTATGTCTCCCAGCGGGATGACAAAATCAGTCAAAACGTTCATCCCATATAGAATCTATGAAAAATATTTAATAATTGTTGCATGTTTTATTTTCTTGTTTCACCAGATCAGTGAAGTGCTTAAAATGTATTTTGTCAATGTACCTAATTAACTGACTACTTGTGTCTTATTTTGGTTGATGATAAATCATCTAGTTTTTCAAGGTTTTTTTTTATTTAAACAGTCTATAATTTGACAACAAAAATGACTCATTCTTTTATTGATAGACTTCCTTTGTATAGAATAGAATTCTTTTTACAGACTTATAGTGCAAATGAATTATGTATATAAATGTATCAATTACAGTCAATTAACATTTTAAAAATTCCAAAGTTTTATAAAGGAAAATATTGCAATACATATTGTAATACATTTTGAAATATCGCAATATATCGCAATACAAAATATCTACCCAATACCCAGCCCAACATACACAGTAAAGTCTTAGGTTCTAGTTCTCATCATGTATAGGGATTGAAAATAAAAGTTTAACAGTCGTTCTCTCAGAAGTTTGTGTTATGGATGCTATCTTTAAATTTAATTTTTTTCAGTTTACTTTCTAAAATATGATACATGTACTTTATATGTGTTTATTTACAACCAGGGACATATAAGCAACTATCAAATGTCTGGCGTGACGCAATTTCAAATCAATCTTCTTTTATTCTATGGAAACATTAACACAATATCCTTGAGAAAATAAGGATTTTTTTTTTACTTCATTCCCATATAGGATCATAATTACGATGATTAAATTCTCACATATTCCATGTCCACAATGACATTAAAATCAGGTTTTTATTTCGGTATATCGCATTCAGTTTTGAACATGATAATTTAAAATTTCTGGAACAGATCCATATCAATAAGATGAAGATATTCATTTGCTTTAATAAAAATAAGCAGTGTTTTACAGGATTTTTTTATTTGAATATTTTTATCTTACAAAGAGTGTCAAGCAAGTTTTTATATTAATGTCTCTCTTTGGTACAGATGTTTCACGCGATTGGGTCCTTAATGTTGGAGGAAAATGCAAAATTTGCGAATTTTTTCAAAACGTGCATGATATTTTGGGAAGTAAATGTAAACATGGTGTTAAGGAGGTTGCTAATCTCGTTACTTATTTACGTCCTCTTCCAACGTATTTCTTTGGAGATTATAAATTTAATTTTGAAAAATGTCATTCATGTAAGAAATGATCATGAAATCTTAAAAAAAAGAAAAGAAATTGAAGAAGTTGTGTTGATTCCGAAAGGTAGCTGTACAGCTTCAAAACAGGATAAGATTATAGAAAACTGTCAGTTATTTATTAAAAAATTAGCACTGCTTGTTGTCAGCTGGCGAGTCTCCTTTTCTGTTCACAGGCTCCTGGTGTTATATATTTTTCTCATATTAAAAATAATAGCCCCTTTTTAATAATACATGAAGAACCAATCACTGCCATATAAGATTTATTGAACACTGTGCAGTCAATTCAGCCTGGGTTTTGATTATAATTAAGCTGTAATTATACCCGCACTTTCTAAAGAAAGTTCGGGTATATTGTTGTTACTCTGGTCCGTCCGTCTGTCACGTTTTACTTTCTCAAACTGCTTTTACATCTTATAAACCAGCAAACTGAACTCTTGGAGTTTGATGTTGGGTATCATGTTGTTTTGTAAAAAGGATTCAAAAATTCTCTGTTAGTCCTGGGGGTCAAATAATTTCCACAAAAAACCTTCTTCCTCGAACTCCTCCTACATTTTCAACAGTAGACAAATCATCTTTTGGAATATGTTTTAGAGTATCCTATAGATGCGCAATAAGGTTTCGGAATTTTCAATTTTGTCCTGGGGGTCATTTGATGGCTAAAAATGACGTTTTTTTTACAAAAAAAAAACTGGTTTCAAAAACGTCATTTTTTTTTGGCAGTAGCCAAATGATCTTCTAGAATATGATTGGGGGTGTCATATTGAGGTGTGATCAGGTTCCAGAATTTTTTTTTATTAAGGGGATCAGTGGGCAACAAAAAATGACGTTTTTTTTGGCAAAAAAAGTATGGTTCCCAGGACTCCTCTTACAAATTTGGAGTAGCTACGTCATTTCTTGGGATATAATTGGGGCTGTCCTATAGATGTGCAATAAGGTTTTAAAAATTTTAATTTCATCCAGGGAGTCAAATGGTAGCAGAAATTTGATGTTTATCACTTAAAAATAAACATAGATCCAAGAGCTCCTATTATGATTTAATGGATAGACAAATGATATCTTGGGATATGATAGGGACTGTTCTATAGATGTTCAGTAAGGTTTTAAAAATTTAAATTTCATCCAGGGAGTCAAAAAGTAGCAGAAAATTGATGTTTATCACTTCAAAAAAACATATATCCTAAAACTCCTTTTATAATTTAATGGATAGACACATCATATCTTGGGATATGATAGGAACTGTTCCATAGATGTGCATTACGGTTTTGAAAAATTAAATTTAACCCTGAGGCCCATTACCTACATACCTTTTGATGCCCTTTAAGGATCAAGAATATATATGGTTAAGGGGTGGGGATCTCAACCGTTTTCGAGATATTCGTACACTTCCTGTTTGAGGGGGGTCATGACCATCCCCGGGGCTCATGACCTACATACCGTTTGATGACCCTTGACACAAGGAACAAGAATATATATGGTTTAAGGGTAAGGATCTGAACTGTTTTGAAGATATTAAGGGACTTGCTGTTTGAGGGTGTCAAGACCACCCACAGGGCCCATGACCTACATGACATTTGATGCCCCATGACATCAGAAACATGAATATATATGGTTTAGGGGTCATGATTATAACAGTTTCTGAGATATATTGTAATTTCAAATTCCTGGGGGGTGGGGATGACCCCAGGGGTCAGATCTAGTAAACCCTATATATTGCCAATAACAGTCAATATATGATTATGAAAACCCTATATTAATATCTTTGTCCGTTTTCAAGTTACCATTTACAATAGAGTCTACGATTCTTCCTACAAGGTTCAATGTTAGACCCAACACCCTTTTGACCACCCCCCACCCCGAAAAAAAGTGGGTGTCTAACCCAAAATGAGAAAAATCAAACCAGGGTGCACAACTAGATATGCAGGCCTATCATATCCTAGAGTTTTGTACAATTCTGTTCAGCCATCTCTGAGAAACAAGTTCAGAGCGGGAAAGAAGAAAAAGAAGAAGACGAAGAATAATAATACATGTATTAAGAACCGTACAAGAACAATAAGTCTCCAAATTTCATTCGGGAGACTTAATAATAAAGATTAAATAGAGATAGGATCATCAAACATCAATAATTTAAAGATAATTGACAATTTCTGATTCTAAGGGGGTCAGCATGACCCCTTAGGGTCATGACTTACATGCCATAATGATCTGATGTACCATGACCTAAGGAGGAATAATATCTTCGGATTAAGGTGGGGATCTCAATGGTTTTTATGATATTTGATAATTTTAGGAAGAGCACTTGAGATCATGACCTACATACCATCTGAAATGCCTTGAACAAAGAAACAATAATATAATATGTACATGATATATGATTCAATTTAGGAACCCAGATAGAGATCAATCATCTATGTTTTGTAATACATCCTATGTATATACATGTATTAGTTTGTGTTTTGTTCTATACTATTCATGTTTATGACTGTAGTATGGCTTAGTCTTATTTTAAATTCCATTAAAAAATTGTCAAATATATAACTTGGAACCCCCACCCCCACACTCAAATATATAAACTCAAATATAAACTGTTCTCCCCCCCCTTAATTGTCAAATCTATTGAAATCAAAACATAATTTGGGTGTCTAAAAACTTTTTTAAACTGGTAAAAAATGTTATTCTTAAAAAAAAATAACATTACACCTTGCATAATTGAGAAATGATCTATTGAGATATGATCAGAGGTCATATTTCTCCAATGGGATCAATAACTAGTATTCATTGGCAATTAAGTTAAAATTAATAACAATAAATGATTCAAATTATAAATGTTTATATTCCACATTCACACCCCCCCCCCCCCAATCTCACCTGCTTCTAAAGATTCAGTCTTCTTAATACATTCTAACATGTGTACAGTCGCAAATTTTAAATCATTTCTTTTTCTCTCCTGATGCACATTAACATTTTGGAAATTGCTTAATTCAATTTTTAAGATTTATAAACAAAATGTTATATGCATGTGTATTTGACTATTTGGGGCAATTGTAAAGTCTCCTAAACAAAGCAGTGACATCATTAGGCTAGGAATTACCCACATGGATCAAACACTACTGTAACATAAGAATAAGATAAAATACTTTATTATTTCTAGTTCTAGAATGTCAGGGTGTCTCCAAGAGGGCATAATCTATATACAATTTTACGCGCAATGACACAAAGAACAAGAATAAATTATATGGTTTAGGGACGAGGATCTCAGATCTCAGAAGTTAACAAATTATAGTGTATCGATAATCATTTCCTATTTCCCTATTTCATAAAGGCGAGGGGGGGGGGGTTAAAGACAACACCTGGGGGTCATTAATGTACTTTACACCATTTGATACATCATAATGACATTAGAAGATATTTTGTATTTTCCTGTTTCGTGGGGTCAGACCAGTCCCATAAGGTCATGGAGTTCATTAATTGTATTTGATGCATTATAATTCATTAAAAAGAAATACTCCTTCCTTCCTATTATAACTCATATAAAAATGATAAGTGTCTACACTTACTTACATGTAATACACAACATTAATAAGAAATTGTTTAAACAGGGTCAATATGGGGTCAACTCAATAGTGCAAGTCTGACAAATGAAAAAAATAACTTTTGCAACTAAAATGACAGAAACTTTACAAATGCGATAGGATAGGTAACGATGATAAGCTTATTTAAATATTAAAAGATGATGATACAGTATGCTGTCAAAGGGATATCACATTTAGAAAGTGAAAGTAGAACTTATGTATGCTGGCATCTCATTATATTGTGCTACTGCTACTACATGTACTATGCCTACCTAAATTGGTCAACATCATAATGATAATCCAATTAAAACACAATAATGAATTCCTTTAGCTGATCTTAACTAATCCTTTTCTGCATATGGAAAACACAGACATGTATGTATACACGTGAACTGGCCCATCTAATCGAAGAGCTGGGTAAAACTAGTACCCGCTAATGAGACCTGCAGACCTGTGTTGTGAACATACATGTAACTTCAGACAAAGATCAGATATTTGTAACATGCATGTATTTTTATGACCTATTCTTCAAATCCACTTGCACTATTTTATTAGGTAAATAACAGCTTTAAGGTGGTGCAGGACACCTGCATATTGTGATGTATATACTTCCTATTGAGATAAACAATAAAGTATATTAAATATTAATTAAATATCTACCCCCAAATAATGTTACCTAACATTGAAGCGCAATGGGTTAGAGCGTTTACATGTCTATAAGAGCATTGGGGTCCAAGGTGTATATTTGGTAATTCTACAATTGATATAAATGCATTTTCATGGAGAGGGGGGGGGGGCTAGACCCCTCATTCCCACCCCTTCTCTAAATCTGTGCATACGATGATGTACATGTAGGCACACAGAAGCAAATCTAAAACCGGCAACTGCCACGGGGAAGGGGAATAATTTAATTTTTGATTTTGTTTGTAATAATTATTTAGACCATTATACTTTCTATGACATTAACTGTTAAGATTATTGATTAACTTCACTGCAAACAGTTCAACCCCAAATTGCACATCAAGTGCTGCTCATGTGTATGGGAAGGGATCTCATCCTTCAGTTATGAAAATTATAATTTTTAAATGTATTACCGGAGCTTGCATGTGGCCTTGATTTTTAAATTAAACTGGTACAAAACAGCGTTATTTAGGGGCAAACACTTTGTGCGGGTATTACTGTCTAATGACAGCATCTAGTTTTATTTGGTGCTCATCGCAAGCATCACCCAAAACCTTAGGCTTCTACCAATTCAACTAAAAAGACTTTGCTTGGCATAATTTTTTAATGTGGCATCTGTCTTAAGTAACACAGAGTGAATGATTCTTCTCCTCAAACAAAGCTTGCTTACACTGAGGTATAGTTCTGGTTGATTGCTTTTACATTTAATGAAGTATATATTTTTTCCATTGATATCTTTAATTCAAAGAGTAAATGCGCATTTAAGGAAGAAGATCAAAGTTAAATATATAATATGGGAAATTCTGCATAATATAAAACGGTGTTTATAAATGCCATTAATTTTAAAGTATGCCAATTGGTTGGATCAAACCAGAGCATTAAACATCATGTGTGACATAGCCAGCGATATAACCTACTGAGCTATCCAGAACTTGCACTTTTCTATGTAAAATTAGACTTCTTCGATAAAAATCAGTTTCTGAAATTTTTGGAGTTTTGGGTTTTTTTTTTTTGGCAAAATTTGACCCCAGGAACGGGGTGCCCTAAAAAAATCTATCTAAATTTATTCCTTTGAACAAAACCTATTAAAATATCTAAGATTTTTTAAAGGGGCAGGTCCTGAAGGATATCTAGGTCAAAAACCATGCAGAAATAAACCAGTTTACTGAAAAAATGTTGCTTTAGCCAACTTTAAAGATTAATGATAAAATTGCAAGAACAATGTGATAGGTTCAAAATGCAGATTCAAAAAAATTAGTAATATATACAATCGAAAATAACCAAAAAACTTTCCTGGTTTTCAAAAGTGTTTTTTTCTTCTGAGAAATCCATCTCCCATATAGGTATATTCTTATGTTATTTGCAATAGCTCTTTTTTTATCTTTGATTGCTCATATCTCATCTTTTATAATATTCAAATATATAATTTGTTTGATTAGTTCTGTATTAGAAGAAGGTTTAAAAATACGCAGCACAGTTAAGGCTGTCAATAAACTCCGTTCAGACAAAAAGTACGGGAAATGTGCATTATGACATCACAGTATATTACAAACCTCGAAAGTACTTATTAATCTATTTATTAGTAAAATTAACTTATACTTATCTTTTAATTTAAAACAACAAATGCTATTACTTACAATTTTGATGTCCGTTATATCGTACACACTGAAAAATAAGCGAGATGTCGTTCTCGCTGTACTACAAAATATGACGTCATATGCTTCAAAATGACGCATTAAGTTAAATCATTGAAGGCTATCGTGCAGTTTTATAGCGAAGAAAAATAAATGTCATACATTAACGGAAAAGTATAAATGAATATTTTGTTTAAAATTATTATTAGTAGAATGCTACCTATATAGTCTTATTTTCATTTTGTTAAAAGTATGCATCGTATAAAGAAGCCACCTCGGTTTTGTATAAAATATCGTATATCTAAAATCTGAGTACCTAAATAAATCACTTAATTGCAAGGGCATACACTTACCTGATCCCGACAAACTTTTACATGTGAATTTGAAATATGCTATGTAACTTAAAAACTTCTACGATCCTTGTAAAATCTTACAAATTAATTATTTTTTAATGAAATTAACCCTGTGACCTTCAAAATTATTCAACATATGCATTATAAATTACGGTTTCTACTAACAAATATTCTTATCTTAAAAAGTTCGCACCGTTTTTCAAAATCTACGATATAACATCAAGTTATTTCATAATTCAGTTGTGAATTTTGACATGATTATGCCCTTGCAATATTGAATTTTTTAAATGACCTCAAAACCACAAATACATCTGCTTGTACCATGCGACTGCCATATCACGTGACCACTATGAACATAAAATATTGTACTGTTATATATATATTTTCGAAATATATTGCATTTGAGTGACTGTTATTGATTTTAAAAAGGACATGCCAGTTTAACTAAAGTATACGTGTTTTCATCACAAAAATTTGCCCATATTTTTACTGACCGCCTTAACTGTACTGCGTATTTTAGATATGATATTAGTGATACAATTGAAGGGTCAATAATTTATTTGATTACAATCATAAAAGTATCCTCATTTTCTGGCTTTTTCATATGCATGATATGAAAATTTATGAGGCTTTCCGAAGGGATTGGATATGATATAAATTCCCTGAAGACTCCATATTTTATCCACTCCGTCATACGCATGATTGTCAAGATTAAGCAGATGAAGCCTTTTAAAGACACTGGATGAAATATCTGGTTTCAGCGCTGCGGAAACCCTTTGGAAACTCTGCGGAAACTTAAGGTTACTTAAAGTTTCCGACAGGTTTCAGCACGGAAACTTCAAGTTTCATTAAGTTTCTGCAGTGCTGAAACTTAGGCTGTCCATGAATCCAAATGGTTTCCGCAACGGAAACTTACTGAAACTTGAAGTTTCTGCATAGTTTCAACCTCCATATACAATTGGGAAACATATTGTTTACAAAGGGTTTCCGCAACAGAAACTTACTGAAACTTTTTATATTTTTGCTTTCACAAAAGCTGAGCAAGGTTTCTACTTTATGTAAAAACAAAACAATTTCAAACAGTTCCAAATTTATTCTGATCAAAAATCTGAAATTGTTTCCATTAATAAATAAAATACAGCCAAGATACAATAATGGAGAAACATCCATATGGCAATTCCCTTATTAGGGACTTTTATTTAAAAAATGATAAAATATATTGCACAAGAAAAAAAAACTCCCATAGAAATCTTTACATTTGTATTTTTTTTTTCATCTCGATTAAATGCCTATCAAATCTCCCTTTAAAAATGCAACAAAGATCTTACTTTTTTAAAAATATGAATGCAATTTACAAAATAACTGCACGTACATGAATAAACAAAGAAAACTTCACTGTTACATGAACATGATACACTTGTCTCAATTTGTTTTGAACTACAATGAATATGTACACCATAAACTATTTTTGAAAAGTCTAAAGTATCCATCTTTAAAAAAAAATACACTACAAGATAGTAGTTGATTTTAGAGGTATGACCCAGATTTGATTTGAATATGTCAATAAATTCCAAAATGAGGTCAAGTGACCCACTTACAAGTTGGGATAAACCTTTTCTTTGTTAGTAATATAATCTAATGTTTTACAATAGAACAGGATTTGATATCATTTTTTTGATAATCCATTAAGTCCAAAGTGAACTTTTCATTTCCACCCATGATGTACCAACTGATCAGATTTTAATATCATAAGCCTGTCAGTATTTAATAGATGACCCAGAGGGAGATATGAAAAGCTTGTTGGCCAATAAAAAGCTAACAATGGAGCAGTCTGTCAAATCATGTGCAAAAATATGATGTACACATTTAATTAATTATGCTGATTGCAACACACTTCATTCCTGATGAATATTCTTCTTTACACACGGTTTACCTTCCTACATTTCACTACTTTACCTACATTAATATTTTTAAATCCAAGACATGAAGTAAAATATACATTGTTTATATATGACAAGTATTACTACATGTACATGTACTTGCTTTTTGTAGCATGAATGTATAAAATACAAAGTATCACACAGATCACTCACCTTACAATTCTCATCAATACCAGCATTTTACTTATGATATAAAAGCTAATTCCAATTATATATTAGTTACATAACACAGATTAAAATAAAACCAACATGGAAACAACTTTCCATCCAAGTAATTTTGTTATATAAAAATTGTAATACATGGGGTATATGTTGTCTTTATATATTTTCATATACGACATAATTGAATATTGTTTGGTGTATTTTATCATTTCTATGACCCATGCATTCATCTCCTAATGCAGTGTTTTTACATTTAAGATTGGTTTCTTAATTTTTCATATATTGCTGCAAATAAAAACTAAGTTATCAATAAATGTTTAAACAAAGAAAATGGAAAAAAAGTAGTTGACACTTATCAACTTGGAGGTGTGAGGATATATGTTACATGGAGTCTAATATTTTATGCAATATTTGCAAATATAACAAATTATTTAAGAAAATGAAAGTTAATATCTGCAAGGTCTAATCAATCATTTAATAAGTCAAAACCATGTGATTCTCTAAGATTCTAGCTTACAGACAGACATTGTAATATACTGGTATTTGATCATATAAAAAAGTACTTTTATAGTTTATAGGTTTTTTGAAATTAGAATACTTTACAGTTAAAATGTCTTGTTCTGCAGAGGTTTAGTCGGGTCGTAGAGATGTGTCCATTCGAATCAATAAGGAGTGTTCTTGGCTGTTGTTGATGTAACCCGAGTCGTAGTTTATGGAAATAGGCCTTTTTGGGGGACTTTCGAGCATTGTCCAGACCGGTGAAGCACTCATATGATCACATCATGGCTACAGCAGACTTAGTAGTTCTGGACAGTGGTAGCATTAAAATTCTTGCGATGAACTTGTTCCTTTCACTGGGCTGTACTTTATGTCTGTTCTATTTATCTTAAACATGAATAATAAAGTTTCATTTAGATTTTTAAACAATAAACATAAGTCATTCAGCCTAACATGTAATAAAAGCATTCTGAATAAAATTCTGAATACAGAAGCTACTATGCAGTTGCCAGTTGCTGTTTAAACTATGTCATATAATGACTACAGTAGTATCTGGTCTAAAATGTTTCATTTAATGTTTGAAGCTGTTATTTTCATTTTGATTCAATTATTGTTTGTTGGACAATGGAAAAACTTATCAACAATAAGTGTGTTTCACCCCCCCCCCCCCATCAACCTCCTTTTCAAGAACTTAGACCTGGATTTCCCAAAAATTACTACAGTAAATTATAAACATCCAACACATGTATAAGTTAATGGTGAAAATAATCAATTTCAAAGCAATACCTTGCGTTCACATCATCGTCCAGCTGGTCAAAACATTCACCCGAATCACCGAACAGAGGATGCAACTAATCACCGGAAACATTGACTTTGTATGCTGTCAATGCTGAAAA
Source organism: Magallana gigas (assembly GCF_902806645.1). Lineage (NCBI taxonomy): Eukaryota > Metazoa > Mollusca > Bivalvia > Ostreida > Ostreidae > Magallana > Magallana gigas. The sequence goes on along the minus strand of NC_047565.1, from coordinate 43,784,286 downwards.
AGAAAAACGTGAAAGATTTCATTTCCGGATTTAATTCATTAATTTTTTTCGTCACATTTAGAGTTTGTAAATTGTATAATGTGCGAAAGATTCATTGTTCGTCTTGTTTACCAACCAAGCATTCATATATTAGGGACGTTTATATAATTATATATGTGTATACCCTGGATAATCTTGATTATCTTGCATATAAAGTTGGTTAATGGTTAACTTGGTCAAAACGTATATTTAAAAGAGATACGGTAACAAAAATTAAAACGCCGAACCAAGTTTGAAAAAATGACCCACGCCATCTTGATTTGATGGCGCGAGATCTCGTTTACAAATGAGAGATAAATTAGAGCCTTGAAATGTTATTGGGAGTATCTATATTGTGAATTAAGTTACCTTGACATGGGTTCTTTGTTCCTGCATTATCTCCTTGTTTTAGAGGCTATTAATGCTTCTCAATTCTCCATTTTACAACAGCACCTTCTTGTCCATTTTAACCTTCGCTCGGAATCATAAAGTGCGCCAATACTGACCAATCAGAATCCGCTAAATCTTGGAAAAGTGCATCTTGGGATAGTTTAAAATGAATTATTTTTAATCAAAATTATCATTTTTTACCGAATAGTATACTTTTTACATGTATATTTATTTTAAATAAGAACTGTCGGAGTCAGTATTTCGTGGTTAAATACGACAAAGTATTGGCGTGTGTTTGTTACAATTGTATTTGTAACACGTGATTAACCAAAAAAAAATGGCCGACCGTTTGTTTACAAATGTCTAATGAAATTAAACAAGTTTTAATGAGACATATGTATCAGATTTTGTCTTTAACTATATTTTATTTACATGTACTATGTAATATGATTTTTCCAAACTAAATATGATAGAGCCATATATAGTTTACTGACAAGTTAGTCTTGACTTGTCCAATTTTCACCACAGGGGCTCGTCACGAAGTTTTTTCAACCTTCTATATCTACCACCTCTATACAATAAAATACACAAGAAAGTATCACCGGAGAGTAAACTGGAAGAAAATGCGTGAAAACTTCTAAAATTGTTGCCGATGTTTAAATTTTGCAGGTTTTCCTAAAAACTATGGTCCTTTCCCGATCTAATGATACCTAGAGTCCAGGGTTTAACGTCCGAGAAGAATTAATACGAGGCGACCGAAATCGGGAGGTAGCGATTTTTTCGAGTTTTGATTCCTCCCTTGTGTATTTTATTGTATAGAGGTGTTAGATATAGAAGGTTGAAAAAACTTCGTGACGAGCCCCTGTGGTTGAATTTACAACTACGATGAATTGATGGCAATTATTTTGCAGTTACACATATGCACTGATTAGTCATGCGATGAACAGTACGTTAAGAATACTTATGAAATTAAAATACAAACGCTTTAAACAAGCCGGGAAGTAAGACGTACACGTCGGACTGATATATAAACAAAATATAATTTTAATTATTTGGTATACTTTCTACATCAAATGTATACGAATGTATAATCAAATTTTAAAAATGGGATTAAAATCACGCGCATCACATGGCTAGTGCTGGATTTTAAACTGATTTTGTAATATAACGTATAACTTCAGTAAAATTATAAATAATGCTTATTATATCTTATAACAGAAACATGTGCATGTTTCATAAACATGTATCAATATCTGTGTTTACAGTACAGAAAGTAAATACAAAGTATAGAAATGCACGAATCACATAGACGTCGAACTGGGGGGGGGGGGGGGGGGGGGGGGGCTGGGGGGGGGGCTTAGTGCAAAGTTAGACTTAACCAATAGGCATATAGCCCCCCCCCCCCCCACTTTTTCTCGCCGGAAATTTAATTGTTCCTAAATTTACCTTGAAAGATTGAGAAGTTGGAGTAATAGGCATACTAGCCCCCCCCCCCCCCCCCCCCCCCCCCGACACAGATTAGTAATTTCATGATTTTTGGGAAAAAAATTTGGGTAGGGAAATTTATTTTCGGAAGTATATAGTATAGGTATAGGTATACCACCCCCCCCCCCCTACGGATTAGGATTTTCATGATTTTGGGAATTAGGGGTTTTTTGGGGGTTTTTCCTCAATATTTCTGAGGATTAGTCTAGCCCACCCCCACTTTCAATTTGCTTCCGACGCCAGTGAATCATGATACAGTCATACATGCAGTAAAGTCTGAAATGCATGTAAATAATTAAACAATTATTATATTAGACTCAAACTCCAAGTGGGTTTTACTTGTTATTATCAACTGTAGAATTTAAAAAATAAATTCCTGTGTACATGTGTTGGCGTGGTATTAAAAAAGAAATGAATTAGCTCTAAACTTCAGGTTGTACGAATATTTGGTACGATTTGTAAAAATTTACAACGACTTTACCTTAATTTGTTTGCTTAATGAGTTACTGTACCTCAAGGTTCATTCAAATGATAACTAAATGATTTAAGAAGGAGTCTTACAAAATAGGTATATTAATTTATTTTACTAAATAATTATAATTTACTTATCAGTTTTACTAACTCAGGTACACACAAATTGAAAAAAAATTCCCGCCGGGCTCCAGTTATAAACTTACGCTTCGTACTGTGTATATGTTATGTAACAGTCTTTTGTTCACTCCTGACAGAAAAAAACCCTGCAATCCACACAGAATATACAGGAAAATCACAGAGGAGGTCACCTGGACAAAGAATGTATACACATGTCTACACGTGCCCGAGTACCTAAGATTAATGATTTCATCATATGCATTAAACAAGATCAGACATCAGTTTTCCGTTTCAAATTCAATTAATTACTTAGTAAGCTTCTTAATCGCCTTATTTGCCACATTTGAAGATAGTTACATGTATACATATAGTTTCAGTCACGCTGAAACCTTACTATACATTTTAGTATGTACGGATTCATTATAATTAGGCTAGAATTAAACTTAAACCTGTTGAAAATAAATGATATCACTATTAAACTCAAATCAATTTTAGTAATAGTTTCAGCAATGCGTAAACCATTTGGAATCTTAACTTAAAGTTTCAGCATACTGAAACCTAGCGGAAATGTTCTGAAACTGATTGATATTTCCATAATAATTTACACAACTTTTCACATGATTCAAATTTAGTTTCCGCATTGCGGAAACCATCAGGAATCTTAACTTAAAGTTTCAGCATACTGAAACCTAGCGGAAATGTTCTGAAACTGATTGATATTTCCATAATAATTTACACAACTACTCACACGATTCAAATTTAGTTTCGGCATTGCGGAAACCATAAGGAATCTTAGACTAAAGTTTCTGCTGACTGAAACCTAACGGATACCTGCTGAATCGATATAATGGTTTCCGCATTGCGGAAACTATACATGAAACTTCAACTTCAAGTTTCAGCAAGATTTCCATATAGTTTCAGTTTTGCTGAAACTTGATTTTTCATCCAGTGAGAATTATTATAATGAGGTATAATAAATAGCAAATACATATATTAGTCTTTTAAATCCTCTTCCCAAAATGAAAAAAAATTGAGAAAGGGGGTCTATATTTTGTAACTATGATGTTTTGAACTTTCTCACCCTAATACAGTCTTCAGATGTCTCCAGTATTTTATTTTCCACATAATCTACATCATGATCCCTATAACAAGTGCCACAAAACAGTTTATCTTTGATAAATTGTGAAATTATAAATCTGTTGCAAATAGAAGTGTGATATATCCTCTTCGCTTGAATTCTCTTGAATTTCTCTTGAATGGGGCCAGTAAGTCATTGAGTGGGATGTATGTGGTAATTACACAAGGTGAACTGGAAAATTTTCTCTGATATAAAGGCTTAGTAGAGCTTGAAATATTAACAATTATTTAAATTGTTAAATTAAGTTGAAAAGAGGTACTTTGAGGATTACTTTAAAGACTTATGTATTATTCACATCTACATTCTCTCTCTCTCTCTCTCTCTCTCTCTCTCTCTCTCTCTCTCTCTCTCTCTCTCTCTCTCTCTCTCTGCAAAAGCAACTTACAATTATTAAATGTTATTTAGATACATGTTTTTGACTGATTCTGAAAATTTTTATCTTTTAGATACCATTCAGGAATTGGAAGAGAAAACTGAGAGTGCTAGTAATAAAGTTCTTGAGGAAATGAGAGAAGGTGAATACCACAAACCATGCCATGTTTTAGTTTAACATCCTGTCTTTAATTTACCCAGCTGTATCTTTCTCTCAAAAATACAATGTCACAATGTGTTTTATATTACATTGTATTAATAATATCCGTAGTAGAAGTATCCTGATACATTGATATTTGATCAAAATATGTCAGCATACTATAAAAGAACTGAGAAAATTGTTTTTGTGGCACAATTTAAAAAATGGGGATGTCTTCTTTACATTATCTACAAATTATATAAACAATTCAAACAACTTGAATCCTACAATGTGTGTTACATTTATATGTACTCCATATGCTATAATAATGTCATGTGATCAACAAAAGTAATGTGATCAACATTCTCTCTCCCCTTAAATGTTTTATTATTTAACTTAATAAGTAGAATTGCATTTTATGTGTAAAAATTGTTTACATATGTTGGCGACTTTGCATGAATGCACTTTCGTTCTCCACTTGGTGACATCAGGAGAACAGGGTATTCGATAAAATGTAAAAGTTGTAAGAAATTAGCCTGGTGCAAGGGCATGCAATTAAAAGTCACAAAGAAATTTGCTAGAGACGAGATTGAGTAATGAAATAAGTTTGTTCTCTTTGTGCAGAAATAAAAAAGGTAGCAGAAATAAGAGAAAAGGATTTAGAGAATTTGTTTGCTGAGGAGAATAAGATACATATAGAACACATGAAAGATGTAGAAGGAATTATTAAGAAGATTTTAGCTCATCTGAGCTGAAATCTCAAGTGAGCTATTCTGATCACATTTTGTCCGTCGTCCGTTTGTCCGTCTGTCTGTCCGTCTGTAAACTGTTTTAGCTCACCTGAGCTGAAAGCTGAAGTGAGCTATTCTGATCACATTTTGAACTTCATCTCTAAAACCACTTCGCCATTTTCATCCAAATTTCTAACAAAGCATCCTTAATCCTTATGGGTATGGCAAAAATAAATTGCAGAAATGAAAGACCGATCGTTATTCAAAGCGGAGAAAACATCGATACTGTAGAAAAAGGGGGTGCATTTTTAAAAATCTTCTTCTCAAGAACTACAGAGTCTAATTCAATGTAATTTAGCAAAAATAATCCTTTTTGGAAGGAAAATGTAAATTGAAAAAAGTTTGGGCTAATTCTGTATCAAATCTGAGTTATTACGAAAATAATAATAAAGGAAAGCGTGTTTCAATCAGTTTATAGCTTTTGGTTCGGCATCCATGCGGCATCCATGAGTCTTGGTAAAATGAGTAAGGCAAGACTTGGACTGGGCAAAACAAAAGATTGGCAGTTATTGATCTGCCAATCTCATTAAAATTTCAGGATATTCGACGGACCAGTATATTTGTATTCGCTGTAAATATTTCTGCAAAATAATGCGTATTTGGAATTGACGATTGCCGATCTGCCCCGGCTTTTATTTTGCCATGGCCCGGGTTTGCATACCCATTTTTTTCAAGACTCGTATTCCATACTTCTAAAACGAGGTTTTTTGTTTAAAGCAGCCATGACACTATACGATTAACGGGTCGATCTAACAATGATGAATTTGCTTGTTGTGCAACAGTTCGCGTATGAAGGAAAATTTTTGAAACATGCAAAATACATTGGTACCGATTTTGTGAAGTAAATTGGGGCTAAATATTTCAATGCGTTGAAAGTTTTCACACATGACGTTGATGTAAGCTTGTTTTGATTTTCGTTTTGTTTTCATTATTTATGCTTTGTAAACTGGGAACTATCGTCTGTTTTTCGTGATTTTTACGTATCAAATCAAAGAGACACTTAGGTAAATCAAACAGTTAACTGTTTACCTGCGCAAATTAAGCAAAATCTGATGTATTAAAAAAGTACTAAAATACAATTAATTCTATCGGTAATTCGGTATGATCTTTTGCGTAATGGTAGATTAATGCAATAGGTTTTGTTGAGATGCTCGGCATTTTCTCGAGTTTATTCAGTTTAAATAGAGTTTAATATCGCTAAATGAAATATGTACGTATATACATGTATATGATTCATTTCGGAAAAAATAGATTGTGTTCTTTATATGTTATAGTGCATGTTTCTTGTGTTTAATTGTTTACAATTTCTATTTACTTAACCATATTTGAGTGTTAAGCTTTCGAATTATAAGTGTAGTTAGTGGTCGAAAAAAGCCAAGCTTGGGTCGTTGTTAAATGTTTATTAATACAGAATAAACCTGAAATTTCGTAATTAAAAAATAACACAGAATTGACACAAATGACAAAACAATTAGACAAAGACAAACATACACATTAGAAAACAAAATGAAACAGTAATATTACAATTTAGAATGACTTTAATTTATTACATAAAGTCTTACCGGGACAAACAATCCTAATACTTACAATGTAAGTATATTGCTATACAATGTACAGTTCTGACCCGTTCAAAGGCTAGGCGGAGAGTGACAGTCCTGTATATTATAAGATTTTGGCGGGGAAGGGTGCGTGCAGATTTAGTCATGTGACCCTATTGTCCAGTCTTGTCATTGTCGACGTTACAGATATTAAACTCTCATACATATTCACTCACTCTAAACACGTAAACCAATCAAACACGCTAGCACTGTAATTTAATATACAAATTATATACATGTACCTGGTTACATAAGCAAGATACAGAGATTTGCTCACAATTCTATGTTTGTACACAGATCTTATAAACTAAAGATTAAAAAACAAAAAAAACATGTGAATATTTTTTAAGAAAATTGTCAAAGTCTATTCTTCCAGAAACCAACTTTAACAACCTATTGTATTGTAAACTTAACCTTTTTTCGTCGTTATTACTCCTACTGTACATGTGATCCTTGACTGTGTTTGTGTACATTTGTATATACTGATTTTGATCCTCAAATACCGGTGAACTGGTCTTGAGTGAATAAAAGAATTGAAAGCCGTAGGCCATTCTTTTTTTCCATTTTAAATGCTGAATAGGAAATACCAAGTTAAAAATCTTAAGCTGAATGTTATAAACTCATGTGAACAAAATATGACTCAAACCTAGCAGAACTGTGAGATCTGTATCTTGCTTATAATTCTACGATTGACGCTGAAATTTTGGTTGATCATTAGAAATTATATATGAGTATGAAAAATAAAAACTAAAGAATGATATTCTGTATATACCTACTCTCTGGGGCCCCCTCTTTATATAATAAATAATGTAAAATCTACATCAATTTTGATAGTTTTTCGGACACGAGTAAATAAAAACGACATCTTTAAAACAGTTTCCATAGTTATGACACATTTTTGTTGCGAGGATAAAGGAATCATCGCTATTCCTAAGAAAATATTACAGCGGAAAATTATCCTGGTTTGTAGCCATTTGTAATTTTTGAATAAAGATGAAAATAATGGGTGGACCACAGTAAATTAGAGTGATGTGCCTGTCAATATTGTAACATCTATTTTTATAGCTCTTTAACATGGCACGTGACAACATTTTTCATTCCAATGTATTCATCAATCAAGTGTAAGTAAAGTTATAAAAGTCACACGAGTTTACGCGAGGTAAATAACAGTTATTTAATTATAGTGAAGAAGACAAATTAAATTTGTGAATGTTTTTAATTTGAGATATTGAGCGCATTGAGGTACAATTTTCTTCTTCACATCTAAATATGTAGGCTTTTTTAAATGAAATACAATTACTATTATATTTTAAAAAATAAATACAATAACTAGTTGAGGAAAAAAATGTACCTATATGCTCTCATATATTTTGATCGCTTTACAAGGGGGGGGGGGGCAGAACGAAAATATAGGGAATTGGAAGTTAACAATGTACCCCTATCAAATGTTTAGTTTTATATCTTGCGTAGGTAAAAATAGTATTTAATGAAGGTACAATGCCAAAGATAACGTGTATGCAAAAATAAGTATACAATAAGAATACTTTACAATATTTATTTTTTGTTATTCTACCGAGGGACCATATGACACAATATCATTTGAACGCACATTGTTGCTCAGGTGAGCGATGTGGCCCCTTGGGCCTCTTGTCTTTTGAAATGAAAGACCGATCGTTATTCAAAGCCGAGAAAATACCGATACTGTAGAAAAGGGGGGTGCATTTATAATAATCTTCTTTTCAAGAACTACTAAGTCAAATTCAACGTAATTTAACTTAAATAATCCATATGGAAAGGAAAATATTAATTGCAAAAAATTAAGAGCCAAATTTTTTCCGAATTTGAGTTATTGCGAAAATAATAATTGGAAGGGGTGGGCTTCGATCAGTTTATAACTTTGGGTTCGGTATTCCATATCTCAAAAACCTCTTTGAAGCGGCCATTTTGAACGTATAATAAATGGGTCAATCTGACAAAGATAAATTTGGTTGTTGTGGAACAGTTCGCGTGCGAAAGGAATCTTTGTAACATGCAAGATACATTAATGCCGATTTTGTGAAGTAAATTGAGATTAAATATTCCAATGCGTTGACATTTTCACCTTTGACGATGGTTTTAGCTTGTTTTGATTTTCGTTTCGTTTTCATAAATTACGGTTTGTAACTTGGGGAAACTATCGCCTGTATTGTGTAATTTTTACGTATCAATCAAACATAGACATCCGTAAATAAGACAGCTGATTGTTTACTTGCGGAAAATATGCATTAACAGGTACGATACATTAACAACTAAATACAAATTCTATTTGTAATACGGTATTATCTTTGCGTAATAGTGTTTTAGGCAAGTTGTCAATATTTTCTCTAGTCTATTCAGTCTAAACGGAGATTAATTTCGCTGATGGAAATACAAATTGTGTGTACATGTAGCAGAGACATAATTAATTGTTAGCTCACCTGAGGTGAAATATACAGAGAAATATCTTTAAAAATATTCTTCTCAAAAATCATTTGGCCAGAAAAGCTGTAACTTGTGTGGAAGCATCCTCAAGTAAACAATGATCATCGGGGGTACGGTGGAGCTACAATTGGGAATCAAATTATTAGATAAAAATATATGGAAAAAATCATTAAAAATCTTCTTCTAAAAAAAAACCAGTTAGCCAGAAAAGCTGTAACTTGTGTGGAAGCATCTTCAGGTAGTGTAGATTCAAATTTGTTCAAACCATGATCCCGGGGGTAGGGTTGGGCCACAGTGGGGAGGTCAAAATTTTACATAGGAATACCTAGTGAAAAATATTTTCAAAATCTTTTTCTCATATACCAATTGGGCAGAAAAGCTGTAATTTGTGTGGAAGCATCATCAGGTAGTGTTGATTCAGTCTTGTTTGTTCAAACCATGATTTTAGGGGGTAGTGTGCACGTGGGGCCACCATGGGGGTCAAATTTTTACATAAGAATGTAAAGAGTAATATCTTCTTTTCGAAAATCAATTATACATAAAGGTATTACTTGAGTGGAAGCATTTTAAGGTTGAGTAATATATAGACAGAAAAAATCTTTTAAACTCAAATAAACAAGAGGCCCATGGCTCCACATCGCTCACCTGAACAACAATGGCTTTATATGGGTGTTCAAAGGATATTGTGCCATATGGCCCCTCGGTAGAAAAACAAAAAAAGTATACCATAAAAAAAACTGTATCCAAATTTTACACCTATTTTCCTACACTTAATCTTTGACATTGTACCCTTTTGAAATAACATTTTTACCAAAAATAAGATCCTTTGCAAGATATAAAACTAAATTTTTGATGGGGGTACACTGTTAACTTCCAATTCCCTTTATTTTAGTTCTGCCCCCTTACTTTATGAAACGATCAAATTATATATGAGAATATGCATATAAGTACATTTTCATCTTCAACTACATTGTACTAGCTAGTTATTGTATTTTATTAAAAAAAAAATCCTATATGTGAAAGAAGAAAATTGTAACTCAAGGCGCTCAAATTAAAAACATTCAAAAATTTAATTGGTCTTCTGCATTAAAAACGATTGTTGTTTACCAGGCGTGAACTCGTGCGCCGTTTTATAACCCTACCCAATTGATCGATGAATACACTCGAATGAAAAATGTTGTCATGTGATATGGTAAAAAGCTAATACATTTATAATCAATGCATAGGCGTCGGAACTGGGTGGAGGGGGGGGGGGTAACCCCCCCTTTTTTTTGCAAGTTAGACATAGCCATACTCAAAATCTTTTTGTTTGGCTTGTCAAGATTTCTGATAATGTCTAGCCCCCCCCCCTCTTAATGAGCCTCAAACTGCAATGTATTGACAGACATATCGCTCTGTTTTACTAAGGCCCCCCTTTATCTTTATTCAAAATCAACGTTAACAAATGGCTACAAATCAAGATGATTTTCCGCTGTAATATTTTCTTAAGAATAGCGATAATACATTTATCCCCGTAACAGTAATGTTTTTAACTGTTTTAAAGAGGTCGTTTTAATATAATTGTGTCTGAAAACCAACAAAGTTGGTGTAGTTTCATCGTATAAGGAAGGGGCCCAAAAAAGTTGTTACAACATATCACACTACTTGCTCTAAAAACCCCTGTCCGTATGAAAACCCCCTGTCTTCCCCTGGTACCCCCTGTGTTTTCACTGACATCCCCTGTACATCCCCTGTGTGCCACTGTACAGAGCCCCTGTATACCCTGTCATCCATTGTGCGCCCCTGTACTCAACCCCTGTTTGCCACTGTAAGCCCCTGTCACCCCCTGTACGCCCCTGTCATCCCCTGTAAGCCACTGTATGCCCCTGTGCATGCCCCTGACATCCCCTGTATGTTCTTCAACTGCTCGCTAAGTAAATAAATAGCTCTTAATTAATTCTGATTTTTAAAAATTTATATTTAGCATTCATGTTTTAGACGGTGCTTGTTTCTCTTTGCATTTCATAGAGGGCAATATTATTACAAACGTGAATAATTTTGACTCAACATTGACACAAATTTAGATATGCTTGTATACCGATAAACCGCTTATTTTATTACATGCATTTAAACAAATGACCGTGTTTTGTAATTTGAAAAAAAAAAATAAAAAAAAAAAAATAAGTGGAGGAATGCGTGAAATCTGCAATGTTCTGTGCCATGAAACCTGACTGAGATAAAGCGCATAATAACTCAACATGATCAGCATGTGCAGATAACCACACACCGATCGAAATGATCACCTATATTTTGACTGTTTTGGCCAGTGTAATGATGCATAGAATTAAACAGCCTTTATGAAGTTCATGCAAATCGCTGATAATTGCTGTCAGTATTGTTGTTTTATTAATCATGAGAGAGAGACAGAAAGAGAGAGAGAGTTGATTTTTTTCGGAAAGGGGGAATAGACCGGTCCATTGACACTTTTAACTTCTTTCAGGTATTGTGCTTTTTCCAGTTTAGTTAACTATATGCATTATTGTATAGAATTGTCTACATGCATATATACACTGTAGAGCAATGATACCGTTAATTAATGATTTAATGCATGACTGTATGCAAATGCCGGTAACGGGGTACCATTTAATTATACACACATGCATTATCTTAAAAATATCAGGCATTTATTTAAATTTCATTTCATTTGAAAAATGAAAAATATAACAGAGCAATATACAGTTTTAATTAATATCACTGTGCCAAATAATGTTCTGAATTTAAAGCTCTTCAATCTTTTCACGTTTGAAATTCTCAGAACTAAACAATTGAAATTTTCAACTTCTTGTTTCTTTACTTGACAGACTGGGAAAAGGGTCATAAGGGGTGTTTAAACAACATATTGCATGATTGTGTAGCATTACCGAGCCTCCAGACCTCAGAACGTGTGTGTATATACAAGTACACGTGTGTCTGTCACCTCATTGTTCTTAATCTCGTAAAAATTCCAAAATGCAGGCGATAATTCCCCTTAAGTTAAAAAGCATAAACGAAATTCAAAACAACGTAAAACCACAGTCACGAGTGAAAATGTCAACGCATTGAAAGATTAAACCTTAATTCATTTCACGAAATCGGCACAAATATATTTAGCATGTTTCAAGTATCCCTTCGCACGTAAACTGTTGCACAACAAGCAAATTAATCTTTGTCAGTTTGACCCGTTTGTCATCCCTCAACATTCATACATGGCTGCTTTGTACAAAGAACTTTCGTTTTCAATATGGAATACCGAACCCGAAGTTATAAACTGATTGACCGCGATTATCTCTTTATTTTTATTTTCGTAAATTACTCAAATTTGAAATAGAATTCGCCGATAATTTTTGCAATTTATATTTTCCTTTACATAAGGATTATTTATGCAAAATTACGTTGAATTTTACTCAGTAGTTCTTGAGTATAAGATTTTTTAAAATCCACCCCTTTTTCTACAGTTTCGAGGTTTTCTCCGTTTTAAATAAAGATCGTCCTTTCATTTCTGCAATTTATAAACACCTATCAATAGGGTTGCTTTGTGCCAAATTTTGTTGAAATTGGCCAAGTGGTTTTAGAGAAGAAGTTTAAAATGTGAAAAGTTTACAGACGGACAGACGGACAAAAGGTGATTGGAAAAGCTCACTTGAGCTTTCAGCTCAGATGAGCTAAACCGAAATGACTGTAATTGGGGTATGGCATAATTTTACATAGAAAAAATTTTAATCGTCTTCTAAAATATAGTAGAACTAATATGCAAACATATTAATATTTGTTGATTCTTAGTTGTTTAGACTGTGGCCCTGGATATTTCTTGGGCCACACAAGGGGTTCAAAGTTTGATGTAAGTTTATATATTTATATGAAGAGTTGTGTAAGATTGTTTTGAGAATGGTAATACTCAATATGTGATATTACTATGAAATCATCTGGTTACAAAAGGGGCTCAACATAAGAACATGGGTAAACATTTTGAAAATCTTTTAATACAGGATCTGTTTTACTCATTCATTGTCCCAATATTTTGGATATGACTTTATGAAGCTGATCTTATTATGTCTAATGTTGCTCAGGGGAGCGATGTGGCCCATGGGCCTCTTGTTTTGAAAGGGGAGGGGGGTTACACTTCACTGATGGTCTCGAGTTGTGCGCGTTTAATCAATGGTAGATCATCCATTAGAAACGGAATTAAATTTTAAAAATTTCAGTATACATCTAATGCTCCTTTTACACATAGAATTGTGTGGTCTAAATAATGAAGACTTGTAAGATTTTTATATTTCGAGAATGAAGCATCCACATTTCTAGCATTATCATGTACAAAAGCAACTACTTTCCCATCAAAACGGCGACAGAAAGAATATGTATACCACTAAATAGCGACTTCATTATCATTCACGCATGATTTAAAAAAACGGTTGACGGGAAGTACAATTTTGAAGTGTTAAAAGAGTAATTAGCAGCTGCATCTTTAATTCAGGCACACATCCCTTTAATTAATTTATTCTTTCAAATCTGGGTATATCATAATATAGTGGTATTCATTGCCAATGTTATTTTTTACATAAATTACAAAATCGTTGATTTCTAGGTACATTGTTCCATCTGCCTGTCTCAATTGACTGTTTATGATTGCTTGTTCTAAAATATAATTCACAGGAGGAAGCTGTGCCATTCAGTCAACTGAAATATGACTGAATGGTTATTGAAAGGTGACTGAATGGCATACCTGTGCCATTCAGTCAACTTTCCAGACCTTTCAGTTAACATTCAGTTGACTGAATGGCAGAACTTTATCTTGTGTAAGTAATGTAGTAAAATTATTCATTGTATTGTATTGTTTATTACCAAGAACCATACGATTCATAGGTTTAACATATATACATAAGTAAGGTGAACAAACATACGTAAACATTTTTTTTAAAACATCACAATCTTGTATTAGACTGCGTGTGCACATAGCAGTGTGCAAAATGTACATGACAAAAGTAAGCAGAATAATAAAGAGTATATTCTCAAAACAAAAACAATAATGTATTTTTTTCGTAATTTTGAACATTTATGTAGGTATTTTCCCAAATTGCACAACTTTTTGAAATTCTTTGTTGAAAGGAATTGAATAAGTTTAAAGACAGAAGGATTTTCATGATCATGTTTATTTTACATACAACTTTCTTATTTCCTTATAAAATGAACAGATTAAAGTAAATTGAAACTCATCTTAAATCTGTGATAGTGAACATAGTTTACAAATTTTCTCATTTCTATGGATATTATAAAATCTGACACGCTCAACCTCAAGTTTATGAGAGGATAAACGGTATTTACTTATAAATTGTACATATACAGTTGGTGTTGGTTTTGTTTAATATTCTTGTACTTCAAAATTATTACATTAGTGCTTATACATTATACATTTGGGGAAATTTTCAAAGTAGCCATGACTTTCTTGTATAAACCTATCGGTCAACCTCTGCTTCACTTTGAGTAAGAATACATGTTTATTGAATTGTTCTTTACAGTTCCATATACATCCGAAACCTAAATTGTTAATCACTTGTTTTATGTACGAGAGCCAACAATTAGAGGCTTACTATGTTTTATATCAATTTACCATATCTTGGTATATATTGCTTAAAATACAATTATCATTATTCTTTTATTTTATCCAATATTTCAACATTCTATATTTTCTATCCAACTGCAGTGGTTAACGCCCCAGTTCAAAATATATCATCATTGATGTAACACTTTTCTTTACAAATAATAATATCTTACAAAAATCTAAATGTATACTTTCTAATTCACTTGCTTGGTGCTTACCCGATAATTCACAACCATAATGTACTATTCTACCAATATTTGTATCAAACAGTAAGAAATCCTCTTCCGTTAACGAGTTATTTCCCTTTTTAAATTTTTAGGGCCTTTGGTTTCCAGACAAAGGCTCCGAAACTATGTCAGCAGAGAATGGGAATGTAACAAATTTGAATCACAGAGACATTGTAGTTGTGCACATCGATTGTTGTTTTTGGATTACGGTTTTTTTTTAGGAAAAGGTAGGGGGTCAAACAGCTGGATTCCAAAAAGTGCGAAAATTTAGACACATTTTCATTTGTATCTCTTAACCGAAAAATATTTTGTTACGGTCAGACGACACGTTCCTCATTTTATATAACTTTTTCCAGGAGTTAGTTAATGGTTTACAACTACTTTGAGAGGCTTTCTTGCAAAAAAATTAGGGTACCTTAACAGGCATTTTCTATATAAGCTTCTTGAAAATACATATGAATTGCTGAATCAGATATAAAAATAAATAAATATACAGCACAGCGAAATTCACGATATTGGAACTCTATTTCGGCCTGGGCAGGGCTTTTAACTCACGACCTCTAGAACCAATACACCTCTGGCAGTGAGCGGCCACGGTTCTAACGACTCGGCCATCTAGACAGATAACCCTATTGAAGTAAATTTTAATCGATTTAAAAATAATTATAAAAATTAATATTTTTTATTGGAACTCTTTATTACGAGGAGATACAAAAAAGATTCTCGAGGAACGTGTCGTCTGACCTTAAGACATGTAGAATAAAAGTTGTGCAGAATATCTAGGGCTTTCATTTTACACCAATATAAAAGGGCAGGCCCCTTAAATTAAGGGCCAATAGCCCTTAAAAGGTGTTGCTTAATAACTCAAAAACGGTTAGGATTTCGATATGGCTGTCGCTGGAAAAGTTGTTTGTTGGGATCTAATAAAGGTCGTTTAATTGTTATTTTGTTAGTGCTTTGTGTAGTATGAGTGTAAAAAGCTTTACATGTTAACATGTACATGTTTTCAAGTTTCAAGCCTGTTGGCAAGTGAACGAAAGTCTTTGAGTACAACTGGCATAAAATTACAACATAAAGTATGCTAGTTTAAATAGGGGGCTTTAATTTATGAGAAAAAAAATAGAATACCTGCTTTTATAGGAGTTTAAGTCATTTTTGTTTAGTTCTTATAGTGCACAATTCGAAAGACGAGAATCGGAAAACAAAAAAATCTTTTTCTTTTCTAGTATAACATAAAATACGTATTTAAAAAAATCTATGCATAATATTTTTGTTATCATACCTACCTTGAATCAGAGCTGTGTGTGTGTGTACCATTACGTAAGCTATCCCTCGCCCGCGGCCGTGAAAATCGGTCACCATGGTCGCGGCTGGACTACCTAGCAGTCAGCGGTTATCTAATACACGAGAGTTGCATCTCTCTTATATGAGTTTATTTAGCCACGAACAGTTTCAATTGGATTAAACGATAGGGTGTCAATTAAGAAACCGTTCAGTTAATTAATAAAAGCAATGCCATTCTCAATCTTAAGCAATATCAGTTATAGATCAATTGTGGGTTTTAAGTAAAAAAAAAAAAACTTCGATTTGATAGATTTTAGTCATTATACTGCAAACTTTTCAAATCTTCCTGGGTTCTTAGCTGTGCGAGTGTGTGCTTTGTACCTTTACGTAATCTATCTTCGTCGATGGTCGAGGAGATCAGCCACGCCTGCACTACCTAGCGGTAAGCGGCTATCTAATACACAAGATTCGCACACGCATACCTACATGTATATGAACGTCTTTGACTCTATATAGCCGTAAATACAAGAACTGTTTTAATTTTATGATATAAAAGTTTGTTCATCTTGTTTTATTTAATTAAACATTGGAGTGCAAAAGAAAAAGTCGTTCTGAAAATTAATAAAAGCGGTATTACTCCAAATCGGAAACACTCGTCAGACATAAATTAATAGTTGGTTTGTAAGTCTAAAATGTTTTAAAGACTGTACAAAAATTGTTTTGAATCAACTAAAAACCCAGAAATATTAAACCTTTAAATGATGATCATCCCTCGCACATGGCCGAGGAGATCCAGCGCGAGTGGACAAGTGATCCGCCTTCTACATGTACCTTATCACGCGTGCATGTGTGATTTTTTTGTACGAACATAACTTTTTTTTTTATTTTTTTTTTCAACTATTATATTGGTTTAAGGTGTAAACTGTACGTTTTCTTAATACGGAAAATAATATACAACATATTAAACAATTAAAAAGGGACATGCTCGGTGAAGCATATTTTATTAAAATAATTAATCTGTATATTTTTTATACAGTGCATTTTAAATAAACAAATCTTGAGATATTTCTTAGAAATACGTCAAGATTAAATATGAAAAGTTTCGCTAGTATCATGCGAATAGTCCGCTCGCAATCGAACTTGTCCGCGAACTTTTCTAACAACCCTCGTATATTAATGTTAGAGCACTCGGCATGCTCCACTATATTTAGGCATTTCATTTTGAACAATTTAAACATTAGATGCAAGATATGCAGAAACATGTTTCAAAAAAGACATTTAAGTCAATGCACTGGATGGGAATATTTATTAAGACACCTAACAAACCAGACTGAAATTCAGGCTCATTTATTTCAAAAATGGTAACTTAAAAGTACAGCCCATTTTCTTCCACTATTATGAAAGCGCACATATATTTTGTATTTAACTCCATAAATCTGATTTTAGTATGTCTATTGTTGCTCAGGTGAGCGATGTGGGCCATGGATCTCTTGTTTTAGTCACCTTCTTTATTACAGTAAAACCTTTTACTTGACAAACATTCTGATTAAAATCAGATCCTTTGATCCGCTCACTTAGATCGCTACACAAGGAGATCCTAGTGTAGCGATCTAAGTGAGCGGATCAAAGGATCTGATTTTAATCAGATTGCTTGACAAAAATCATTACATAATAAAATGCTATCAACTTGAGCAAACTTTGATTATATAATGATACCAGTGAGTTACCCAGTATGGTATTGTTGTATATCTACAGGTACCTGAAATCGCTTTATATTGTGCTTTATAGTGTCATTGTCACAAAACCCATTATCTACATGTAACAATATTGTGAAGGGTTACTACAGCGCGTAACCTTTTTGAAAGGGCAATATTTAGTTTCTGTGTTATTTAAGATTCTTTAACTATATTTTTTTTAATAATGGGAAGAAAATATTGTTATTACATGTACAATTTTCGCAAATAATTTTGTCCAGTTGAAGATTCACACATAAACCAAAAGGCTGCAAGTAGTGAGAGCGACTGGGAAAGTTCTAGCCTCATAGAGAGTAAGAGACAACCAGATGAATCTAAACCAAAACATTTTGAACCTAAGAAAAGACATGTAAAGCTTAAGCCAAAATCAAGGTCAATGTATCAAGCTCAGGCTGCAGTACAACCTAAAAGAATATTTGGACATCCTGGTGACGATGGATCTAAAGGTATCTCTCAACTCTTACATAATTGTGCAAACAAATAGTAATTTAGCGTGAAAATTGAATTGGTGTTTTCACTTTAAAACTGTCATCTCTTGTGCCTGTTTATGTTACATGTATTATAATGAATAAATGTTTTTGAGTGCAAGAGTTATTGTGCTTAATAATGAAAAATTAAAATTCTATAGAAGAGTGGTCAATTGTGGTTGCCTTGGATTTTGGAACAACATATTCCGGATATGCCTTCTGGAAAAAAGATACTGACCCTTTAGATATTACTTCTGGGAAATGGAACACTGGGTCAAAGAATGTGTTGGAATCACTAAAAACACCTACATCATTGCTCTTGAGTAAAGAAAATGAAGTAATAGAATTTGGTTTTGAAGCAGAGAAAATCTTCAAGGAATTAGCGGAAGATGGAAGCGACAAAGAGTATAGATTTTTCCGCCAATTCAAAATGTTGCTCCACGATAGAAAGGTAAACATTTTAATTGGTATATTCTCTCTGGTTTAGGCCCTGAAATAGCTAAAGTCCCTTTCACAATTGGCGCATGAACACTTCACAACTTTTTACGATCGGAATTCTTTTACTTTGCACGATCTATCGCATACTTTGCACGAGGACTCGCCTTTGTTGCATGTGTTTTTGTGGTCGCATCAAGTCTCCTCAAATTAGTGGACATGCAAACTATTCAGACGCAACCAAATGCAATCCTAATTATTGCAATGTAACGCATGAACATTAGTATGAACGTTTTACAATGTTTTGTGTACTTGCAAGAATGATCCACGATTTTTAAAGATTGTAAGATTAATTGCAGCTATTTATGCGTGTTGTACGATCATGAGACTGTTGCTCAACGTGTTTCATGTTATATTGCAACATTTTACTATCATTGCAAGATTTATTATACCCGTCCGAGGGAGAAGAAGGTATACTGTTTTACCCTTGTGTGTCTGTATCTCTCTGCCCGTCTGTCCTTCTGTCCTGTCTGTCTGTACGACCGTAACAAAATTTTCTGTTGCATTTTTCTAAGCAACTACTTATCGCAGATGCTTGAAAATTTTAACACAGAATTTGTTTAGGTATGCCATATGGTGGGATATATTTTTGTACCAATCGGATGTCAAGTTCCTGTTAAATGACGACTTTGTTTATTTTTAACCAAATTTTTCAAACAAATTTTCGTCAAAGATTTCTCAGCAACTATTTATCGCAGATGCTTGAAATTTTAACACACAATTTATATTTTTGTATCAATTCGGATGTCAACTTTCTGTTAAATGACGACTTTGGTAATTTTTAGCCTAAATTTTCAAACAAATTTTCGTCAAAGATTTCTCAGCAACTATTTGTTGCAGATGCTTGAAATTTTAGCACAATATGTTTAGGCATGCCATGTTGTGGGGGTATATTTTTGTACCAATCGGATGCCAACTTCCTGTTAAATGTTTACTTTTACTTTGCTTATTTTGCATATTCACATCAGAGCGGAGGTATTACTAGTGAGCGGTGGCTCACAGATATCTTATTTTTACTGTCTCTGTTGCTATTATGGAAAAAGGAAAAATATACCATTATCTTTATGATGTGTATTAGTTGCAGGGTTTGTGGTTGACCTTTTATGTTTTATATGGTGTCAGAAAATATTTTATGGGCCAAGAGATAAATTATATTAACTAAAAGTCAACATTTAAAGTGTTTCTTGTATGTAAAAATGAACTGCCTTTTTTAAGCACCGTGTTAATTTTATAATTTTCTTTGTCTTGTATCCATTTTTTTTTTTTGGGGGGGGGGGGTGATTTTAATCAACTCTCCTATGTAGCTATTAGACAAACCGAAAGTGAAACAGTGTTTGGGCCTCAGCAAAAATCAGCGCTGCTGACAAGACTTAGATTTTGAAAATAATTGATAAAATCGATGTAATGAATGCTAAAGCATTGTTTGTTTTTCAAGAAAACTTATTTATAAATACCTTGAAAATAGTCAGATTTTAAATGGTACGAATAATTTAGATATTTTTTGTAGTCGTATGTATTCCTACGTCAGAGATCAATATAGTCTCGTTCAACTCTATGTTCGGCTGTCTCCGTAAATCTCCGACAAGCAGAGAGTCTCTCTTGCTTGTCGGAGATTTACGGTGTCAGCCGAGCGTTTGGTTGAACAAGACTAGAATTCAATACTGCTTGGAACCATACAATTTTCGAGAAATATTTCTATTACTGATACATAGTTTGATTGAATTAATTTTATCTTTAAATATTATTTAACATGATTCATATGGGGGTTTCTCGACATTCTTGTCGAAAAAGTCGAAAAATTCATATTATAAAAATGTGCGTAATTCAAATACAAATTAGAAACTACATGTACTTGCCAGGCAAAGTAACATATTATTGATTTTGAAATAAATAAACATCGACAAAATCAACTCCCGTCAGTTCTTCAGTACATTGATTTAATTATGTCCTTAAAGTAAAGTAAGGTGTTCACCAATGGAAATTCATATCTTTATAAAAAATGTTTTTTATATTATTTATAGTTTTTTTAAAATTACTTTTTAGTCATTTAACACGGACATGTTGATAGAAGATCACCAGCACAACCCGATAAAGGCACTTGATGTGTTTTCTCTATCCATTCAATACCTAAAGGATGAGTGTTTTGAACTTTTTCAAAAGAAACACATAAATATTCCAAATGATGAAATACTATGGATTCTGACTGTGCCAGCAATTTGGGACCAATCAGCTAAAGAGTTCATGAGAAAGGCTGCAGAACAGGTAACTTCTATTCCATTTTTTCTATATGAAACAATAATTTTTCAGAGAGCGTTTCTGATCACTTTTTGGATAGTGTCCATCTGTCTGTGAACTTTTCACATTTCTTACTTTCTCTCCAGAACTGCTGAGTCAATTTAGCCAACCTTCGCACAAAGTGTCCTTAGGACTGGAAGGAATTCAAATATTAGGGTTATCTCCTCTTTTAAGGAAAGATAATTTAAAATAATTGAGAATATGTTGGCATTCTTTAATTATCTTCTTCTCAATATCCATTTTGCCAGGAAAGCTGAAACTTGTTCGAAAGTAACCTTAGGTAGTGTAAATTCTAATAATGTGTTCACATCGTAATTCCGAAGGAAGGATAAGACCAAAATGGAGTCAAATTTTTATATATTAAAGAATAGAGAAAGCATTTTAAAATCTTTTCAAGAACTATTTGGCTGTAAAAGCTGCTGAAATTTGTTTGAATTAATCCTCATGTAGTATAGATTCAGGTTTGTTCAAATCATGGTCTCAAGGGGGGAAGAGTAGTGCCACAATGGTGTTTTGAAATATTACAAAGGAATATATAAGGAAAAATCTTTAACAGTCATATTCTCTTAAACCAATGGGCCAGAAAAGCCTTGCATTGTGTGGAAACATCCTTATATATATACAGCCTACTCCGGATATATTGTAATTCAGGGGACCGTGCAAATTATTTCAATATATCCGTATTTCAATATAAGCGAAATTGACTGACGTGAAGCCGCCATCTTTGTAAGTTCAATCCTTATGTTAGCATAGAAAACCAAACCCGAACAAATTATTTGGTCATCATTTATCTATTACAGTGAACATATTACATGGATATTAGTCCTTGAAAGTTAAAATTATATCCGTAACTTTTGTAAGTTTCATTTTGTTCCTATCTCAAACCTCTTCATAATCTCCGGTCGCATTCTTTTACGTTTTAGAGAAAAATCACCAAACTCAAACGCTTAAAATACTGCTGGACGCTGCTTGTATATCATTGTAAGTGTACTCGCGATAATCTCAAAATCCTTAGCTATTTCGAATATAGGCTTTGTCCTTTTAACAATAGCCATAACTATTCGTATTTAATGTCCACAGATAAGGTTTTTCTTTTCCGTGGGGTTTCCATATTACGTCTAACCTTATTATATCCGTATACGTAAAAACAAAAAATTCAACCGTGAATACATTTGCTTTTTAAAATAAGTATAAAAACACACATGATGAGAACTTATCAATTTACACCTTTGTATATCAACCGGTCAGTCTGGCATAATTACTGGCACCAACCGTGACGACAGCAGCCAGGGAGTACTTCCATAGGTTTGTTCCCGTTTTGCACACATTTGAAAATTTGGTATCAAAAAAATGTGTGCGAAACGGGAATTTGACCAGGTGAGATAATTGCTTAATTGCTATAGTCTATATCACAATTCCCGCGAGGGTAATTGACAATAAAATAAGTAAAACATATTTACTCGCAATTTATATTTACATTTTATTTTATCTTACAATATAAATTGCATAAAAGCACATTTACATAATAATCACCATCCATATTCATGAATTTGATTTCAAACATTAATTTGGTCATGAACAATTTCTTTATTTTTATAAATAAGAAAGATTATTGCAAAAATGTTGAATATGTAGCGCCTTTGTTTAACTCACTGCCTACATAGGAAGAACATGTACACGCTAAAAGTTTGAAGAGAAATTATCATATGTTAATATTTAATTATCGCTTTTGCTGACATAAATGGAGGAGATGTGTTTAGTGAAAACACTGCTTAACATTTTTCATTTATGTTGTGGCTTGAATAATCGAAGAAAGAGACAAACTGTATGACGATAAATCTGCAATTTTATATGCTTCAAAAACTGTAAAGAGTATTTCACAAAACCTATTAAATGTAGACCTAATTCATGCATTTTAAACCTTTTTCAGTTTGAGTTATATCGCATCAATATTGAAATATTATTTTTGTCAGAATTTTGTATGTATTTAACCTCTGATTTGAAAAACTAGAAAGTGTCCCGCCATAAACTAATGCGGTGATGTCATAAGAACTACCGTCAAGGTTGCTACTTCAAAAATTGAAAGATCTGTTTTCTTTCATAATATTCTTTCTGTTGATACCAAACAATCAATTATAAACATGTGTTTTACATAATTTGCAACTCAATTGTAAAAAGAGACACGGAGTACCCCATATGACTGTCCTTGTAGTTTTCCCCTTCATCATATAACTATCCATTGAATCAGCTTCCAATTGACTTGGGACCAGCAATTTTTTCTGATTCATTTTGTTTTATATTTAAGGTATATGGACAAAGATTTGAAAGTCAAATCATCTAATCCTTATATTTTTTAATCAGTGTGTGGAAATTGAAGACATTTTAAATATATCATTATCTTTATTTAATCAAACGAAAAAATTGTGATAGTTATTAGACCTAAAACACAACAAAATGTCTACATTCTTCTTGTTTTATCGTTAAGGTGCTGATAAAACACAGGTAAAAAACCAGGTAAAAACTTTGACCGAAAGCAGACTATAATTGCTATCACAACACAATTCACACCTATTGTTCTATACCCAATTATCAAATGTGTGCAAAACGGGAACACACCCTTCCATATAACCATTATAAAAACAACTAATTATCACCTATGGGGACCGAGCAGTGGCTTCAATATAAGCGATATTTCAAAATAGCCGATTTCATTATATCCGTTAAATCAATGCAAAGAAAATGAGAGGCAAAAACTGGGGATTTATTTCTATTTCAAAATAAGCGGAATTTCAAAATAAGCGATTTCAATATAAGTGGAGTAAGCTGTATAAATATATATATATATATATATATATATATATATATATATATATATATATATATATATATATATATATATGTGTGTGTGTGTGTGTGTGTGTGTGTGTGTGTGTGTGTGTGTGTGTGTGTGTGTGTGTGTGTGTGTGTGTGTGTGTGTGTGTGTGTGTCACGACTGTTAAGTCAAACACAACAAGATAACAAGATTCGATTTCTATTTACAATTTTTATATAAAATAAAAAAAAACAAATATTCATAATTTATAATTAACATGAACATGTTTAAGTTTTCTTGTGTTTTAAGTCTCCATCACGGGCATGTAGAAAGTATTAGATGACATCCAGTGAGAAGACGGATGATATGGTAGATTTGGTATGGCGTAAGACAGTGGCGGACAGGTATAACCATGGCGATGGACTGCCAGAAATTAAACTTAAAACGGACCTTATTAAATTAAATAAACATTTTGAGTTACATTATTAATATACCTTACATAAACATAGGCCACGTCGCACGCCATACAACAGCACGAAACCACAGCAAATACGACCATTGCATAACGTTAAGAGTATCACACTACTTAACAAAGGAAATCCACGTCTACACGATAGACAAAATACTCCGTACTACACCGTTCTACACGGCAAAAATACAAGTATATCATGCATTTATATCCCAATACAAAGCACACACTCGACACGTGACCACACAGGAACATGCGCGAGCAAGCACCTATGTTTAACAGTTCTACCTCGTAAAATCAGTATATCAAAAAGTAACAAAAAATACTTAATATACACTCCACTGTAATATAAAAAGACTTAGCCGTAGTTAAATTACAAAAGTATAAAATAGTTTAACTTACCCCTAGTAGGAGATAGGGCTACTCAAAACCTTAGCTGCTCATATCTGTCATGTAGAAAACGTGGCCACTGTCTGCCAGGTCTGCAATGCGGCAGTTAAATAAGGTAATCAAACAATAGAAAAGAACTAACCAATACGTACTGTAGCTGACACCGTGTCCAGAGAGGTACACTACGGGTATAAAACGAGTTACACAGAAACGTTTAAGAGGGTCCCTACAGGATACAAATATGTAAAGAAAAAATATAATACCGGTAGATACTGATTTGTGACACACACACACACACACACACACACACACACACACACACACACACACACACACACACACACACACACACACACACACACACACACACACACACACACACATATATATATATATATATATATATATATATATATATATATGATTTTAATCATGATCTCCGTGGGTATTGGTGGGAATGAATAGAGAAAATCTATAAAAATCTTCTTTAAACGAACAAAAGGGGCTTGATGTGTAATTGTTATAACAATATGTGAAAAAAGAATTGATTCACTTTTTATAAATACATACATACTCTCCTACATTGTTAAGATATTTTGTATATGCTCCATTAAGGGTGATTTATATGAGAGTTATTGCTATTGTAACGCAGATGAATTATGTGGCCCATGGGCCTTTTGTTTCACTGATACTATGAAGGCTAGTAGGAATAGTGTTTTATGACACATGAATTTGCATGAGCTTTCAGACATGGAACTGTTTTACATATAACCTGAAAACTGATATTTTAAAAATTTATGATAGGCTGAAATTCCATCAGAGCAATTGAAACTTGCTTTGGAGCCAGAGGCAGCAGCTATCTATGTAGTCAAAGGAGCAAAAACTACTTTTGGAAAAGAGTCTGTTACAACAGTCAAGCCTGGTACCAAAATTATGGTGGCTGATCTTGGGGGTAAGTAATTTTATTGAATTCAGAATGATGAAATCATTACGAAATTGAATTTTTTTTTTCAATGACTAGTGCCAGATAAGTAGATAAATTGAATAATGCTTGTTACCTCAGTTTGATAATATGTCTTTTCACCTGATGTTTTAATGCTACAAGGTCAAAATAAGGTCAAAATAAATTAAAAGAAATGTTTATACAGAGAGTTTTGCTTCATCTGATAGTTAACTTGTCAGAGAAAAATTATCAGATAGACCAATTATTAGATTAACCGATTTAGCGTTTTTGTGGTCTTTGATTTTTTATGAGGCTATGATAAGGCTTCCAACAGTGACGTGTAGAAAGTAACTTAAGGAACGAGTCTTCTCGTTATTAAACATACTTCTTATAATAAGACATTCATGAAATTTTGACACAGTCAAACATATCATATTACCAAATGGTTCTATCATTTTAATCAAATTTGACCTTTTTGTTTTCGAATAAAGGTCAGGTCAAGGTCACTACAATTTTTCTTAATTTAAAGAATGATAAAAATAAATGTAGCTCTTTACAGTAATGTAGACATTTGTTTCAGATTTGAAGATTCTATTCTTCAATGAATCGATAGAATATCAGAATGTCTATCAGCTTATACTATTAAATTTAAATAAATATTTATACTAAAATTGATATTGCTTAATCTGCATTTCCTCTAATTTTCTTAAATTTGGAAGAAATTTTGATTATTTTTTATGCTTTTAATATTAGAATATTTCTGATTTTTAAGTATTATTATGACTTTAAATAAGTATATAAATTGGCAGAAACGCTAATATAGTGACCATTTAATAAGAGAGAAAAACAGATTTTGGTGAATTTTTCACACAAATCAATGTGTAGAATGAGCGCTTTAAAAAGCTGATCAAAATGTAATTTGATAGGCAAATCATATTTTCGAAACATATTCTGAAATCCATCTTTCATATCATTAGTTCGCATTAGTAAAAAAAATCCAACATTAATGTTATTGTTTTTTAAAATGCTAAAACAGACTCATAAATCTTCAGCAATTCTGAATTGTGAAACATGTGATATTTTCCTACGCCAATATTCCGCCAAAAATATAGTCCTTGTTAGATTCTAAACATCGATTACTTTTTCTATGATAGATAGATTGTTTGATAGTAAAAAAGTAAGAAAAATATACAATTTTAATTTCCTTTGATATTGATTTAATGAACAATTTATCAAATTTACGTTTGAAAAGTAGAAAACCAGAAAAGACTCCTTCCTTAATTGTCTGTGCGTCATACAGTATGACGTCATAATCAACTTTGACATCACGATCTGCATTCATCTCGTTAGGTCTCAGGGAATGTATTATAATGTTAAAAGTGAATAATATTGAAACTGTAATAAATCCACTTGTTTCCTTACATAGATGGTGCCATTTATGCTAGATGTACACATTTCAATTATATCAATAATCAGTATTAAATAATCTGTAGATTGAAAGCTTCATTTAAAGTAAAAGACTATTTATAAATAAGTGTTTTGAAAACTCTCTCTGTTATGTGTAAAAAACTAAAAATTTTAAGAAATCTTAATGCATGGAAAAACCAGCTTTGCGCAGGTGAAATTTCAATACAGTTTTAAATATTCAGACAATATGCAATGTTAGGAAACGCACGTCACGTGACAACGAAGTACATATGACGTCACAAAAATGCATCAAGTATTATTCTGACATCGTTGTCAATATATGATATAAAATTGTAAGAAATACTCCCGGTCAAACTATTTCTTTGTTGATTTAAAGAATATCCTTTTTCAACGGTATTTTTGCTACGGGACACCTTAACATTGATGCGTATAGAATAAAATATTGATTACTTATTTTAGTTGAAACATTAGACATAATTTATCAATGAAAGGATATAACAGTAATCTGTATGTCAATAGTTAGACATGAAATTATTTACTTTGCATTAGCAATGAAATAGCATTTTAGTCTTTTTTTTTGTTAATGCGCAAAAGAAAATGTTTAGTCAGCCCAGTAAGTTAGTAAGTTAGGATGAAACTTCAATTGCACTTGCGTAAATTGGAATTCTGGGGAGGCTAGACAGTCCATGGTAGAGAAATTAGTATAAGTTATGAAAGAGGTCAGCCTCTAGGTCAAACTGCGCATCGACTGTACATGGGTATCGTCCGCAGTCATGGTCCCGGGTCCACATATATATACCTCTCCCCTCTCTTAGCAAGATTACAGAGAATATATATATATTGGCAGTTGCTGGACCATGGCATTGAGAGAACAATCTTTGCAAAGTTACAGCAAAGTTAAAGCTTTAATAGTATTAAGTAGGTGTGCAGTCATATGTACACTGCTAACAAGCTTGTCTCCCCACATACAGCCATAAAACATGACCTTCACAACGATATCTATTGCAGTAGTTAACCTTTTTTGACGTGAAAGGTTAAATCTGAAAACATAACAAAGCGTTCATTAACATACAAAAATACAACTTAAAAAGTACAGATGTACTGTGTAATACAAGAAAGATTGCATGACTAGATATTTGACTATTTTGGTGTAAAACAAATGAACCTGATCTATTTGATAAGGAAAGTCCACATTTTACAACATGCCATTTGCACTACATTTTTGCGCGGTTTCTGAATGTAAATAACAGCCTAATACACATGTGTACTTGTCATCATGCATTTAATATTTCCTACAGCGTTTTGTCAATGTGTTAAATCTAAATACTTTAAAAAGTTACAAAATGTTAAGTCTAATGATGAACCTGATTAAGCTTGAATACACTAAACATTGCTATGGAGAGATTTTAAAAATAGCACACTGGTGATACGATAAACAAAGTCAAAACCTGCATAATATAGCGCTTTGTAAATCGGAAAACATATATATGCATTCTTAGAAATTAGACACATTACAAATTCTACTCATTCCATTGTGCTCCAATGCTTGTCAAACAAATGAGTACCAGTATGTGAAAATAAAAATGCAGCCCTGCTTGGCCACCCGTTGCATGTACACTCTACAACTTATCCGAAACATGTGGGTCAAAAATAGAATAAAAAATACAAACACTGCAGATAGAATATTTCCGGAATAAGGAAGTAGGTAACACTACACTCCCCGTCTTATATCATATTGATATAACAAAAAACTGATACTGAACTAACTCACACAAATATATCACTAAAATGAAACTGATACACAATGTAAATACATGTATATGTAATCACTATTCCAGCAGAAGTACCATCTCCGCAATAGGTCTTGTGTAGGTTGTCACCTTTCCATCCTTGACGACAAAATTGACAGCCTTTCAGACCAATCTGTCGTTGCTCTCAATTGGGCGCTCGACTATCCCCAATAGCAACATATTCCTATGAACATCTTTTTCGCGAACAAAACAATGTCTCCGGTCTTCATATTCTGTTTGCAAGAACACCATTTTTGTCTCCTCTGTAAACTCTCCAAATAGGTGGCACGCCACTTTTTCCAAAACATTTCAGATAACCCCTGGACATGCTTCCAACTTGCAATGTACAAAACTTTGATGCTCAAATGGTCCGAGATTGTTCCAATCTCTCCCTGCTTCTGGGTCAGTAATATGTTTGGACTCAATACCATAGGAGACGATCGGTCTGTATCAATTGCTGCTACGGGCGAGAGTTGAGAATTGCACAGATTTCGGACATAAGCGTAACTAGCACATCATGTGTCAGATCTTTAGGCTCTTCTTGAAGAAGCATAGAATCCAAGATCTTGCAAGCGCTGCCGATAGCCCGCTCCCAAACACCCCCCCCCCCCCCATGTGAGATGCATGGAGAGCATTAAACAACCAGGTTGCTCTGTTATTCTTCAGGTAGGTCTGGACCATCTTGTCTTCAACATTTATGGCGTTTACATTAAGCTCATTCACGGCTCCAATAAAATAAGTGCCCTTATCAGAGCGAAAAAGCTTAACTGGTCCGCGGTAGGCTACAAAGCGTCGTAGGGCATTGATGAAACATGAGCTAGACATGTCCTCTATAACTTCGATGTGAACTGCACGTGTGGTTAGACAAGAAAATAACACAGCCCATCTTTTGCTTTGAGCGGACCCACCACACGTCCTTCTGGTAACCACCGGCCACGGACCAAATACGTCAAGTCCTACAGATTTAAATGGGGGTCCTGGGGTGAGCCGATCCAAAGGAAGATCTGTCATCCTCTGCTCCTGGGGGATTCTGCAGAGTTTCCGGCAAACAACACATGAATAGATAATGGAAGAAATAAGTATCTTTTCTCCAAGGATCCAAAAGCCATGAGAACGCACGGCGCCTTCAGTAATTGTTCTTCCCTGGTGGAAAAGTTTATTGTGAAAGAAACGTATTAGTAGAGTAGCAACATGTCTATTTGGAACTATAACAGGCTTCAACGAAGCAAGTCCACTGGCCTGTAAGTTGTTGAGACGGCCTCCAACTCTTAGCAAGCCAACATCATCGATGTATGGAGATAAATCCTGAATGCGACTGTTCCTAGGTAGGTTATGTTTTCCTTCAATTGCTTCGAGTTCAGCCTTAAAAGCCTGACGTTGCACACATCTAAGGATGAGGTGCTTCGTGACTTAGAGCTCAGATTCGCGTTTGGTGTTCTGGCACAAGTGCCAACCTGTACAGTCATTTGAACCTCTGTAGGAGGCAGACACATGGCGAAGGGTAGACAGTGAAGACAAAAGACTGTCCCATGTAGAGAATTTTGCGAAACGATTCTCCATTGGAGTCAGATTTTTTGATAGATCTGCTTTAAATGCACTCACTTCCGGTCGAACATCCTTGTCTTCGTCAGGGCTGACAAGTGGATAATCAACTTCTGGTCCAATCTCTGTTAAGTCTTTTGAACAAAACTGCACTGGTTCAGTGAGCCAGGAGTCCAACATATTTCTCATATCAGAAACCGATCCCCTAGTTGCTGCATCAGCTGGATTCAAGTGAGTAGGTACATAATTCCACTGGCAAGGGGTTGACACCGCATGAATAGGTACAATCCTATTGCTTACATAATTGTAAAAACGTCTTGTTCTATTTCTAATGTACCCAAATACGACATTGCTGTCTGTGAAGTACCTAATAGAGGACGCTGGGTTGGAAAAATGATCTGAGACGAACTCTCCAATCTCTGTTGCCAATACGGCTCCACAAAGTTCCAAACGTGGAACACTGTGTCCTGCTGAAGGAGCGAGCTTTGACTTTCCCATTATGAATTATATATAATGATGCACCTTCAGGTAAGCTGCGGCGGCAATCGCTGTTTCGGATGCATCAGAGAATATCAGCACTTGTGGGTCTGAGGCTAAGCATAGCGAACATACGGGGAAACCGTAGAGTGTTCAGCTGGTCTAGGGACATGCTCCAACTCTCCCATCTATCTCTGTGCTCTTCGGGTAAAGGATCATCCCAGATTGGACTTCTTGAACAGATCTTACGTAGAATCATCTTCCAACAGATTGTCAGTGGAGACAGGAAGCCTACGGGGTCAAAGATACTATTGACCTTGGAGAGGACTCCTCGTCGAGTAAAGGGGACATCAGCATCTGGCTTCTGGAAGATAAAACAGTCAGAACTCAAATTCCAGGCCAATCCTAGGCTGTGCTAGCTGAACCAAATGATCATCATCACCGATTGAAAAATCCAATATGTCCTTTCCTAGGTCATCTGAAGGGAACGCATCCAATACCTCTTGTACATTTGATACGATCTTGTGCAGTCGTATTTTACCTTTTCCGTCTAGTGCCTTCTGAGCTCGCCTCATCAGGTCAATTACTTCCACAGGAGTTGGTGTAGACGGCAATGCATCATCAACATAAAAGTCCTGGTTTACAAAGCCAACGACATCAGTATCTGCATCTCGTACTGCACACCTTAGCCCATATGTCGCCACCGCAGGGGAAGGTCTGTTCCCAAAAACGTGGACAGTCATCCGATACTCGATCATCTTACGATGTGGATTATTGTCTTTGTACCAGTAAAAACGTAAGTAGTCCTTGTCCCTCTCATTAACAAAGAAACGGTAAAACATCTGATGGATGTCACCATCTATGGCACATGAATCCTTGCGAAATCGCAACAAGATTCCGAGCAAGTTATTGGTTAAGTTGGGTCCAGACAAGAGAGAATCGTTAAGTGAACATTCCTGATGTACTATCGAGGAATCAAACACAGCACGAACCTTGCCATGCTTCTTTGTGTGTGTCATATCAAATATTGGGATGTACCAGCACTCGTGTCCATCTGGTATCTTTGGTGCCCTCTCTGCTGCTCCCGTGTTGAATATGTTTTCCATGAATTCACACATCTGCTTTAGTTTTTCAGGATTTCTCTTCAAACTGTTGTCTAGGTTGATGGCCCTTATGAAAACTTGAGCCGTTGTTTAGAGGGCCGTGAACCTTAACATGAAGACTCTTTTGGCATGGAGTAAATATTGTTCCTCTACCATCATGCTGAATGTTAGTCTTTAGGACACTGATATCGCTCGGCTTGTGACGACCATCCAAACAAACGTTACCAATTATCACTCATCCAAGGCTCAGTTTTTGTGCGAAGGGAGATGCTGATGGTCCTGTCACTTGACATTGCACCTGATGTACGTCCACCAAGTCCCTACCAATCAAGAGCTCTATGCTGACATCTTTGCGGATTGGGGGGATTCATTGGCGATGTGTCGTAAGTTAGGATGAGCACGGGCAACCTCTGGGGTAGGAATTTGCATCACATTATCTGGAATGTCATTACACTCTATAATAGGCGGCAGCTTGTGATAAGCAAGTCCGTCAAAAGACTGAATACAGAATCCAACTGCTCTTCTCCCAGATGCCTCAGTCACTGCAGCACAGGATTTAGGTCTATAAGGGATAGGATCAGATGTGGCCCAAAGTTGGTTCAAAAGTTCAGATCCATCTAGGGTGTGATTGCTCTGGTTGTCAAGCAACACATACACAGTCACAGCATCTTGCGGACGATCAGTGGGAAATACCTTCGCTAGAACAATTTTAGCACAGGAGCGTACACCATTAACTGCAGAGTGTAGTACATTTAGAGGATACCTCTGTTCCCTTCCCGCCATAATTGTTTGCCGTTTCTGAACTGTTGAAGGTTGTTCTTCTAGTAATGGACTCCGTAACGTGCAGTGCTGTTGGGTGTAGTTCACTGTCATATTTATCACACTGTATGGGTTGTTTGCAGTTTTTCATCAGATGGTTATTTGATGCACATCACTTAAAACAGATGCCATTCTTCTTTAACAAGTCCTTGCGCTTTTTCATATCCCGTCTTGAGAATTCCCTGCAGTGGTTTAAAGAATGATCTGATAAATGTATCGGGCACACTTTGTCTGGAGGTCCTGAAGTGTTAGTATGGACATCTGTCTTCCGGACAATCACTGACCTTTGGTCTGTAGTCATACGTGACGTGGTAGATGGTTTACCTGTGGTTGTTTGAGTCTCTGTGTGAAAAAATGCGGGGTCATTGCGAATTCTGTTCATCTCACGTACGAAATCGAATGTAAAGGAGAAAGGTGGATAGGATACGTTGTGTTGCTTTTTGTAATTTGCCGCTCTCGTCGTCCATTTCTCCTTTAGATTAAAAGGAAGCTTGTGGATGATGGGAGAAACTCCCGAGGAAAAGTTGAAATATGATAGTAATGAGGAGTAATGCGGATTTTCCATTAATGATTCGATCTTTTTAATAATATCTACTAATTCACATAACTTTCTATTCTCCTTGTTACCAAGTCTTGGAAATGAATTAAGTTTGTGCTTGATGGATGCCTCGAACCGCTCATACATCCGTTCCCATATCCTTTTAACTTCCTGTGATCAGAGCCTAGTTAGCGTGTCTAGCTGAATCTGGTCCCAGCCAGCGAATAAGTAGATCTATTTCTTCAGAAGGACTCAGATGTAGCTCAAACATGATGCTCCTAAAATTAGTCTTCTACGCAGAGTAATTCTCTGGCTTTTCATCAAATGTTGAAGCCTTGTCATTAGTAAGTTTTTCTTTAGAAGGAAAGACGTCAACTCTGACGCAAAATTGTTGTCATGATTGGGAATGACCAAATGTTCGTGAACAACAGGCACTGTTCTATCTACAAAATTGTTCTGGGTGGGTACTGGGTTCAGAGTCCTCGGCTGAATAACATTCTCCGGTTGATGGGAAATTGTTCAGTGATATATCGCTCAGTACGAGTTTGGTCCACAGGAATAGCTAAAAAGGGAGGTCGTTCATCTTCATCATAGATAGAAGCAGCTTTAACTTCCGTCTCAATTTCTACTGCCTCTTTCTTCAGTTTAAGAACCGATAGCTCAGCGTTTAGTTGCTCCTCATCCTTTTTATGTTTTATTTCTGCTTTATTCTTTTTTTTTCTTTTTTTTTCAAATTTTATTGTCATTTTCAAAATTATTACAAGAAATCAAAGAAACAAAGTCAATTTTTTTATTGGCACTCACACACCCTTTCATACACTTGCACACATAACTATCAGAAACATTCTAATTGTTTACATGAAAATTACAGTTCAAAAATATTTTTCCAGTTTGACCATTGTTTGTCAAATTTTACAATTTCACATGAATTAATTGTTACGTATCTTTCAACCTTATATTTGAAATAGATATGTTGTAGTAGTCCCTTTAAGTGAGGGATTTTTTTTTGTTTTAAACAGTTAAAAATATACTGTTTGGTGTACAAAATTATAATGTTTACAACTTTGTTACCCCAATTTAGAGGTATTTCACCAACTATTATATTAGTAATATTAAATCCAATTCTATTTGTTGTTTTACAATAGATATGCATGCTGAGTTTATTCCATAAGGGCAGTATTTCTAAACATTTCATAAAAACATGTGGAATTGATTCTACATCTTCTCTGCAAAAAGAGCAACAATCATCAGTGCTTACATTAATTTTTTTTTTAAGATAGCATTTTGTAGGCAACATTCTGAAAAGAATTCTGTACTGAAGCCACTGTACTGAGGTATCAGCACTTGTTTTAAAACATACTTTAAAGAACTCTTTAACTGAAACATTAACTTCCAGATGCATGGATAATTCAGTGTTCCATTTCTGAATGGCTTTTGGTAGAATGTCTTTACTATTAATAAGACTGTACAAGGTTTTCGAACATTTTTCAATCAATAAAACATAACCAAAGTAAAATGGAATGTATGGATAGTGATCTTTTTTAACATCAGATCTTTTTATAGAATGAGATCTAAGGAAACTAGATATTGCATTTATAACACTATTGTAGAGCATTGTACATATATTAGACAGTCTATAATTTTGTACAAAATCACGCTGTTTCAAAAACTGACCATCTTCATCTAGAAAATCACCTATAGTTTTAATACCATGTTTATACCAGTTATAGACAATGATAGGTTTATTACCAACACATATATTTGTATTGTTCCATACTGGCAAAGAACATACATTTGTTGTAGATACTGAATTGTCCATTGTTCTTAAAACTTTTAACCATGAGTGTAGAACATCTTTCCAAAAAAAGTTGCAATGAATTATTATGTTTTGTACATATTTGTCACCAAAGTCTAACAAATGTTTTACCACTTTGTGACCATGAATATCTAAAAAAAAAAATATCTATCCATGGTTTGTTATCTTTTGTTAACCTCTTGATCCAAGAACATTTTAATGACACTAAAAAATTGTTAATATCCAACATTTTAATACCACCCTTTAAGTAGTCTTGAGTAATGAGTTGTCTTTTGACTTTATCTATTTTTAAATTCCATATAAATTCATAAAAAAGATTGTTCAGGGAAGAAATGATATCTTTATCAGGACTTGGTAAGGAAATAAAAAGATGATTGAGTTTTGGAAGAAGTAATGTTTTAACTACAGTAACTCGACCAAAAGGAGTAAGAATTCTCCTTTTCCACTGTTGTATTAAAGCTTTGATTTTAGGTATTTGAACACTATATTTTAGACTAATAATTTTTTCTAACTCAACAAAGAATTCTATTCCCAGTAGATTGAAATTTGTACATCCCCACTCCAGTTCTCATCTTGTATGATGGTATACTTGCTTAGAGAACTTTTTTTAACCTATCCACACAATTTTTGTTTTTGAACTGTTTATCTGCAGTCCTGAAAAAGATGAGAAAAGATCTATGGTATCAAGAGCAGCAAAAAGGGATTCTGAAGAACCATCAAGCACCAAGGTTGTGTCATCAGCATATTGGGATATTTTATGTTCTTTTCCATTGGCTACAATGCCTCTAATATTTACATTTTGTTTAATGAGGATAGCTAAAATTTCTGCACAGAGAATAAAAAGATATGGGGCAATCGGGTCGCCTTGTCTACAACCTCGATATATAGGGAATTGTTCAGATAGCACTGCACATTGTAAAACAGAAGCCGTAATCTTGGTGTTTAGGATTTTTATCCAAGTGATTATGTTCTCACCAAAACCAAAATATTTTAAAACTTTGTAAATAAAGTTCCCGGAGATAGAATCAAAAGCTTTCTCACAATCTATGAGCACAAGTAAACCAGGTATATTTGGACTCTGTGCAGGATAATAAATCATAGACAAACCTAGTATTTTCACCAATATATCGACCCTTAATGAAGCCAGGTAGGGTTTCTGATATTAAACAATCTAAGGAGGATTTAATTCTATAACTAAGGCACCCTGCAATAAGTTTATAGAGAACATTCAAAAGAGTAATTGGGCGCCAGGTTTTTTTTTTAAATTGTCTAGGTTTGTCACTTTTCGTAAGACATGTAATGACTCCAAGTCTTTGCGAAATAGGCAACTCCTTATCCTTATATGATCTTTGAGGTCCCTTTCTACTGTAAAGCCATCACTTCCTGGTGATTTGTTATTTTTCATATTTTTTAAAACAGTAAGTATTTCAATTTCAGATACACTACTCTCTAAAGCTTTAGAGGTGTCTTTGTCCAACTTTGGAACACCAACATTTTGTATTAAATCCTCCAAGTTACTATCAATGGTATCTATATCTTTGCTAGCATAAAGGGCTTTGTAAAAAGTTCTGACCTGATCTAAGATTTCAAACTGATCATAAATAGTTTTATCATCAATTTCTACCTTTTTTATAGTTTTATTCACAAAATTACGAGATTCTAAAGAACAAAAATATTTGCTAGGCTTTTCCCCTTCCTCAACCCATTTTGTTCGTGATCTAATGATATGACCCTGTAATTTTTCTTTCCTTAACTTTTCAAGTTTCAACTTCTTTTCTTCTAAAAGATCAAAGTCTATGTTACACATTGCCTCAATAGTTTCAATTTCTTCAAGCAAGGTTTTTTCAAATTTATCTCTCTCTTTTTTCTTGTATGATGAATATGAAATGGTGATGCTGCGAATTTCCATGAGAAGAACTTCAAGGAATAAGCTGTGGTTTTGAAAAATATTTTGATTGTTTCCTTGTAAATATTTATTTTGTACTTCAAAAATAGTTTTTTTTTTCACTTTATCAACATAAATTTGATCTGTTAGAAGACAATTGTTGAACTTCCAGAGCCCACAACCCCTTGAAAATTTATTAAATTTCAGCTCTAAAACCACATCTGAATGATCAGATCTATACCCAGGCTTTGTCGAGAACTTTTCTACCATATTTGTTAAACTTTCTGATATTAAAATGTAGTCCAAGCGACTTTGCTTAAGAGGATTTTTTTTCCGCCATGTATGTATTCTTCTGTCAGGATGAAGAATCTTAAAGTAATCAACTAACTGAAGATCTTTCATTATATTCAATACCTTTTCTCTGGCTTTTGGGTTATTAACGTTACAATAATTGAATGTATCCAACTCTGGGTTCAGAACAAGATTAAAATTCCCGCATAATATAAAATAATCATTGTCTAAATTCAAAAAGGTATCTCTAACTTTTTCATAAAAACCCGGATTATCTGCATTTGGACCGTATATATTAATCAAAGTGACATGATTGTCTTCAATGGTAGTATCAATTGCCAATAAGTTTCCATCGTCATCCCTCATTTCATTGTGTATTTTAAACTCAAAATTGTTATTAAAAAACAGACTGACACCCCTAGAATTTGACTTAAATGAATTGAAAATACATTTATAACCCCACTGAGTTTCAATAAGTGGCTCAATATCAGGTGTAAAATGGGTGTCTTGTAAACACAATATAGAGTAGCCTTGTTTTTTGTAGTAATTAAGTACATCTTGTCTTTTTGAGCTTGTAGCTAAGCCCTGACAGTTTACAGACGCTTTTTTATGAGATCAGCCATTTTTAACATTCACAAAAAGAACAAATTACCACAATTAAAGAAAAACAGAAAAAAGATGTCACAGATAATTGACAGACTTTTGGTTGTAAATATATAACTCTTTGTATCAGTTGAACACAT
Organism: Magallana gigas; assembly: GCF_902806645.1. NCBI lineage: Eukaryota > Metazoa > Mollusca > Bivalvia > Ostreida > Ostreidae > Magallana > Magallana gigas. Next base: position 43,746,119 of record NC_047565.1, on the reverse strand, counting down.
TGAGACAGAAGACAAATACAAGATTGCTAAGTGATAAATTTACCTGTTGTTTAATGGTAGTGAAATAGTGAGGTAAACTAGTATTTGGTAGTAAAAACGATAAACACAACATGACATTCATACACACACACTCACGCACAAATATACACATCTCGATCCCGATCACAAAAGGTCCAAGTTGTCAGATCCCGATCTTAACAATTGGAAAACCTGCTCAGCTGTTCCTCATAATGTTACTTGACTTCATCTGACACATTGTCTAAGATATCATATCGATGTCTCTTCCCGCCGTGGTCCTTTATTCTTCTTAATTGATGCCTTTTTCTCTGCTTATTTCAACTAGCTTGGCTTGAACTTCCTCCAATTTTATGGTGGCTTAGTTTCCTTGAAGATGACGAGGCGACCAACTTTGCGTCCACATTTTTGATGATTTTATCTGTCTCACAGTCTGCACACGACTGTTCAAAGATTCTCCACTCTTTCATGCTTTCTGCTTTTCTTTTTCTTTTCAGAAAATCAAAAAAATCTAAACAAGTCTTATTATTACCTTGGTAGTTCTGTTGCAACTCCAACTGCAAGTCATCCGCATCATTGATTCCGCAATTAGAAATTCTGTTCAATGTTTCTTGAAATCTGGTCAAAGCCCTTTCCAGTCTGTCCTTGTTGTGTTCTCTCTTGTCTTCATAATGTTGTTCTCCCATTTCCGTAAGAGTTCGTACCCGACCCTGTCCTGTAGAATCTTTCGTCTCTTGAGGGGTTTGAGGGGTTCCGTCCTTGTTTGACGCCATTTGGAAATGGACTTTAACTATGCTGCCTATGACCTTCACAACGAGATCTATTGCAGTAGTTAACTTTTATTGACATGAGTGGTTAAATCTGAAAACATAACAAAGCGTTCATTAACATACAAAAATACAACTAAAAAAGTACAGATGTACTGTGCAATACAAGAAAGATTGCATGACTAGATATTTGACTATTTTGGTGTAAAACAAATGAACCTGATCTATTTGATAAGGAAAATCCACATTTTACAACATGCCATTTGCATTACATTTTCGCGCGGTTTCTGAATGTAAATAACAGCCTAATACACATGTGTACTTGTCATCATGCATTTAATTTTTCCTACAGTTTTCTGTCAATGTGTTAAATCTAAATACAAAGTCAAAACCTGCATAAAAATAGCGCCTTGTAAATCGGAAAACATATATATATATACATTCATAAAAATTAGACACATTACAAATTCTACTCATTCCATTGTGCTCCAATGCTTGTCAAACAAATGAGTACCAGTATGTGAAAATGAAAATGCATCCCTGTTTGGCTACCCGTTGCATGTACACTGGACAACTTATGCGGAACATGTGGGTCAAAAATAAAATGAAAAATACAAACAGTGCATATAGAATATTTCCGGAATAAGGAAGTAGGTAACACTACAGGTGCAAACTTAAATGTACAGATGTATATTGTGATTGCTCTGAAAAATGTATATCTCGTATTTTATTTAAATAGATTGTGTATTCACTTCTATCCTAAAATTGATATTCCGCTGGCTGAGTTTCTTAGCTTTTTGAAAAGCTAACCTTGTTCTCATTACAATGGTTTCAAAATGGCTGCCATTTAGACAGGAAGAAATATTAGGAAAGGGCTACCCTTACCAAAATAAAAGGCATCTGGCAAACAGTTGCCTCAAATTTGCGGCATGTTGAGAATAAGCATATGATATTCGGTTATGTGTCAACTTTAGTATGAATATCTAAGATCATTAACTATGATTTTCATGTAATATGATAAAGATGGTCTCATAAAGATGATGCCTTATAAAGGTGATGCCATGTCTCGGTTAGCTTTGTATTTGTAATCTGTAATTACCTTTGTTTTAATATTGTTTTTTATTTATGTATTTTCAAATCTTGGAACATTAAGAATTTCTGTGAGTGTTAAATTATTTTAGAATATTTTTATAATGTATAAATTTCAAGAGATACAAGTACTGTTGTTCAGGTGATCACTGTGACCCATGGGCCTATTGTTATTTGAAAGACCATGTTAAAGGGATGGTCACGATTTTGGTCAATTTTTTTTGGTCTATTTTAATGTTTACAAAGCTTCAGTTAGGAATTTTTCATGGACAACGTAAATTGATAGCATTTTTAATAATAAAAACAGAAAACTATCATTTGACCAAAATCGTGACTATGCCCCTTTAAGGGATGGGAGCAATTTTTTACATTCCTGATATAAACTGATTTTGGGGAGATCGAGTCCATTTTACTTCTGAGGAGACTTAGTAAATGTAAATGAGACCTTCAAGTAAAAAACTGTTTTTAAGAATTTCTTCATTTTAAACTTATTAGGTGGAACAGCAGTTATTACAGTTTTAGAGCTAAACGAGGATAAAACTATGAAGCAGTTGCATCGATCCTTTGGATTGGCATGGGGAGGAAATTTAATCAATGAGAAAATTTGGAAAATCATGACAAATGTTTTTGGAGAAGAAATTATTGATGAATTTAAAAAGCTAACTTCAGATTTTCTCGATATGGAGTCCATCATTGAGCTTAGGAAGAGAGATATTTCCACTGGAAGTAAACTTCAGTTGCAAATTCTTCCATCTTTGGCAGATCTGTGCAAAACGATAAAGGGCAAGGGTTATAAGCAATTGGTAACTGAATCAGGATATACAAATGTTAAGGTGCGCACTGGTAAAATAATTTTTGAACCCGATTTGGTTGAGGAGATATTTGACCTGACCTTAACTAAAGTGTATACCATTGTGGAAAAAGTCTTACATAATCAAAATATGAAAGGCATCAAAGACATCATTCTTGTAGGTGGATTTGCCCATGCAGATTTCATTGTGAGGCAGTTTAAGGAGAAGTTATCGGGATACAATGTTATTATTCCCACAGACCCAGTTCTTGCTGTCCTAAAAGGAGCAGTGATGTTTGGACAAGACATTGACATTATTTCATCTAGAATAACTGCACACACCTACGGTTTTGATGCCATGCGACATTTTAGGGATGGGGATCTCAAAAGCAAAAAGAGAAAGATTGATAACACCATTTATTGTGTTGATCTATTTGAGAAAGTTGTGGCTATTGGAGAATCAGTTGATGTTGGAAAAACATTCGAGAAAGAGGTTTTTGCATCATCAAAGGAAATGAAATCGATGGTTTTGAAATTCTATCAATCAGAAATCAAAAATCCAACGTATGTTACCGATCCTGGCTGTCAATGTATTGGTAAACTATCGGTGGAAATGCCAGATCTAAGTGGCGGGACAGAACGGTCAGTGATGGTGTCGATCAAATTTGGTGAAACAGAAATCACTGTTTGCAGTGTGGACAAGACAACCGGGAAAAAACAAGAAACCGTGCTCGATTTATTGGGAGACACTAAATGAGAGCAAACAAGTTTTGACAATATCTAAAAGAAAACTTAAACAAGAAACGAGCTTTTGCTGCTCAATAATTCATTCAAAAAAAAGGAAATTTTATGGTATTTTTTTTTCATCTTTATTAGATGGTTACTTTTGTGTTGTTTTTATTTTTATTTTTTTAATCTTATGTCAAACCTGATTTTTATCGATTTCGATAAAAATCCAAGTTTGACCATTAAGAAGATGGGTGGATAAGGCGTGTAAACTGCCTATATGAAGAAAGATAAGAAACTATGAAATTCAAATATAAACAAATCTCATAATTTCTTTCTAAATTATTAAAAACAATGTATATTTACCATAAAATCGATTTTAACCTTTGAATATGTTAAATATTTGGAATAGGTTGATTTAAACTGGCGTATGCGTGTCGAAATCTCCAAATAATGTCATTGTTAGAACTTATAAATGCCATTTCTTTTATAGAGTGGGTCTGGGCTCCATATTTTTGTCATAGTCTATATAAGGTCTATTCGAAAATCAAACCGATTTCAATCAACAAAATGTGGAGAGATGACCCACTGTACTTTAAAAATGTCATTGTGTATCCCAACAATTGAACGTTTTAAAAAAAATACTACAAGTCCGTAAATTCTTGGTTGAAGTTGAATTTAACAATGAAGTTTGTTGTTACTGAAATAGCTCAGTGGTTAGAGCACCAGACATAAGTTAACATTTTAGAGCTAGGGTTTTAAGGTTGTGGGTTCGATACTATCAAAAGTTAGAATTTTTTTTTCTTATCGTTTGTTAAAATATTCAAAACTGAATATAGTTAGAAACTGTACTTTTGTAAACTTGTAATATAACATCATCTAGTATATTAAGTTGGAAAAAAATTAATTTGAAATTGTTTTTTACGACAAAACCAAATGGGCATTTGCGCAATCTTGTTCCCCATCTTCTTTAAAAAATGCTAAAGTATATACACATATATGTATACTTACATAACTCTAAAGTATTTATGAACTATTAGTACGATGTAATTGTTAAAATGAGATAAATCTGTATCTCTTCTATTTTCACATGTAATTAAAATGTGTTTAAAAAGGCTTTTGATAGCATACAGTACCAGACTTAGTTTTTACGTATTGCATGCTTTGCAATGTGAAAGTGATCATGAAAAGAGAAAATCAAGAATTGGGTCATCACGCAAATCAGATACGTTATTTCCAAACAATTTATTATCATGCGTACGTTAGTACATGTAATCAATTTGATTACATGTATATGGATACAATGTAAAGGAATTATGCAAATATAAAAGTTAACGTTTGACTTTTGAGAAAGAAAAAATTGTGCTGTATGGAATATGATTAAATTGCCCGTTTTGGATATTGTAACAATGCAGTACATTTTCATCATCTTGTTTTATGAAAGTATTTGCAAATTTATTGTACATAGTATATATAGTTGTCTTTCTTCTTAATTTTGTGTCTGATTTCATTTGTATATGTTTTTTAATTTATATTTTTTGGCAATCCGGATAAAATAATCTTCAAGGACAGTGTGAAACTTGACAGTTTCATGTCCCTTGTTACAAATAAGACAAATTCCCTCCATTTTTGGAACTCTTCAATATTTCTCAGTCTCAACTGGAAGATGATTATTTGTTGTTATCAAACAATTCGTTTAAATGACCAGCTAAATGTTAAATATGAAAATATTTATATAGGTAATAAACGAACTTAAACTACTACATATTATGTGTTATAACCATATGAAACATTTAATATCATATCTTTTATAATTGAGTTGAATCTTTTATTAACATTTTTGTAACAACATTACGTCATTAAATGATATCCATACAGCTGAATTTTGTTTTTGAAAGGAGTGAGCCCTATATTCCCTGTGTTTTATGTATATATAACTTCACTAGGGGCAGGATTATTATACAGTTTTGCAGTGATCTGCACGTAGCACACACACGATCACTTACGGCCAGTAGTGACTGAGGTTTTACCTGTGCATCACTTTTTGGCTCTTTTATTATCACCTGTTGACTGCCGTTCATCCTTCCGTTTGTCTGTAAACTTTTCACATTTTTTACCTCTTCTCCAGAACCACTAAGCTGAATTAAATCAAACTAATACAATACAAAACATTGTTTTAAATTATAAAAATAAAGAACGAAACCCTTTTTAAAAAGAATATGATTACGAACCGATGAGAATATAGGTAAATATCTTTTAAAAACTCCTTTCCTTCGAGCTTTATTGGATTTGATCACGCCCCGACCAAAATTATCACCTTATAATACTCAAAGAATGATTCCTTTCCTTAAATACTACAATTAGTGAAATTAATATGTAAGCCTCCTTAGATAGTGTAGGTTCTTAATTCTGAACGCCTTGACCCCAGGTGAATATTAGGGCGCAAAGAGGGGTTCAGAGTTGACATTCAGTTATACAGAAAAACATTTAAAAATATTTTTGAGTACTACAATGCTGCAAGTTCTGAGATCACTGTTTAAGCATCCTAAGATAGATTATTAATTGTACAAACTTTGACCCCCCCCCCCCCCGATTAATACTGGGGCCTTAAGAGGGGTTCAATCCTCAACATAGACATATATACAGTACAGCTCACGAGTATCCCGACAAAAACACCGACCACCGTACGCGTGTTTGAAAGTCCACGCTGAGCGTGGAAGTGTCGGTACCTTTGATCTATTGTTCTCTGTTACGGCCACAGAACGAGAAAAAACACGGTGCGACACGGTGCAACGCGATGCAACACGGACAATAACACGGTGTAACACGCGGTATTTACCTGTGAAAAAAGATGGATTTAGAAATAAAACTTATAAAGAATAAAATATTTATTGATGTACGTAAAAGAATGAAAGAAAAAGACAAAGAAATAGAAATAAATAAAAATTTTAGGCACGCAATTTTCAGACGTATGTGATTGTTACGGTTGATTTTTGTTGATATTAAAAATCGATATCGCCCACATAAAGGTTTGATCAATTAAAACACTAACACTTTCTTTTCCTTTTTAACATTCAAATAAACGGTTCCATAAGTTTTTGTTTCAGTCCGTTTTTAAACGTAGTAGTAATCGAAGTTACTGTAGTTTGGCAGTTTCAATAGTGCATAGAACCATAACTGTGATCTTTTCTCACTTATACTCTATTCAACGATAACAAATCTAACGGGTTGTCGAAAACAAAATGTACTTTCTCTAAGTAATATAATAATACAGCAATATATCTAATATATTTTCAAATTTTCTTTCTTTTATACATATGTGTGATGTACTTGTCCATGTAGACTAAGTACCGCAGGGTACATATTCAGAGCGCTAAGAATCCGTGGATCGGTACTTGATATTTTTTTATTTCATCTTTATAGCAACTTGAGTTTAGAAATTATTTGTGTTCCAAGAAACTACAGTTTACTCAGTATTGCAATAATTACTGTTTGATTGTTTAATAATCGTCATATATGATCAGAGAGAGAGAGAGAGAGAGAGAGAGAGGAGAGAGAGAGAGAGAGAGAGAAATTACCAGTATGAGTTTAATTTAAGTACGTTTTACTTGTAACTCAGTGTAATAAGTTAGTTTTATAGTTTCCATTATATTGAACCCGTTTCCCCAAAATTGCGATAGAATATATGCAGTCAGGGTCCACGTGCTATCCCTGTCAATCAAATCAGCCCGCGAGATAGACCACGTGCTCCTTCCATGATATGGAAAAATGCCGTTCTATTGGTTTTTTTTAAGTCCGCAAAATAGAAAAATGTTTAACAATGAAGTATTCAGTGTTTGAAATATTTAGTTTCTTTACTCTTATACTGCATGTATGAGGGTTGGAATATTACGTTGTAAAATATCTCTCTGAGAGTCTCTCTCTCTCTCTCTCTCTCTCTCTCTCTCTCTCTCTCTCTCTCTCTCTCTCTGTACTTTTGTGCAATCATTTTAGAATTATCAGAGTTCTATTTGTATGAATTTAATTCATTTATTTTAGATCCATGGTTTTAATAACAATTTCAACACAATGACTACCGGTACAAGTTTGTAAAGTTCACGATTTAATAAGATTTTTCGTTAAAATTTCGACGCTATTTCACATCAATGAAGTTGTGTGTTCTAAATGCTTGCAAAAAGTGACCGGTATTATCTCATTCATCATTTTAATCAATCAGGTACCCGGTAAATAATATCTTATCGCATGTTTATACTTTGAAATTCTCGCATTTATAGAGTTGCTGAATTGTTCCCCAGATCCACGCGCCGATAGTCTTACATGTAGTTGTTTGAGTACATATCTACAGACAATTTTGTTTGTTTGTTAGAGATTAGGAAAAATCATTGAACTAACAAAGTAGAAGTAAGATGTATTCAGACCATACACACGACGGGTTGTGATGAGTTACCAAACAGGTGTTCGCGGAAAGGTGTGAATAACGGCATCTCGAGTACACCTGTTCAGACGTCCAAATATACACAAAGTTAGTTGTAAATTCCAATGACACCTAACAAGACAGACAATAACACCTGTTGTGTATAGAACCCAAGATGAAAGACAATGCTGTGTATCTGATCAGCGTCCGTATATCGCACGAGTGATTTTTTTCATGTGAAATCACGAGGCCATTACCAGCTATACGGAAATAAAGTTGAAAAATATTTTATGAAATGCGGGTATATTTTTAATACATGTACAATGCTTGAATATAATTTAACAAGAGTTTGTTCATGTATTTATTTATAATCTATAATATAAAAGTGATTTTTTTGTTTCTTTATTGCTACATAAAAAGCTGAAGTCCAAATTATTCGAGTCACCGGTACTATAGGGTTGTTATTTACCACAGCACATCAACAGCACGTTTTTAGAAAAACATGATCTGAAATGTTTTCATTTCTCATTTTTAATTGGTTTAAAGTAAGGCTGTAGATTAATTGATAAATCAGAAAGTGTTTACAGATAACAGAAATAAGACGTTTAAGCTCCTGACATTTTAATAGGAATCTAATCTACAACATCACGTGTGTTTAGAAAAAAACAAGATGAATTAAATTGATTTGAATTTTGATTATATATTAATTGATTATTAAATATTTTTGGTGAATTTATTTCCATTTATTTAAGAACAAATGAATTAAAAGGTACCCATTTACGTTGAGTTTTCAGATCCCAAAAAATTAACTTCATGTTGACAGCCTCGACAATTTCTGGGTCCGTGCAACTTAAGTCTATATTCTTATTTTTTTAAATGTGAAAAGGATATATATGTTTCAACCCTTGTTTAGCCATAATTTCTTTATTTCTAAACATACGCTATTTCTATCAACGTCTCAGGTAATGATATCCACGGAGTAACACAGTGGCCACGGAGTTACACAGGCGGCCACGGTGCGACACGGTGCTTTTTCTTGAATTTTCCAATACACATACACGGTGTCACACCGTGTACACGGTGCGACACAGACCGTTTTTCACCGTGTTTTTTACACGGTGGGTGTCAGGATACTCGTGAGCTGTACTGTAAGCAATATGTTTAAAAATCAACAATAGTACGCTTACTGATTTAAAGGGGCATTGTCACGATTTTGGTCAAATTTTATTTTTATGCTTTTATTATTTACAATGCTTTAGAAATGCATTTCTAATGATCAAATTAAATTTGAGAGTCATTCTTAGAGTTATAAGCTAGATACTGGGCTCACAATTCTTTGTCATATACATGTAAACAAGGCTCGTGCCCTGTTTTTGTTAACATAGGTTCAATATACCAGTAAAAAATATTTTCCTGCTTATTTGTCTATCTCTTTATTAGCTCACCTGAGCTGAAAGCTCAAGTGAGCTATTCTGATCACATTTTGTCTGTCGCCCGTCTGTCCGTCTGTCCGTAAACTTTTCACATTTTCAACATCTTCTCAAGAACCACTGGGCCAATTTCAACCAAACGTGGCACAAATCATCCTTGGGCAATGGGGATTCAAAGTTGTGGGTCACGCCCGTTTTCAAGGGGAGATAATTAGAAATTAATGAACAATTTTGAGAAATTTTCAAAAATCTTCTTCTCAAGAACCATAAAACCAGGAAAGCTGGAACTTGTGTGGAAGCATCCTCAGGAAGTGTAGATTCAAAGTTGTGAAATTCATGACCCCCGGGGGGTAGGGTGGGGCCAGAATGAGGGGTCGAAGTTTTACATAGGAATATATAGAGTAAATTTTTAAAAATCTTCTTCTCAGAAACTAATGAGCGTGGAAAGCTGAAACTTGTATGGAAGCATCCCCAGGTAGTGTAGATTCCAAGTTGTGAAATTCATGACCTCCGGGGGTAGGGTGGGGCCACAATGGGGGTCGAAGTTTAAGATAGGAATATGTAGAGTAAATCTTTAAAAATCTTTTTCTCAGAAACTTATCACCCAGGAAAGCTGAAACTTGTGTGGAAGTATCCCTAGGAAGTGTAGATTCAAAGTTGTGAAAATCATGACCCCCGGGGGTAGGGTGGGGCCACCATAGGGGGTTGAAGTTTTACATAGGAATATATAGAGTAAATCTTTTAAAACCTTCTCTCAAAAACTAATTAGCCAGGAAAGCTGAAACTTGTGTGGAAGCATCCTGAGGTAGTGTAGATTCAAAGTTGTGAAAATAATGACCCCGAGGATAGGATGGGGCCACAATGGGGGTCGAAGTTTTACATAGGAATATGTAGAGTAAATCTTAAAAAATCTTCTCAGAAACTAATCAGCCAGGAAAGCTGAAACTTGTGTGAAAGCATCCTCAGGTAGTGTAGATTCAAAGTTGTGAAAGTCATAACCTCCGGGGGTAGGGAGGGGCCACAATGGGGGCTCGAAGTTTAACATAGGAATATATAGAGTAAACCTTTAAAAATCTTCTTCTCAGAAACTAATCAGCCAGGAAAGCTGAAACTTGTGTGGAAGCATCATGAGGTAGTGTAGATTCAAAGTTGTAAAAATCATGATCCCTAAGGGGAGGATTGGGCACAATGGGGGTCGAAGTTTTACTTAGGAATATGTAGAGTAAATATTTAAAAATCTTTTTCTCAGAAACTAATCAGCCAGGAAAGCTGAAACTTGTGTGGAAGCATCCTCAGGTAGTGTTGATTCCAAGTTGTGAAAATCATGATCCCTGGGGGTGGGTGGGCCACAATGGGGGGTCAAAGTTTAACATAGGAATATATAGAATAAATCTTTAAAAATCTTCTTAATTCTCAGAAACTAATCAGCCAGATGATTCTTTATAATTGTTAAGACTTTGGCTCAAGGACAATTCTTCGGTCTCACAAGAAGGTTCAGAGTTTGATGTAGCTTTATATCCCATATATAAACAATTATTAAGGATCTTTTTGAGAACTGCAATACTCATCATGTGATATGACTATAAAATCATCCTGTTAGAAAAGGGACTAATGATTATAAACATAAGAATATCCAGGGGGAAAATGGATTTTATTTATACAGGATCTACATGTATTATTGTACACTGTCCAGATTGTTTGTATTATGACTCCATTAAGCTGATTTTATTATACCTATTGTTCCTCAGGTGAGCGATGTGGCCCATGGGCCTCTTGTTTATTTTAAGCATAGATAAACAGTTACTAACGTTGAACACATTCGTTTTAGGTTTACAACTGAAATTTTAACTTCAACGTTCAAAATGTAACAAACACTTCGTTTACATAGCGAAGAATTTCAAGCTCTGCAACTCGCTCATAACTCAACAAATGACACTCAAATTTTGACTGCCTATTAAAAATGCCTATCTGAAGCATTGTAAATATTAAAATCGGAAAAATAATTTTTGACCAAAATCGTGACAATGTCCCTTTCAACAACGAAATGCAATATATAGGGTTTGTTAGATCTGACCCCTGGGGTCATCTCCACCCCAAGGAATTTGAAATTACCATATATCTCAGAAACTGTTATAATCATGACCCCTAAACCATATATATTCATGTTTTTGATGTCAAGGGGCATCAAATGTTATGTAGGTCATGGGCCCTGTGGGTGGTCCTTACCTCCCTCGAACAACAAGTCCCTTAATATCTTCATAACAGTTGAGATCCCCTCGCTTAAACCATATATATTTTTGTTCCTTGTGTCAAGGGGCATCAAACGGTATGTAGGTCATGGGCCCCAGGGGTGGTCGTGACCCATTCGAACAGGAATTGAACGAATATCTCGAAAACGGTTGAGATCCCCACCCCTTAACCATATATATTCTTGACCCTTACTGGGCATCAAAGGTATTTAGGTAATGGGCCTCAGGGTTAAATTTAATTTTTCAAAACCGTAATGCACATCTATGGAACAGTTCCTATCATATCCCAAGATATGATGTGTCTATCCATTAAATCATAAGCGGAGTTCTAGGATCTATGTTTTTTGGAGTGATAAACGTCAATTTTCTGCTACTATTTGACTCCCTGGACGAAATTTAGATTTTTAAAACCTTACTACACATCTATAGAACAGTCTCTATTATATCCGAAGATATAATGTGTCTATCCATTAAATCATAAGAGGAACATTTGGATCTATGAGGTTTTTTTTTAGCGATAAACGTCAGTTTTCTGCTACTATTTGACTCCCTGGATGACATTTAAATTTTTAAAACCTTATTGCACATCGATAGGACGGCCCCAATTATATCCCAAGAGATGACGTAGCTGCTCCAAAAGTTGTAAGAGGAGTTCTGGGAACCTTACTTTTTTTTTTTTTGCAAAAAACGTCATTTTTTGTAGCCCACTGATCCTCTTAATAAAAAAAAATTCTGGAACCTGATCACACCTCAATATGACACCCCAATCATATTTTAGATCATTTGTCTATTGCAAAAAAAATGTCGTTTTTGAAACCAGTTTTTTTGTTAAAAAAAAGGTCGTTTTTCAGCCATTTAATGACCCCCAGGACAAAATTGAAAATTCCGGAACCTTATTGTGTATCTATAGGATACCCTAAAACCTATTCCAAGAGATGATTTGTCTACTGTTGAAAATGTAGGAGGAGTTCGAGGAAGAAGGTTTTTTGTGAAAAAACATCATTTTTTACCAATTATTTGACCCCCAGGACTAACGGAGAATTTTTGAAACCTTTTTACAAAACAACATGATACCCCAAATCAAACTCCAAGAGTTCAGTTTGCTAGTTTATAAGATGTAAGAGCAGTTTGAGAAAGTAAAACGTGACAGACGGGCGGACGGACGGAACAGGGTAAAGACAATATACCCGAACTTTCTTTAGAAAGTGCGGGTATAATGAAGCGAAGTGGCCCATTGGCCTCGTGTGTGCTTTAGGTATTCCATCCATAACAACCATATTTCATATCTAATAGATTGCAAGTTTGATCACTGAAGTCTTTTGTGATATTAAGGGCTTCATAAAATAATAAAGATTTACCTTTGTTACTTTAAATGCCAAAATAATCATTATTAACTGTTCATATTTTGGGGGAAATTAGTTTTTCCTATTTATTTGCACAGGGGAGCAAACTTTTAAAAAAGTTTTAAGTGCAAAAAGTTTATTTAATTGACTAGATAGTTTACATACTCCTGAGTGTGGTTTATATCAGCAACATGATAAATTTAATAAAATGTACGGTATTTATTGTAGTTAAGATCAATTTAAAATTTTTAAATTCGCCTCAATTATGGATGGGCTACCTAAATAAATGAAAGAACTGCTACATATCTTAGAGATTTTCTAATTTGATCTTGCATTTTTCAGCCGCTTGCCGATGAAATTTATTTCTTTGAAGAAGACGATCAAATATTTTTGAAATTAGCTTTTATATATATATATATATATATATATATATATATATATATATATATATATATATATATATATATATATATATATATAAGCATTCCAAAATATTGTAAACATATCATTGTACGGGAGATAATTGAGAATAATTAAACATTAATATTGTTGGTATTTTTCAAAAATCTTCTTTTCAAAATCTATTCGGCCTGAAAAGGTTAAACTTGTGTGGAGGCATCCTCAGATAGTGTAAATTCAAGTTTGTTCAAATCATGGTCCCCGGGGGTAGGGTGTTTTGCATAGGAATATATAGAGAAAATCTTTAAAAATCTTCATCTCAAAAACTGTTAGGCCAGAAAAGCTCAAATTAAAGTGGAAGCATCCTCAGGTAGTGTAGATTCAAGTTTGCTTAAATCATAGTCCCTGGTGGTATGGTGGGGCCACAATGGGGGAATGGATTTTTACATAGGAATATATAGAGAAATTCTTTAAAAATCTTTTTATCAAAAACGATTAGGCCAGGAAAGCTAAAATTAAAATGGAAGCATCCTCAGGTAGTGTAGATTCACGTTTGTTCAAATAATGATCCCTGTGGGTAGGGTGGGGCGACAAGAGGGGGATCAAGTTTTACATAGGAATATATAGAAAAAATCTTTAAAAATCTTCTTCTCAAAAACTATTAGGCCAGAAAAGCTCAAATTAAAATGGAAGCATCCTCAGGTAGTGTAGATTCAAGTTTGTTTAAATCATTGTCCCTGGGGGTAAGGTGGGGCCACAATGGGGGAATCAAGTTTTACATAGGAATATATAGAGAAAATCTTTAAAAATCTTCTTCTCAAAAACTATTAGGCCAGGAAAGCTCAAATTTGAGTGGAAGCATCCTCATCAGATAGTGTAGATTCAAGTTTGTTCAAATCATGGTTCCCGGGGGTAGGGTGGGGCCAGAATGGGGGGATCAAGTTTTACATAGGAATATATAGAAAAAATCTTTAAAAATCTTCTTCTCAAAAACTATTTGGCCAGGAAAGCTGAAACTTGAGTGGAAGCATCCTCAGATAGTGAAGATTCAAGTTTGTTCAAATCATGGTCCCCAAGGGTAGGGTGGGGCCATAATTAGGGGATAAATTTTAATACAGGAATATATAGAAAAAATCTTCTTAAAAAATTCTTTTAAAAACTATTTGGCCAAGAAAGCTCAAATTGGCGTGTAACCATCTTCAGATAATGTAAATTCAAATATGTTCAAATCATGGTCCCTGTGGGTAAGGCGGGGCCACAATGGGGGATAATTTTTTATATATAAAGACAATCTTTAAAAATCTCAAAACTATTAGGTTAGGAAAGCCCAAATTTGAGTGGAAGTATCCCAAGATCATATAGATTCAAGTTTGTTTAAATAATAGTTCAGGTGTATGTTGAGGCCACAATGGGGGATGAATTTTTACATAGGAATATATAGAGAAAATCTTTTAACAATCTTCTTTATAAAGACTATTTGGCCAGAAAAGCTTCAAGTTTGCAAAATCACAGTCCTTAGTGATAGGGCAGGGCCGTGATGGCGGTTTGAATTTTTACATAGGAATATATAGAGAAAAACTTTAAATATATATGAATAAAAATATTCTGGGAAAGTTTTCGGTCCAAAACTTAGTACTGAGTGTGAAAGCACAGGTTATGCAGATTTAAGTTCGATGAAACCATGATTCCCTAGAGAAAAGTGGGACCACGAAATGGGGGGGGGGGATATAGGAATACAGAAAAATCTTCTTACAGGTACAACAACAAAAGGGGCTTGGTATTTACCCCATAAAAAGACGTGGATAAAAATTAGCAGATTTTCAAGATCTATTGTACTTAGTTGTCAAGATATTTTTATACTGTAATGCTAATTTGATCAGAATTAAGGCAATTTTTGCTCAGGTGAGCGATGTGACCCATGGGCCTCCTGTTGAGTTTATGGCTATTGAATATTTAAAAAAAAAATTAAGAACAATCCCTTAAAACTTTACACTATGATTGCGATTTTCTTAATTGTTGAAATATTACAAATAACCGAACTCTTTTAAAAATGAAATACAGTTTATAAATGCCAGTGACACTAAACAGATACAAAGGAGTAAGATTTTAGAAAAAATAAAATAAAATATACCTGTCCGAATTTCAAGTCCCTACATATTTTTTATTCAATTTAACAAAAAAATGAATGATAATAAAATTAAAACATTCATGGTATCAAACTACTGATACTGAATTTAATCTGCGGCATAAAATTTATATAAGGTCAATGATAAAAATTTTGATATGGTGTTTGTTTTTTGTTTTTTTACGTTTTTAAGCATTTTTCACTATTATTTCATTGCGTGCTATACAATTATCTTAATGAATAATTGGGATAAAACCAGGAGAAAGTATGTTAGATTACGTTTACTAACAATTTTTTTTAACTTTTATTATTAAGGTACTGCCAAAAATGTTTCAGCAGAAAACAAAGTCTGAAAATTTTTGTCTGAATTTCCTCTATTTTGCTATTATAATAAGATGTATTTGATGTTCAGTTTCTTTAACAAACCACAATACAGCATAGTTGACTTCGTCTTCAATATACTTTGATATTCTGAGAAGTCCTTCGGGCTTCACAGGATTTGATAACGTGACCAACGAAGTTTATATGTTTCTTAAATATTTCTTACGGAAACTTATTGTTAATTCATAACTCTATTGAAACTAACTGGACTGAAATCTACACGCCCCGTTTATCGATTGGTTGAACTTAGTGACCTGAAAAAAATCCCGGACTCCTCGAAATAAATATGATGATAGTATGTCCTTACATATTGAACATCAACTAAATAGCGAGTGTTTATAATTCAAATGCAAATGTTTTACATTTATAAACATTGTTTATTTTTAAAACTTAATCACCTCTTAAAAACCATTTTTACAGCGTATGTGTAACGGGCAAATAGAACTTTTGACAAAGCTTTTAAGATTCTTTTATGCCATTTTCAGTTCACTAAAGTGCCATTTGGGTTGGTCTTAGCACGAGCAACATTTTGTCGTCTTACCCGTAAGGTGTTGCAAAATGTTTCCAATGTTCATAGCTGATATTTTCATCTTTACTGACACTTTTGATCAACATGTTTCTGTGCTTTTGCAGCGTCTCCAGTCAGCAAACGCTGACGCGGGTTATGTATTTTTTCTGACGCGGGTTATGTATTTATTTTGCAGTATCGCCACCTTCATATCCCGCATAAATCATCAAAGACAGCATTTTTAGGTTACCTGAGTACTCAGTTGACCTATTGCTATCCGTTTTCGTCCGTCGTGCGACATGCGTCGTCCGTCAACAATTTTATGTTTTTAACTTCTTCTTAAAAATTACGAGGTTAATTGTTACCATTTTTTGTGTGAGGCATTTCTATGGTAATAGGAATCTAAATTGTGAAATTCGTGGCTCTACCACCCCTGGGGCACCACAAGTGGGGCCAAATATGCAAAAAAAGCCAAATTTTCAAAAATCCTCTTCTCTTCTCTCACACATGTGAGGAAAACACTGTTTGCATGGTTATGATGTCCATGAAGCCCTTTACCAAAGTTGTAAAATTCATGGCCCCTGGGTCAGGGTTCTGGAAATAGGGTGGGGCAAATATAACCATATAGTAAAAATGTATTAAATCTTCTTCTCTACTCCCATATATATTTGTTCAAAACTAAATGCATGATTATGATGTTCATGAAGCCCTCTACCAAAATTGTGAAATTCATGATCCCTGTGTCAGGGGTTCAGGCTCTAGGGTGGGGCCAATATAATGTCCATGAAGCCCTCGACCAAATTTATGAAATTCAAGACCAATGTGTCAGGTGTTCAGGCTCTAGGGTGGGGCCAATATGGCCATATAGTAAAAATGTATTAAATCTTTAAAAATCTTCTTCTTTAATCCCACACATGTGGGAAAAAACTGAATACCTGGTTATGATGTCCACTAATTCCTCTACCTAAATTGTGAAATTCATGGCCCTTGAGTCAGGGGTTCAGGACATTGGGGGGTGGGGGGGGGGGCAATATGGCAATATAGTGTTAAGGCATATAATGTTTAAAAATCTTCTTCTCTATTCTCACACATCTTTATGAAAAACTTACTTCATAATTATGTTAACCAGGAAGTCCTCTACTAAAATGTAAAATTTCATGTCCCGTAAAGTATGGGTTTTTACTCTAGGCCAGGGTCAAAATGGATGTATAGGTGTTAATGCATATCAAAGTACTGAAGTACTGACGGGAGTGATTTTATCAATTATCATTTATTCAAAATCAACGATATGTGATTTTGCATGGCAAGTAGTATCAGTAATCGAAATATTTCTGAGAAATTGTATGGATCCAGGCAAGAATGAACTCTTTTCTTGTTCAACCAAACGCTCGGCCTTCTCCGTTTATCTCCGAAAAGCAAGAGAGACTCTGTTTTGTCGGATATTAACGGAGACAGACAAGCGTATGGTTGAACGAGACTACATTGAACTCTAGCGTAGGAATACATACGACTTTAAAAAATATCTAAACTGTTTGTATAATTTAAAATCTTATTATTTTCATGGTATTAATAAATAAGTTTTCTTGAAAAACAATGCTTCAGAATACATAGCATCGAATTTATCGATTATTTTTAAGAACTAAGTGTTGTCAGCGGTATTGATTTGTGCTTAGGTCCAAACACTGTTTCACTTCGCTTTGCCCGAGAAAGTGCATAGGAGAGTTGATTAAAATAAACTCCCAATAATTGTAACAAGTCGAGCGATCCTTGCCACAAAAGAAAAACACCGTTTTTCTAACACACAACAATTTATTCAGGATTGCAAAATATCAATATCACAACACAGACTAAGATGCTGACCATTGCAAACAATACAACCTGTCCCGGGGCTATCACCGGTTTAAAAACTCGTCATAAAAAATTAAGAAAATGCTACTAGTTCTCGTATCTGTAGGATTTGTCGTTCTCGTGGTCAATATCAACAATAAACAGCGTAAAAGAATTGTACTGAATTAATAAATATTAAATGCATGAACTTGCGCCGATCCGGACAGCTAAACTCGACACACGCAGTCTAATTCTATCTGGTAAAATCACATGCCCTCCCCATTTGTACTAGGTAAGCTAATTAAGTCCTCATAATTTCCAGTAAACTGTAAATAATCCCGGACAACTCGATATAAAAATGAATAACCTATTTGAACTAATGAATTAAGAAAATCCGAACAGCAATAATACGGATTCCGAACAATCCGGACAACTCGTAATTCTAAACTTGAAATAGTTCAAATAAATATAACAGTTCCTTTTATAGACCACAGCTAATAACAAGAACTATAACACTGGAAAGATGGGTCTACATGGTTGCTATACTATACAGATTCTGTCCGGACGACGAAGTCCAAAAAAAAATTTAGCATCGTCTACGACCACGTTCATCTTACTTATCTACCTTATATGGAGTTCTCTGAGGAGTGCTCAAACGAACGGGATGTGATCGAGTGATCAAATGATACTGCTGCTGGATTATTAAGGTATTCTCACTGCTTTAAAATTCCGAGTTGATTGCTCCTCAACTATCCGAATACATGTATGTACATTCCTCTTGCGTAGCTGAAGTCTCTTGACTGTCATTCTGAAGTAATCGTTTTCTGAATAATACGATTTGTCACTCAAACGGCATTAATTATAACGAAGATATCCAATCTGGAAAGTTTAACTACTATTAATACTACTAGTTCCTGGCGAGTTTACAAAAGTTTCCACAGAGTGGACATTAAGATAATTCACTTTCCCTCCATTTGCTGGTTAGTGTTAGAATTTTTGAACAAAATAAAACAATTGGGACGGTCGCTTATGTTAAGATGTCCACAAAGAATGAAATTTCCATTTTCCGAAACACCAAAATAATTCACAAACCTTGGTCGTCGTTGGTATTAACCTATAATCATAAATAAATAAAAGCAAGCATAAATATGATAACTGTAGACTATCCAGTAATTTAGAAGTGTTTTAACATATCTATGTTTTAAAAATATTAATACAACCGATTCACTGTAACATAAAATCGTATACAACCGGTGCCACCATTTGTAGCGACTTAAACGTACTCCAGAGTGTTAATTAGCGGGTGAATGAGCGTCCTCCTTTTTTCTATTTTTATGATTTTTTTCTTAATCTCATCCCTTCCCAGTCATGCAAGCCGCCCACACCTCTACGAAGTCCATTTCAACGAGGGGGGAGGGGGCGGCGGCCTGCTTTATTGTTTTTCTTGAGAGAGAGTGAGAGAAAGAGAGAGAGAGAGAGACAAAAAACCCTTTAAATATGCTTGTTTCTATTTTTTAAATCATACACCAACAATTTAAGTTTAAACCATTTCCGGGAAGTCTTTTTCTTTTGTATAGTCTTTTGCTCGGAAAATCCAGGCGGAGGTCCATTTGTTTTCTTTTTTAAGAAATCCAAATCCTTGTTGAATCTTCTTTGTTATCATTTCGTGTGGTACATCAGTAGTCAGTAGTGTTAATGATTTTTCTTCTTCTTTTGTTGATGATTTCAGAAGCATGTCACACTTTTCTTCTGTTAGAAGAAGTAACTCTCGAGACATCATTCAGAACACCCAAAGAAGGTTTAATTAAGATCGGTTGTATTGTGTATTCCTGTACCAGTAGTTTTCGTTTGACACTCTTCTTTACCGTCTTGGTGCTCAGTTTACAAATGGTGTTTCGACATGGAGACACTTTTTTAATATAGTATTATGTTAGTGGAAAGGTCCCTTTGTAAACGTTAAAGATTACTTCACACAAAGCCTGCTGTTGATTTTCTGTCATGGTTTTTAATCAGGCTTTTCTTTCTTTAGGATCCGCCGAATATAATATTTTGAGAATTGCTGCATTTGATGTTACATGTACCAGATGGCTCATGGTTCTCAAAATAACTCTTTCTTTTATTATTCTTCGGTAAATATACTATAATGTCTCCTTGTTTGTGTGTGCAATCTATAACGATCTTCACTGGCTGGATTCATATCGACCAGTAGGTATCCGTAGGGTTTCGATGTTGCTTTTTGATATGCATCTTTAAAATATGAGGATTGACCTGGTAGTCTTTGGCTCCAAAGGACAATATTTGTTTCGAGTCTCTTGAATATCTGAATAAAACGACGCAATGACAGTAAAAACAAAAAACGATTTCTTAGATTGACAAAATAAATTTTGTGAAAAAACGACAACACAGTGCAGTCCTTGTGATGCGCCGTGATGCAACAGACAGCAACTGTTTCTTTGCTTTTTGCTACTTGTGTCATTAAATCGTCTAAAATCAACACCTTATGCTTCACAGTCTCCGTCCATTCTTCTATCTGATCTCTAGATGGCAGTCCTTGATATAATAAAAGATTCGGAATAGTTTGCTCCATATTGTCGAATAAAGGTTGATATTGATTATAACAGTAAATCAATTTTTGAGGTGGAATTTCGAACACTCTTTTTGCACTCCGTAAAATACGATGAATAAAATGGTTTTTTCGTGATATCGTTGCGCCTGATATCATACAGGTTGTAGGCGATCGTAATGGTAGTACAATGGATTCAATTTCCCACCAATGCATACTGAATATATTAGATGATGTTATATTACAAGTTTACAAAAGTACAGTTTCTAACTATATTCAGTTTTGAATATTTTAACAAACGCGAAGAAAAAATAAATTCTAAAGTTTTGGTAATATCGAACCCACATCCTTAAAACCCTTAGGCTAGCTCTAAATTGTTACCTTATGTCTGGTGCTCTAACCACCGAGCTATTTCAGTCCCAA
This sequence comes from Magallana gigas, assembly GCF_902806645.1. NCBI lineage: Eukaryota > Metazoa > Mollusca > Bivalvia > Ostreida > Ostreidae > Magallana > Magallana gigas. The sequence continues at coordinate 43,725,070 of NC_047565.1, read as the reverse complement.
CAAACTATAATTCATTGTTAAATTAAACTTCAACCACTAATTTACGGACTTGTAGTATTTCTTAAAAACGTTCAATTGTTGGGATAAAAAATGACATTTTAAAGTATAGTGGGTCATCTCTGCATGTTTGTGTTGATTGAAATCGGTTTCATTTTCGAATAGACCTTATAAAGACTATGAAAAAATATGGAGCTCAGACCCACTCTATAAAAGAAAAGGCATTGAAGTTCTAAAAATGACACTATTTGGAAGTTTTGACACGCATACGCCAGTTTAAATCAACCTATACCAAATATTTAACATATTTAAAGGTTATAAATCGATGTTGTGGTAAATATACATTGTTTTCAATAATTTAGAAAGAAATAATGAGATTTGTTCATATTTTAGTTTTATAGTATCTTATCTATCCTCATATAGGCATTTTACACGTCTTATTCACCTATCTTCTTACTATTATGTTACATATATGCAAGACAACAGGGTTTTTCCCCTAAATTCCTACATATATTTATTGACCAACTCTTTTTCAAAAGCATCGGGATTAATACATTGGTGAAATATATTTATTATTTGCAACATGGAATAATTATAACATATCATCCATATATAAAACAATACATGATATCCACACGAATCTCTCTCTCTCTCTCTCTCTCTCTCTCTCTCTCTCTCTCTCTCTCTCTCTCTCTCTCTCTCTCTCTCTCTCTCTCTCTGTTTTGAATCGGAAAATTATTGAACAAACATTGTTTACAATTGTACGACCGTTTGTAAAAACACATCAAAAGCGGAATCGAAGTATACCGGAGGATTCCCTAAACTGTCGTAAAATTCGGCGTTTAATTAACTGTGCATCCAGAACACAACCCAGTGACTTCATGGCAAATAGGAAGGAGCGGTGTTGCAGATGGATGCTGATAGGTATTTGGATACCAGGAATGGCAGATTGTTCGGTGAAAACATACTTCTTACATCAGAAGTATGTCTGTTATATCTCGTTAGCGCGAGTAGTTATTGAGCATTCATGTATACTCTCGGTACTTGATATCTCTTGATTGATCAATTTCGATTAAAGTCGGGAATTCTTCATACGCCAAACAATTTAATGTTTCTGTTATATTCGTGGCAAAGGACTATATATGGTATGGGCCTAAAATGGGCCCCTAATATGAACATCATCATTTTACTGTAATTCTTTGTTTTCTTTGTACAGATATTTATGTGATGTTTTACATAATGTTCATTTTGATTCAACTGCCCACAATTTGGAAATATGACATCGTATAGACAACCTTTTCCGCCATGTTTGCATTTTAAGCATAAAACAGCTTGTTTTCAAGCAGTTTTTCTTTCAGAAAACATAGAGCGCATGCTTGAACAAACAAAATATTTTAAAATTAATTAATAGAGATGTATCTAGCCAAGACTAATAAGTGACAAAAAAATTTCCTTGTTCAAGCATGCCCTTTATAGTTCCCATTCATAATAAGATAACAAAAATATCCATTTTTGACTGATTTTGATTGAATTTTAGAAATAGCGTCACTTCTGACGTCGTATACTGCCAGTGAGTGCAAACAAATCAAATAAATAGGCGAAAAATATATTCTACATTAACTCTTCTTAAAATATAACATAACATTTTAAACTTTAAAAAATGTCGAATTATCGGGGCTAAATTTAACTCTTATCATATATGATCTATCAAACACATATCCACAGCGAGACTTGTGTACGACACCAATACGTGCATTTTTACCATCGCCAGAAGACAATGAAATTTTAATTAGAGACTATACCATCATCTCTGCTTTGGTTATTTTCAAACACTTGCCGTACTTTCGCCAGTTTCGAGATATTGTCCCTTCATTTATAAGTCAACCAACTTGCCCTGAACTCCTCCAAAAGTCTAAAGTAATTCTATTTCCGGTGCTTCACAAAAATGAACAAAGATGTTGTTGATATCTTAAATTTTATGAAGAACTTGTTCTTGACGTTTGTCAGAAGAGCGACAAAAATGAAACAATTTTTTTTCATTCATGTTGGAGGAGATCAGTTGACAAGAGAACGATTTTCTGGGGCAAAGGCTATGAGGGTACATAAAGATGATCGTAAAGACCGTTTTGTAAATTTAAGCCCCATAACCTTTGAGCTATTCCATATGCAAATGAATTTCCTGGAAATGTCATTCAAAATTTTATACAAAGAAAACAGTGTCGGAGATAGAGGAACATTAAGTCATTTGAAAAACATAATCTCCAGAACAAACGTCAATGAAAATATCAACAACCATTACGATGCGGATAAGGAATATTTTGTATCTGTTGTCGATATGTACATTGTAGAATGTGTTCTGGAGTACTAGTATTTTGGAATGGCCGACATCAATTCCGCGCTTACTAAGCACCTTCCCTCTGAATTCATTGACAAGGAGATGAAAAAAATCGTGGTTCTTTGACGACGTAGGGAATATGCTAAAAACGAAATAAACACCAGCAATATCACTGAAGAAGTTGAAGGTAAGTAATAAATCTATATTGAGGCATCATAAAAATTAATTTAAAAAATAAAATTCAAACCCAATTTGAAAATAAAATGCTTTATTAAATGTCAGTTGCATTGATTAATAAATACTAAAACATTCTTTTTTAGTGGAAGAAAAAGTGCAGATTATTGAGATTAAGTTGGCAAACGGCAAACATACAAAATTGTCTGTATTAAACCACTCCCCCCCCCCCCCAAAAAAAAGTTGAGAAAGTATTGCATTATTTACAGCGATTGTTAGAACTTGGTTTACTCTTTAAAGACTGGTTGGACCTATGCAGGATGCCCCATAGAAATCAGGGCCTATGTCTTTGAAGAAAAACTATGCTCATAAATATGTATATGAAATCATGAGGTTACTTGTACACCAAACATGTATATTGTCAGAGAAAGCTGCGAATGAAGAGTTTTATGGATTGTTTGTCAACACCACGGGACGTTTTAACGGACATATTCCTGCAGACAGAAGAATGGAGTACTAGTATTGGATAAAAGAAGTAAAAGAACATATTAAACACATGTTTTCAAACAAAACAGTTAAAGAATGTTAGAAACAGTGCAATATCGAGCATAAGAGAAATTGCGGAACATAATGACGAAATTTCAGGTTGCAGAAGGTCGCTGACATGAACATTTTCCTGAAATACAAGCATCATCGTTTACAAATATAAATATCACCGACTACCATCGCTGGATAGAAACAAAAAAGCTCCAGTTTTCTGTTGAATATGGAAATTAATTAGATTTCATTACATTCTGTATAATTTCGTATATATTGCTCAAAAAATGAGATTGCATGTGACTAAACTTTCGTTAAAAACAATCTTCGTCTGTAATATCTTCAAATGAATTGGTAAGATCTGTTAACAATGAACGAGACAGACCGGTGAAAATTTCAGGATTTGGAATGTCAAGTTGTTTGTTTTCAGCGTCAATATGAACGTAAAACTTCCAACAGTAATGTAGCATTGTAATTCTTGTGACTTGGTTCTGGCGACTTCATTACAACGTTGTCTTTAATTTTATTAACATGGCTATGATACACTTGTCACATTCACACTTCAGCTCACAAGTATCGCAACATGTATTGGGTTGCATATTTTGTTCAAACGCAAATCCAAAATGATCTCTTAAAAATTTTCGTCTGCATGTTGTTAGCGTGCAAAACTTTTTTTTACCTCTTTTTTTTTTTTTTTAGGTTTTTAACGTTGGTTCCTATGTCACTAGCATTATATTAAAGAGTTGCTATGCACTGTGCCCAATCCCTTCCGCGTCTTCCTACCTCTTGCAAGTACGCTGTAAACAAATTTAAATCTATTAGGAAATGGTAATTCAGAGTTAGGTATTGTGCAATAAATTTTCAACAAGAACTTACTTTCTAGTGATGACGGGGGACCAAAATGTATAATTCGGCGAATATTTGGGGCATCAGTCCCCATGCTGTATGCTTCCGTGGCAAATAAAAGCTTCAGATGGCTAGATGTGAACTGTTTTTTTTCATCTTTAAATAAAAATTATGTGTACTGTATTCATCCACTGCATGTATATACTCCATATGTTGAATAAATGATACATGTATTATACTGATTATTGTTTATCATATTATCATATACCTTAGTGGTGTTTGGTGCATGGTATTCATAATTTGAGTTACATCATCAGGGGAAATTTTCATTGCTTCTCTCATTACAAGCTCGAATCCCATTGCACAATACTTTTGTTTACTGTAAACAATTGTTCTTTCAAACTTTTCAAATTGTTAACAGAGCTCAGAAATCACAGGTTTTAAAGATATTTCAAAAGAATCTTCTGCTGTGTTGTGTCAACCTGTGGAAGCACTGCGTTTAGAGACAATGAATTTTATGTTTTCGCGAATTGTTTTTGTTGATATTGTATTGAAAGTTTTGGATAACCACTTTTTTCTGCAATTTCTTTTTGCACTTTAATCGTTGCAGTTGCCGTAAGTGCTATGAATTTTGCATCAGGAAAAAGAGATCTAAATTTTGAAAGTTTTGAAAATTGTGGTCGAAAACCGTGCCCCCAATTCACAACACAGTGAGCCTCGTCAACTACAATGTGTCCTATGGCCATGTATTTTTGTTTGAGAATTTTACAGATCGTTTTATCCGTCATACATTCTGGGTATCCGATGATGTAAACAGCATTTCCACCCAAAAATCTTTTCACCTTGTCGTTTTCAGCATCAAAATCAAAAAAATTCGTTTATGTTTGGGGTATTGAAGAGCCTGAGAGAGAGAGAGAGAGAGAGAGAGAGAGAGAGAGAGAGAGAGAGAGAGAGAGAGAGAGAGAGAGAGAGAAATGTACGTACCTTTTTCTCTAAATCACTAATCAATTTCCCATCTATCGAAACGACTAGTTCACCTAGTTTTGTATATTGTTCCTCAATAATGGCATTTAACGGCGAGATAACAACAATCTTTGTATTTTGTTATTTAGGCAGCATTTCGTAGATCATACTTTTCCCGTAGCCCGTCGGCAAAACAACAAGAGTGTCATTATGTAAAGCACTTTTAATACAATTTCCTTGTAAAGGCTGAAGAAAATTAAATGTCATACATCTTGCACAGCTAATTTTTGCAAGTGCAATTTTTGTATGCTATTAAAGAGAACTCGAGAGACCGATAACCGTCCATAACACTTGTTGCTGTTCTGCACTCGGTGATCTGTTTTGGGTTCCCCGAGATATTTAAATTCTGCGCCAGCGATAATTTTTATCAGCCAATGAGCGCGGCCACCAGAGGGCCCTTTGCAGGTTTCTCTGAAGGTTCAAAACATGGCTGAGGCTAAATAATTCCTGAATTTTCCGTTGAATCTGGGGCGTTTCCGCACTCGACAGGGGCTGATTTTTAGCTCACCAAGACGAAGTCGGGGGAGCTTTTTCTATACCCTCGGCCTCGGCGTCGGCGTCTTGACCTGGTTAAAGTTTTTATTGCAGGTCCTGTATCTAAGCTATTCCTTGTCCTATCTTCACCAAACTTGCATGGATGATGCATCTGGACCTGCTTATGGACCATGCTGAATCTAGATCCTAAATTTCAGATGTTGGAGGAGGTTAAGGTTTTTGGAGCAGGTTAAAGTTTTTGTTGCAGGTGCTTTCAGATGATTACTAGTATATCTTAGTTACTACTGGTCCTAACTTCACCAAACTTGCATGGATGTGCGTCTTATGATACTGATGCACCTGACAGGCTTGAATGCTGAATCAGAGCTAAAGGTGTCGGATGCTGGAGGAGGTTAAGGTTTTTGGAGCAGGTTAAAGTTTTGGTTGCAGGTGCCCTCTGATGATTATATCTAAGTTACTACTGGTCCTAACTTCACCAAACTTGCATGGATGTGTGTCTTATGATACTGATGCACCTGACAGGCTTAAATGCTGAATCTGAGCCATAGGTTTCGGATGCTGGATGATGTTTTGTTTTTTTGGAACAGGTCACATGTTTTATAGATGATAGCTTGCATAGTTGATGTGACTTTATTATAATTGAAACACAGAGGTAGCTTCAGATGCAGAGCCTCCATTATTCTTTATAATCTTAAAATGTATAACCTTTAATAATATATAAAAAATATATATATAATATAATCTTTAAATGATATAACACGATTCCATGATATAGTTTGTATGATATGATATACTATTGTTTAATATGATACAATATAATATTATATGTTATATTGTAAAAAGTTATATGATACGATATGAAATTTAATCAATTTTTTTGATATGATATGATATTGTCTCATGATATTGTTATAAATAGTATTGTATATTATGATACAATATTGTATAATATAATATTATATTATTGATTTATTATTTTATCACTAGATACTGTTACATAAGATATTGCAATATATAATATTCTATCGTAAGATACAATATTGTATATTATATTATATATCATACAATATTGTATAATATGATATTGGTTTCTATAATATTGTATTTTATCACATGAAATCGTTATCATGATAGTGTAATATTATATAATATCGTATCATATGATATTGTTTAATATGATATTGCTTTATATCATATATTATTATATCACATAATATTGTTTTATATGATTTTGTTATTTTAATTGTATCATATGATACAATTTGTATAATATAATATTGTATTATATAATATTTTACTATATCACATAATATTTAATCATTTAATATGATACAATGTTATATCAAATTATATCGTATCATATAAAACAATACAATATTATATATCAAATATGATACGGTATCATACAATACAATATGAAGTCATACTATATTATACATTATTATGCCTTCTCTCAGTTTGTCACTATATATTCAATACTCATCTATTTTCGCATAGTATCAAAGGATTTATATAGCGTAAGCATACTATGCCGAAATAGAGCACGGCAAATATTTTCAACAAAAATCATTCAAGCGCCGACAGCGGGATTCGAACTCACGACGCTAAAAGCATTCCAGCTTGAAGCGCAACACGTTACCGCTACGCTATATTCGCCGTTATTATATCTAACGGTATTAATATATATATAAAACGTAGATATATACGACTGACATCAAGCAATTAAAATTATTCATTTTTCCAAAAACACTTCATTATTGACGGTAATTTTGAAGTTAAAGTTTCTTATAAACTTTTGAACAAATTGATTGAACATTTTTCAAAGAAATTCTACATGAGAATCACAAAAACGCTTTTTTAAATGACGCTTGATAAACAATGTACAAGAAAAAAATTCAATGAGATTTCGTCTGCTAAACATTTCGAGTTTTCTCGGTAAGGCCAAACGTCTCTCATTTCTTGAAAAGAACATACACCTCTGTTGACTTTTTATTGTACAACAATTTGTTGATTAAATAAACAATCAAATCAATTGATTAATTTGAAGGAAAAAAAACAACAACAAACGCTTGCTTTTCCGGTGAATATTTTTAGGGACTCGTCAACCCTCGAACGTCACAGCTCCTTATAGCAAAGCACGTCAGTATATTCAACAGTCGGCATAATAATAACAATAGTGTTGTGTTGTGCATGTACTATGCCTAAATAGTAGTCAGGGTTTGATACATAGTGCACTCGTCTCCGGCTCGTGCATTATGTATCAAACCCTGACTACTATTTAGGCATAGTACATGCACAACACAACACTATTATATAAATAGATGTTACAATATAATAATGTATCATATAATACTATAATGATAATATATTATGATATTGTTTTATGTGATCAAACACAATAAGTAAATGTTTAACACAATACAATGCCATATCATATGTTACAATATCATAACTCATCATTGTTTATTACGGTATTTTATTGTATAATATGATATATTTTGTAAGTATGATAGGATGCAATATTGTATTTTATATAATTGTATTGATAAACATTTTATCTTATAATACCGTATAAAATGAACATATGATTATCATACAATTTTTAACAGATGATATACGATATTGTGTCAAAACAGTATCCATGAATATCCAAGATCATAAAGTATGATTTTCATATAAGGTGGTCTTATAAAGGTGATTCCTCATAAAGGTGATGCCTCGTCTCGGTGAGCTTTGTAATCTGTGATTACCTATGTTTCTATGAGCTGAAAAACAATGTGTAAGAGGTCTAACTATCCCAGTTTTGTAAAAATGCGAGGTCATTTGAATTTTCGATGCGTGTTGTTTCCGGAGAGGGGTGAAAAAACCCAGGCTTGGTTTTCAAGCACATGTGTAACTTCAAGGTAAACAAAGTCTCACACCCTGCTTGTTTTGCTAGAAAATTGTAAATGAAGCGTTGTTTAAGAAGATGTCAAGAGGATGATTTCCAGAAGTTCGTTTTGAATTTTTAATCTGTATGTAAAGTTGTGCAATTTTGGTAAGAATATATAGTAAAATTAAATACTGTAGTGCAACCTTACACTATTGATTACCTATCTGTTTATCGCGCATATCAAACAAGCATTGCCAGTCTACCAGATGTGTAGCAAAGTTTAAAGAGAAAAAACTAAAGACAGAACATGTTGTATTGGCCTAGAGTTTGTGAAACGTCTAATTATAAGAAGCATGATCTATGTTTTTATTCAAACTCGTGTTAAAAATTTTACCCCAAATACGTTACTTCTATACTTATAAATTAAAGGGGCATGGTCACGATTTTGGTCAAATTCTATTTTTATTATTTACAATTCTTTTTAAATGCATTTCTAATGATCAAATAAATTTTGAGAGTCGTTCGTAGAGTTACAAGCAAGATACAGGGCTCACAATTCTTTGTCATGTAAACAAGGCTCGTGCCCTGTTTTTGTTTACATAGGTTCAATTTACCAGTAAAAATCTTTTTCCAGCCTATTTGACTATCTTTTTATCTATTTTAGGCATATATAAACAATTCCTAACGTTTAACACATTCGTTTTAGGTTTAAACCTGAAGTTTTTACTTCAACGTTCAAAATGTAAACAAACGCTTTGTTTACAAAGCGAAGAATTTCAAGCTCTGTAACTCATTTATAACTCAACTAATGACACTCAAAAATCCGGTTGCCTAATAAAAATGCCTTTCTGAAGCATTGTAAATATTAAAATTGGAAAATTAATTTTTGACCAAAATCGTGACCATGCCCCTTTAAGGCATTTTGCAAATAAACTACAAATTGCCTACACCAGAGTACTTGATTACACCTTTGGTATTTCAACATCCGTAAGGTATAATTGAATTTTATCTGATAAGTTATTATTGTGAAATTAATCAAAAACCTACTCTCAGTTTCGATGAACAAGCCCGAAAGTAAGGTGGTGGTCACGCTCTGGTGGATCCAAGTCAAAGATAGTCTCGATCAAAATATATACTTGCAACGAAATAATATTGAATTATCACGTATAGAGTGAATATATTTACTGTGAGCCTATTTAGAGAATATATAAAAATTAAGATTTTAAAAATGTTGAATAAATAAAATAAGTCAATTCGCTTACTAGTATTTAGTGGGCGATTTTGGTTCTGATATTCATTCGCGTGCGAAGCACGACCTCTGGCGAGAGAATGGGATAGAACTTTCCAGAACGGGGTAACCAAGAACGCGGATTGACTAATTAACGAAAAGTGCGAGACGAATTCATTGTACATCGCGGGCAGATACCTTGGATCGGACTTCGGTTAATACAAAAAGTTAAAAATAAAATGGAACTATTAAAACGATTTTAGTATTAATGACAGAACTTTCCAGAACGGGGTGCCTAGAAACGGGTTGACTAATTGCCATGATCACGGCGAAAATTGTAGGGCGAGTTAACCATCGGCTTTGACCAGCTACATTGACAACTTTAGATTAAAATATGCATGCAAATGGATAATAATGCATAACCTAGCGTGTTTTAATTTCATACATTTTCATACTACGACAAATTGGTTGTAAACCTTAAACATTAATGAACAGATAACTGTATTCTATATACTGCATGTCAATCGCAACTTCTCGGGAAATTGCGATTGATATTACAATACTGCATGGATAAACGATGCATGCATAAAACGGGAAAGTTTAATGGGGATGCCCCCACCCTCCTCCAGATTGATTTTCTTTTATCTGAGATTCTTCTTTGCGACAGTAATAGAAATCATATTGAAAATTTATCTAAAGAGATACATTAAATACCTATTGACTGGTTTGAATTAAATACATGTAGGATAAAAAAAAGTTTATTTTTTTTTAAGTCAGCTGCAACAAACCGCGGCTGGATTAAGGCCACGTACATGTGCATGTATATTATCAATTTTAGTTCAGAGTTTTAATTCCTGCTTGCTCCTTTAAATATCCAAGAATGCAGTTTGTTTTTTTTTTATTTCAAATGAAAAGGATTAAGATTAGGAAAAATTTGGACAAAGTATGAAAATGAAAAAAAAATTGTTCAACATATTAAGTATTATATTATAATAATGTGTAAAGTGTTAATTCCCGCACTTGCGTGAGGTATCATCTAGTATACCTCTGAACTAAAAAGGATTATATCTTTATATCATTTTATAGATAATTTAGTGGCCTTGGCTGTGTTTTACAAAAGAAATTAGGACTTAAGACCAAATTAATGAATGCTAATTAATCACCAACTAATCAATGACTTATATTATGGCTGGAAAATATAATTATGGGAATTGAAATATTTGTAAACGAATGGTTTTATGTCAATTTTGTTCTTTAAAGATCATTTAACGAGACTGTAAATACTACAACTTTGTCGTAAGTTCTTTTGTAAAATGCAGCCCTGGTTTTTTAATCAACCGACCAAATCACAAAGGATATGCACTTTCTGATACATTTAACTTTTTAAACGCGGAGGTATTTCCTTTAAAATTTAGCATATTTTGACCCTGAAGGCATCAAATTTCTTCTTTGGTAGCCATCTTAGAACTCCAGTATTCTAACCGCATTCCATGGTAAGCGCGGGTAGAGTTCATTAGGTCTAATGACACAATATTAGAAGGAACTGCCATTATTTGGTTGCAGCTCAGGTTAGGTAAGAACATACTCAGGATCGACCCGAAATCGGATTAAAAGTGCAATGTAAGGTAAGCCGCCATGTCTGATTTTGTTGATGGTGGACAACAATAATTCCTTTGGAATATGTATTTATCGTGTTTTTGTTGTGTTCAAAATTGTATATCTAATCAAATTATCAATTAAATATAAAATATTTTATTCGTGATCAATTGAAATTTACAAAACTTTACAAAAATTATCAAACCGAAAGTAGGAATTTTAAATAAGTGTCTAATATACATGATAAAACTCATTCTAAGTCACAAAATGTTCTTTTGTTACAATTATACCATTATACCCATTTGAAAATGATTGTTGCTTTTTTCAGACTCTGACAAGGCAATTAAAATAATCTAAAAAGTAAATGAAATATCCCACATTGGGCCTTCTGCATATTACGTTGTATGTTCGGCCATCTTGTACACATGTGGACCAAATTATAAAAACTCATTGAAATGTCTCAATTATATCAAAAGTTGACACAATGTGTTTAAAGATACAAATGCAATAAATACGATGTTGTACGTGTTGTTTCGTATGCAAATTGCGTACACAAGTATTTTAAAATATGAAAGGGGGTCTTTGGTATCCACTCTACAATCATTTGTTGAGAAAAAGGGTGAATCTTTTACACTTATGTTTAAGGGCACCCTTTTCTTTTCAGTCTCCGTAGAAACTTTTTTTTTGGAAAAGGAAAAAATATAGTCTATACTAATCTTAGAATTCCTGTGTCTATGAAATAAAGCACATTGCCTTTATAGTTTTTTGGCCGGAAAAAAATATGTCAATTCAAAAGAATCGGTGTTGAATGTGACAGACATCTCTATTCTTACCAGTCTCAAGTTTGTTTTTTTTTTCAGTTTTTATAGATATAAATTAAAGTACATGTAAATTCTTTTTAGAAGATGGTAGATAAACAAAAGAACTTGTCGTAAATGAAAGATATACATATATTTTCAATAAAAATATAACTTCAATGTACCTTCATACACAAATATATCTCGTGCCGACTGGAAGTTTCTGAGACCTATTTTTAAACGGGCTCCTTTATTTTTATACAAAGCTACAACTTAATCGAGCAAGCTTTAACTTTTTATTTTCTACAAATAGTTGTCGAATGGACACGAATAACCTACCTTTATATTTTTTAAGTTTTCTAAACTTCCAATTTAAGTCTGCAGCTGTGCTGTTCTAAGTGATTAAAAAATGCATCGATCTGTATTTGAATGCATAATTTGCATACAAGACAATTGCAACATGTAATATTTTATATTTACTGCATTTTTGTCTTCTGTCAACAGTTTTTAGTAAGTTTTTGGCAGAAACAAGCCAGTTCAAGAAATGTAATTTATTTTAGGGATGTTTTCTTTCAACAATTTGAAATTTACTTCATCTTATTAGATTCACGTGTTCGTATCTGCCCGGGGCTTTTATTCATATTGTTCACTGAATTAAACTTTTAAAAATCATAATTTTCTATCCAAAATTTCATTTTTTCATCATTTTTACTTATATACTAGTACTTCTAATGTATAATGCTATCTATAATCTAAAATGAGCTAATTTTCTGCTGATGTGATATATAGTAAGCCACCTTAAGTACGAACGACTCGAAGTCAGACTAAACGTGTACGAATAGGTACATGTATGCCGCCATGTCAGATTGTGCGGATGATAGATACAATAATGTGAAGTAAATAAATTGAAATAAGATGGTATATACCTTGTAACTATTGTCTGTGTTCAAATATAATTCTAATTAATGCGTATTTTATTAGTAATCAATTGTGTTTACAAAGCGTACAAAGAACGAAGGTATGATCTAAAAAAAAAAACGAGACTGATAATAAAAATTCATTCCAGAATGTTCATTTGTTATAATTACAAAATACAGTTCGAATATGATCAATGCTTTTTTTAAAACCAGAAAACTTATTGAAAAAAAACCAACAAGCCAAAAGTATGATAACTACATGTAGATGGCATATTTGATAGTTCCAAAAATATATCCAACCTTGGGCCTTCTGCATGCTATGAGAATATTTTCTAAGACCAATTTAAATTTACTCCTTCTAATTATTTATACCTTATTTATCAACTGTAGGAAAACTGAAACCTTGTTCACTTAAGGTCAGACGACACGTTCCTCTAGAATCTTTTTTGTATCTCCTTGTAATAAAGAGTTCCAAAAGATATTAATTTTATAATTATTTTTAAAATGATTTAAAATTTACATGGATATGGTTATATGTCTAGTTGGCCAAGTGGTTAGAACCGTGGCCATTCACTGCCAGAAGCGTATAGGTTCTAGAGGTCGTGAGTTCAAAGCCCTGCCCAGGCCGAGATAGAGTTCCATTATAGTGAATTTCGCTGTGCTGTATATTTATTCATTTTTATATCAGCAATTCATGTGTATTTTTAAATAGCTTTGATAGGAAACTGCATACTCTAGTATTTTGCAAAAATGCCTGGTAAGGTACCCTAATTTTTTTTTGCAAAAAAAGCCTGTCAAGTAGTCGTAAACCATTAACTAATTCCTGGAAAAAGTTATATAAAATTCCGGAACGTGTCGTCTGACCTTAAAATGTAAGATATTATTAAGCATAGACCACTTGCTTAGAAAATCAATCATCTTTATGGCAATGATGTAATAAGGAAGCATAAAACAAGTTTATTATAATTATACCTATTTTAGAGGGATATTTTGTACTCTACGTTAGTCGCAAAGTATTACATTAACAGTCAACATATTAGAGAATTTCTTTTTCATTTACTGTATACAGGATTATTTTCGCACCGTGATATTGTCGTCCTTTTTCATTTGCTAACGGTTTGCCCTGTCTTTAATTCGCCTAGACCAAGCTGTGTTTAAAGAAAGATAATTTGAGACATTGGAATTCGCCCAGTCTTAAATTCGCCTGCTGACAACGAGGGCAAAATGGTCGAAAATAAAACGAGGGCAAATATTTATCTGTCTACAGTAAATGCTATAATGCTATAAAATAGGGCGAGGTCATTTAAAATAAAGTTAATTTTTTTTTCATATTACGGGATCAAAACTGCTTTATGAAAAATGAATAAAACATTTTCGTGCAAATGTCTAAAATTTTGATTTAGAAAAATAATGTTGATGTAGAATCTAATATGCTGACATGACTGTTCAGTTATTTATTGTGTATAAAGGTCATATCTTTAAGGAATTACTTGATACATCTTCATAATTTGTTAAAAATATTTTAACTACTTCTGCATTAATTAACATTTGCATTCAAATTATACCATTTCATGCATTCATTCAAACAAATCCTATTTCTTTGGTATTGCTAATTTCTAACTGTTAGGGTGTATTTTAATGAATGGGGCTCTTGGCACTTTAACAAAAAGATAAGAACATGACTTGATCAGCATTACCTTGAATTCTTCACTATAATTAGAAAATCTGTATTGTTGATACAAGATATTTGCCTAGTCTAAAGTGTATATCTTTGGTCTGTTTCAATGATTTATTTTAAAGCATATTGGCCAAAAACTGTTTCAAATGTGATACAGTGTTATGTTGATTTTGCTGTTTTTTAACAAGCAAAAAATGAAAATAAGTGACGGAATTGTGCAACCGTCATTTTGAGGAAGTTTGGGGTATCATCAAAACATATTACTTATCGGTAATAAAATTTACAATTTTTTTTATATCTTAATAGCTTAAATATTATTTAGCTGTTTAAAAATCCTATTTTATACGTACACATGGAAAAGTTGCTCGCATGATTATCATGTGATTTCCTTTTCGCATGAAAATCATGCAATAATCATGCAAAAATCAGACGAAAAGTTTCTCGTGCGAATATCATGCGAATATGTTTGCATGATATTTGATGAAAATTGTACAATTTTCATGCAAATTATTTTTTGCATGTTTTTCATGCGATTATGTATTTGTATCAAATTCAAATAAAATTTATGCTTATTTCACCTGAAAATTATATGATATGCATACAAAAAAGTAAATGACAAATCAAGACATTCACTTTCAATTTCATTCAATAACTATTTTTCAATCAATTCATTGAATTGATAAAAATCCACAGAATACTATGTATAGACTGAATCAAGAAAAGACAGTATTGTATAACCACAGAATTTGTTTTTATACAAAAATTTTATTTATTTGATTTGAGAATTTTTTTTGTATGTATGGTTGTTGTAATATCTTAAATTCAAAATAACCGTTTTTGATATGCAAATTATCAGTTCTATTCTGTCTTATGTGTAATGATAAATCGATAACCAAATTACTCATTTCATTCCCGCTCTTTGACCATGTTATGCTCTGCGTATTAATATAAACTTGACCATGCCATGTAGTCTCTGAATAAAATCTTATCTAGCAACACGTGTGTTATCTCTAGCATAAGGGATATAATAGTTGTGTGTTCGCTCTCGTGTGTGTGTGTGTGTGTGTGTGTGTGTGTGTGTGTGTGTGTGTGTGTGTGTGTGTGTGTGTGTGTGTGTGTGGGTGGGTGGGTGGGTGGGTGGGTGGGTGGGTGTGTGTGTGTGTGTGTATGTGTGTGTGTGTGTGTGGGTGGGAGGGTGAATTATCCAAATTACGTCAAACCTCGATGTGGATTATTGTCAACGCATAAATTACTTATTTGTTAGAAAACTCTCTAGAATCGCTAATTAATCTAAAAAAAATATTCTATCATACAAGTCAATTTCATTTTGATGACTCTGATGAACGGCTTTTGCCACTATGAATTTATACTAGTGTCCTACAGCACGTGTTAATATTATTTTTATTAATTTAAACAACACACGGCGTCAACAACACGTGAACGCTGATAACTACAGCTTAATATACACGTCAATGTATTTACATACAAAACAAATGGGTATTTATCTTGCTATTTTGTTGTATGTGCATTTACAACAATATTAATTATTGCATCCTGAGTATATCAAAGTCAATTTTGTTTAATCATAGATTAGACGTATTATGGGGATTGGGGCCTAAATCTCTATCTACAATAATAGTAATTATCCCATTCTTGGATTTTGTATGATATTGTTTCCTATCTCTTATGTTTGGCATGATTGCTATTTAACTTATGATCCCCCCCCCCAAGTATTATTTTTCTATGTTTTATGCCTAGCATGTTTAGTTAAAGCTTTAAGCTTTATATGCTTGACCAAACTTCGAAAGTCAAGTTACAAACGAAACCCAGAGCTTAAAGGTCTTTGTTATATAGATAAGCTGAAGACCCCCCCCCCCCCCCCCCACTCCTGGAAAACTTAAATTTCATGAAGTTTCATAGTAAAATTACCGAATTTATGGCTCGGACCCCTGGCAAACCACCACCCCACTCCTGGCACACCTTAATATCCCTCGGACCCCTCCTTTCTCACTGGAAAAAATTCTGGATCCGCGCATAAAAACGTTTCCTAAATTTTAAGGGTACATGTACGCTTTCTCCATGTTACGATTTCTCTAGGGTACGATTACACCTGATACCTCTTTGCACGCCATCTAGCGTTTATTCAGTGCATGACTTTGGTTTTGCATCGGTGATCGATTGTTTTGCATTGGTTGATTTTGCAAAAGAGACTGTTGGTTTTGTTTTAATTTGGTCTGTTTCGTATTTGAGCATGTTTTATGCCCCTGTTTGAGTTAGTTGTTCGTTTTTCATTAACGTCTTTTTACCCTTTCCGCCGCCCACAATAAACCCGTTCACATTTAGGATTTTTACTAATTTCCAGGTGATGCTGTTTTATATACACAATAGAAAACTAGCCTAATACAGGTATGGTATATAATATCAAACTTATTCACAATTCTAATTTTTTTATTATTTTTTTTTTTTTTATAGATTTAAACTCTGTCAAACGTTGCTACAACAAAATGAAAACATGGCTAAGCTAGAAAATCAATAAACCTGTTCTTTGTCACATAAGGATCCCTAGTATGGGTGAGTAATATTTTTATTGAAGAATTTTTATCCCCCCCCCCGCAAAGGAAGTTTGTCTGTCCGTCCGTCCGTCTGTCCGGCTGTCTGTGCAAAATTTGTGTCTGGTCGATATCTTTCTTATGGAAAAGTATTGGATATTCTTACTTCACATAAAGATTACTTATGATCTAAGGGTGTGTCATGACTTTAAACCAAGGTCATTTGGGCAAGGTCAAGGTCACTGACAGAAAAAGTGCAAAATTCGTATCCGGTCCAATCTTTCTTATGGACAAATATTGGAAGTTCTTAATTCACATCAAGATTGCCGATAGCCTGAGGGTGTTTTATGATCTTGAACCAAGGTCAATTGAAGAAGTTCAAGGTCATTGTTTAAAAAATGCTTAATTCCTGTCTGTATCAGGTCTTTTATTAATGGAAATAATTAGAAGCTAAAATTTGACACAAAGCTTGCTTGTCTCAGGCCACATACAATTTATTTTTAGATTCTCATCCCCGTCTCTCTGAAAATGGCTTGCCCCGATGTATTTTTTTTTGGCAAAAAAAAAAGTGTGAGGAAAAAAAGCTCAGTATACTAATAATTCAAAATGCTTATATTAAATGGCTGCTTGACGTGTGGATTTTCGTTTGATTCGAGGTAAGGTTTATTAACATAAGGTTGCAAATGTCCTCATGCTTTAACAGTTAACTTGAAATAAAATGGAATTTAAAGAATATAAATTGGTTTGTGTATTCATATTAGCGTTAACAGTTTTAAAAATAGAGCAGTTGTTATTTATAGAAAATGGGCGGTGAAATAGATTCATCGAATATTTTATATAGGCCTAATAGAAAAAATACATGAGTTATGATTTTTTTCTTAGCGGGGGTATCAATTGTGAGCTTGCTCACATTACTTCTAGTTTTTACTGTATATCTTGATCTCTTGCACGTTTGCAAATTGAAATGAAAGGACAACTTATCTCTATGGGAAGAGCACTTGTAACAGCGTATCAATTCAGACACATTTTTGAGGGTTTATTTTGGCTACATAAATAGATTAATTGCCTGGCCACGAGTTTTCTTTTATGATATTATTACAAAACTTTTCTCTCTGAAGAGGGGAGGTGGTCAAATTTAGTTATACATGTCATGAATAATACAATTATCTCTCTTAATAAGGCTTTGAATTCAAACTTTAATGACTTCAATGAAACGTTTTTTCTCTCTCCTGCCACGAGGAATTGAAAGGTATCAACGCTTTTATTAGTGACGGTTTCAGTATTATTTATATATCTTTATGACATGTGTAAGGGATTTCAACTAAGAATACTTAAGTGAAATATCAATGTTAAAAATTAAAGGAGCATGATTACGATTTTGGTCAAAACTTATTTTTCTGACTTTAATGTTACAATGCTTCAGTAAGGCATATTGAATAGGCAACCAAACTTTGAGTGTTATTCGTTGAAATATAAGCGAGTTAAAATTCGTTGCTATGTAAACAAAGCTGTTATTTACATTTTGAATGTTGAAGTGAAAATTCCAGTTTTAGACCTAAAATGAAAAAGCTAAACGCTAGCAACTGTTTATTAATGCATAAAATGAACAAGAACATATTAGACAAATCAGCTTGAAAAAGGTTTTTACTATTATATTGAGCCTATGCAAACAAAAACAGGGCACGAGCAGTGTGTACATGGGCAAAAATTGTGAGGCCTATAGGTTGCTTTTATCTCTACGACTGACTCTCAAATTTTATTTCATCATTAGGAATGCATTTCTAAGTCATTTAAATTAATAAAAACAGAAAAATAGAATTTGACCAAAATCGTGACCATGCCCTTTAATGTCGATTGTGACACTAAATTTATGAGTTACCCCATACAATATACGAAGTTTAAATTACTTACATTTTCACTGTGCTCAGCCGATCTTAAGGTAAAAGTCACCAAACTTGTTAAGGAAATTGAGTTTTTAGTTCTTCGTGTCCGTAGCAAAAATTGCCACCAGTCTTGCGTCACTATAGCAAACAATGCACACATCCTTAAACAGAGTCTACACGAGTGTGATCAGTAATATGGTGATTGTTGCATAACCATTCCGTCATTTAAAAAAAAAATAAGAGAGAAAAAAAGCACACAATCATAAACAATAGATAATTATATGGTTAAATTGTGTGAAAACTAACTAAAATTATCATAAAAGTAATATAATTGTTGGAATTATATATAAGCAGTATTCATTAATGAAGCAATTGTCAAACAAAGAATGATCTATATTTTCGTGAAAAAGATTGAGGAGGCAGCTAGCATAAATTATACATTGATATTTTGAATATTTGTTGTAATTTTGTATCTGCTGATCATGAATGGTACTATATTTTTCAGCGCAATTGTTAAAAGAGTACCTAGTGCTAGTGATGTGTCTTGAATAGATAGTAAGCTCTGTTCGAATATATTAAAAAGGCATTGCGTCAACTCGTTTAGCTTTTCAGGTTACTGAACACAACCATTGTAACCATTTCTAGCTTAATTAAACCTAAGGTTTAACTCACATTTTTACTTCTTCTTTAGAACTACTGGGCCGAATTTAACAAAACTTTGTACAAAGCATTCTTATGGAAAGTAACTCTAAATAGTTAAAATTGAAATGTTTCAAATTCTTAACCTCAAAAAATACATTGCTATGTTTAGTTATTTTGCTATCCTCATATCTTCAAATCCTTATATATATGTATATATGTATGTGTATGAACTTTAACTTATAATAAATATTTATACCTATCGCGATTGTCGTTTAGTTGCAGTTCATCTCAATCTCAAATACAGTGTAGTGTGCACCCAGCGCTAGGTTCCATTTCGTCATTACAAGCAAGATTTCATTTTGTGTTGCCTACATGGCCAAGTAGTTAGTGGTCTGGCCGCCAATAGTCTCGAAGGTCGTGAGATTTAAATGATTTTTATTCCAGTTGTCATTCATTTTTCTGTTGGCATTTGAAATTAATACAGGACAAGACAAGTTACACAATTAGACTATTTCTATTTCTAGTTAAAAGCAGTAAGAAATTTGAACTTTTTTTACTCTTAATTTTTTCCTATAAAAGAACTATGTCATTTACATTCTTAATTTTTTTACGAAAACAAAGAAAACGAGTTCATTATTATATTACTAATATTTTTTGTAGAATGCCACAATATGGATGGAGCTGTTGTCAGAGGATTATTTGTGTTCTTAAAAGAAAGGCTTATTTTTGATCACATGCTAGATGAATTAATTCAGAGAGATATATTAAATAAGAATGATATAGAGGATTACATCTGTAATAAGGGCAAGTATTTCAGGATTGAAAAACTCATTAAACGTATTATATGGAAGAAAAAATGCAGCGACTTTGTCACAATGATTAACGAAATGCCTGACCTTGAAAATATAGCTGAGAAAATCCGGAGTACAAAGGAAGATACACCTTGGACTGTCGAGGGTAAGTTAAATTGCTTCGCATTTTTTGTGCGTTTTAAAGTATTAGAGCTCTTAAACTAACACAAGTATTCATGATATTGTCTCTTAATTTTTTGCAAAAAAAAAAACAAAAAAACCCCAAAAAACACCCAGATAATTTAAAAGATATCTTTTCAAAGAAAGATACTTTTGACTTAATCCTAAAAGATACTGTCGGTACCGCATTCTCAAACTAACAGTTTCCATTGATAAATTTGCAGCTTTTTATCATTGTACCTACATCTTAATCCATGAAATTTCACCCAGCGAACCCTTAACAACGAGCTTTATATTATTATGATTCCAAATTTACTACTAGACATCAAGAGATAATAAAAAGGCCCAATTTGGGTTCCAATAGGGTTTAAGTTTCTTAAAATAGATAGAAAAGAATAAAAATTTTCTTCCTGAACATGAAAGCTGTAGTTAATATTTGTGAAATGATAAAAAGACGCATTCAAATATGCAATATTTACAACGTTAGTCATACATATACATGTATGTGTTGTTGCTTCCATTGGTAACAGTCAGATAAAGGTTCTATTGTTAAAATGGAGTTGGCTGTTAACTTTTCCTTTTTTTGATATATTTCCATATAAATTTTGAAAAAATGACATAGGATTCCCGCTGTAACTATGCATAGATCACAAACCAATGTATGGAAATAATCGTAATAAGGATCATACTTAATCAAAGAAATTAATTAAAAATATCTTTTTCTTTATTTTTCTTAAATTAAAGATAAGATTAATCATAATAATGATAAAAAATGCAAGACAACATTAAAAAAATGAACTTTTGAAGTCACAACCGCCTGATGTAGTTGATTTCATGGGAATATGCTTTTAAAATAATATTGTACTTTTTATGTAAAAATTGTTCGGTATTTTTTTTTAATTTTGCTGTTCACATGGTTACTAGTATTTAAAGATAAGATGGATAGTTTTTGTTATGTGTGGTTATTTTATGCGAAGAGGGTATATTTTATATTATGCTATAGTGATTTCATGTAAGGATGTTGCTTTCATATATATAGCTTCTTTTAAAATGAAGATAATCTTCATATTAATATTCTTTTAAAACATATTCCGTAGATAACTTTTCTAAAGATGGTTCCTGATATTTCATTTGAGTTATAGCTAATATTGTGTTCAATTGTGCTCTTTAAAACGCGTTGTATATATGATTAAGGGTATTTATTTGCTTAAAATTGTAAAATATGAAAGGCTGTTCGTGATATAAAGATTCAGTTTTGGATTACCCAGACCTGACAGAGTGATGAAAATCATCAGGATAGATAATTTGTTTTTGTTCTTTGTTGACATTAAAAATTAATAAAAAAGATTTTTTTCAACTGACCTATTTGAACTCAATATTCAGTCAAAAGACAATGAAAAAATTATTTATTATTTAGATCTACAAAATGAGTAGGGAATAAAAATAACTGTTTTTATAAAGTCAAATTCAGTAATGACATATAAATGTAAAAACAAATCACAATTAAATATACGAAATACACGGAAACAAAATAAGATATTTTGAGTATGTCACATGCAATTTTGCATTAAGGGTGAACAGGACACATATCACGTGATTCATTGCAATGATGCTTTTATGTGCTTACTCTATTATGACGTCATAATTGATTTGATTGTTTATTGCTATTATGTCGTTTATACATTATGACGTCATACAGGATTTGATTGATCTTTTTCCGGTACTAAACGGCTCTTAAGTAGTCATTGCCAAAACATGAGCTGGTGATATATATTCTGATAATGATCTGTTTATCTTAATTTATAAATCTAAATAATACATTACTTTTTGATGGTTTTAAACAGGATTTTCACAAAAGGTCATAGTTCCAGAATAAGGGGTAGGGGTGATTCCTTTTGTAGTATCTCTCTTAAATTCCAAGAAAGTTGCCATGAATTTTTTATAATTTTAAAGCACATGCTAAGGTTGATATATGAATTTTTTTTTCTAAATTCATTGACAATTTTTTATTCGCCATCACATTATATTCAAATTTAGAATCAAAAACTTCAAAATTTGAAGTGCTGATTTTAGCAATATATTAATAAAATTATGATATCGCTATGTAAAAAAGCATATGTTGTAAACAATTTTGAAATTAAGTTTTGTTCTCAAAATTAATGGATTTGATTTGCAAATAAATTCAATCAAATAAAATAATTATTGCAGAAAATTGAAATTGTTTAAAAAAAATTCATAATGCCAGAAAAGGGGGATAATTCCTATTAAAATATCTCCCTTGCAAGGTAAGAAAGTAGTCATGAAAATGATATATGAAAAAGGCAAAATAAAATCATTGACAAATAATTTTACACGGCAACCCCCCTTTTCCCTTTAAATGACATTTTGTCGAGTTCACATTTTACTCACAAGGAATTGATAATATGATTTATTATTAAAGTTAATATTATTTTCTTTTACAAGTTTACATATATAATAGGGAGAACTTATTTTTTGGATAACCATAATCATCAAATGAAATGATAAACATAATTATGAAAATATTAAGGAATCTATTCTACTATATCAAAATAATAGACTCGAATTTTTAGCCTTTAATACCGATAAATCGGAAGAGTACTCTCTTTTGTTTTATAGTTTAAACATCATTGGTACTTAAAGATTACCAATTTGTTTTTATTTTTCCTCAATCAAGCTTCGCTAATTAATAATAAACGAAAATTCCTTTAAAAAATTCCGGAAATCATCTGGATTTTTTTTTATTTTACAATCTTGTGAATGCGCATTTCATTCACGCTTAATTCACGCTTAACCACGGGAGGCTCTTTAGTTTATGTTTTCACAATATCACATTTGCATGGAAAAACTCAGAAAAGATAAACAAATTGAATTTATTTTTCCAATTGAATCTATTCAAATATATTATGATACGAGTTTGCCAAAGCACAATTTCTAACTATATTCAGTTTTTAATATATTTAAAAAAATATATACATATCCTGAAATTTTGGTGGTATCGAATCCATATTATAAAACCCCTAGATAAACAATGTATAAGGTTAGCTTATTTCAGGAACTCTAACCACTGAGCCATTTCAGACACAACAAAGTAGGAACTTTAAATAGTATGTGTCACTTTGGCTACGATTTTACGGACTTGTATTATTTTTTCAAAACGTGCAATTGTTGGAATACAAAATAATATTTTTAATGTATAGTGTGTCATCTCTCCACGTTTTTGTTTATTGAAATCGGTTTGTTTTCCATTAGGCCTTAATTAGACTATGAGAAAAATATGGAGCCCAGACCGACTCTTTAAAAGAAAATGCCTTAAAGTTCTAAAAAATGACATTATTTGCAGGTTTTGATAAGTATTTCCCTGTTTGAGTCGACATGTTCTCCAAGTATTGAACACATTTATTGGTTTAAAATCAATGATATGTTAGATATATATAATTGCTTTAAATGATTTTAAATAATATATTAGGTTTATTGATATTTCAATTTTTCAGTAGCTTGTCCGACCGTGTATGGACATTTTAAACGCCTTATCCACCCATCTTGCTATAAATTCTGTTCATCAAAGTAAATACGGGAGATAATTCCAACACAGTGTATTAATATGAAAAATCCCAAGAGAGTTTCCAATGTCAACATGGTCACCCCTGTGAATGATATTGTCATTCAAATTTTTGACCACGTTGTTTTATTTGACCCTATCAGTTTCGCAGTAAAAATCGTACCTCGTGTATATAGTCTATCTCACAGTATCTGCTAGTAGGTTCTTGCAGTCAAATATAAAATCTAGAGGTTTATTGATTTTAAACTTTATCTTCATTAATTGGTGAATAAAATGTGTTCTAGAAATAAATGTGACTATCCAAAAATTAGTTTTTGTCCGCTGTTGCAACAACTAACATGCTTAAAAGAGATCCCTCCTGTGGATTAATTTTCAATCCGCGCCTGACCTAGTAATAACATCAATAGTGAAACAGAATATACTATTTTATGCAGATTGTTCCTTGAAAATGGCTCGATATTATAAGTTTTTATGCAAAACAGACACCCATTATTTTTTTAAAAACATGGTATTGCACACCACAAGCATCAAACGTGGCTATGATCTTATTAAGCAACCCAATATTTATATTTTCAACCACTCTACACGTGGTTGAACACGAACGATAACTCTGTTTTGAATACTATCGTTTAATGTAAATAACTGCTAGATGGTGTAATAAGCCTTAACCGTTTAAAAATAAATCAAAGTAGTATATGATATGAAAAACGACCAGTACTTACGTATTTTGAGAATATATTCAAACACTTATACTTCCGCTCGAAATTTCAGAGGAACTTAACAAATCTCGGTGAAGTCTCGTGTACTTTCATTCGAGCACCTCTGGATTTACTACGTATTTGGCAACGATAAAGAAAACATTCCGAACACATTTGCGAGGGTGATGGTGTGTACATTTGAAGCGAGTAAAAACGTTGGTGAAAGAGTGGTGAATTCTTCATTAATATGAATAAGACTTTTTAGATGAAAGGTATTTACAGCCTCAAGATGGGTTTTTATGAATAATTTAAGTGTTATTTTCAAAGCAGCTTTATTAATTTTCTCCAAAATCGTTTCGGAGCGATTCTGCAATTTTCTGCTACCTTACGGATATTTAGGAGGCCTTTTAACTGTGGTGAAGGCATGTCTTGAGACACAGTTATATCATTTAAACTATGCAGAGTGTAATGAAATTAATAGCATTATTGTAGGCTTAAAGCTTGGTTATGTAAATGTCAGCCATACGGTGTGTCGATGTATCTATTTCGTAAATATCAACCCATGCACGCTTCGTTCTATCAATTGTATATACAAGTATTAAAATGTTCACCAGTTTAACGCACCTCCGACTGTACAGTGTCTTACAGAATAAATTTATTAAATATTTTCGCCTTATAACCATTACATATATAGATTGGGAAGCTTTTAAATTTATTAATTATAATTAATTTCATATTTTAAACTGTAGAAAAAAACGATAATTTGATATAAAATAGTATAAAATTCAAACGTAATTTAAGACTAATTGATCCGGTTTTGGCTTAGGCAACATTCTCTATACAATAGAAACTATAGTGTGTCCCAGATTGTTGTTGATGTCACATTTGAGGATTTTTAATTAAATACACATAAAGAAGTACAAGTAAAATCGATGAAGGAATATAGCAAATATATATATACTTGTATATATATATTTCATTGATACGGATAAATCACATATTTTACATTCGGAATAACTCATTAAGAACGACAATAGAATTCTATGAGGTTTTTTACATGGGAAATGTTGACATCGTTTCCTCTTTTGGAAGTCAGTCGAAATACCTCACGCAATTTTCAACGTAATCATACGGGTACTATTTGGTATGTTGCAATGTAAGTTCCCCGTAGACCTTTGAGCTTTACTGGTGTATTAAAAACTGATAATCTATCAGGAGCGTTTTAAAGGCGAAATCTTGCAATTCTTTAATACTTTTGATTAAACATCGTTTAAACCCTGATGTGTTAAAAGTTTATCAAGTAAATAAGCAAAATTACGAATCAAGGAAATCTAGTGACAAAGTATTATATTTTCAGTCAGTCAGAGAGTGCATTACATACAAAATTAGATTGTAACTGGAATGTATTGTTTCTTTTGTTTATAGATAATATTGATCAATAAGCATGATTTAGATGATAATTAAATCATGAAAATAATTTTATAGAGCGAATATTTATTCTTATTACATGTATATCACTATTATATGGAAAATAGTATATCGGCAATATATACATACAAACATAAATGTTTTTTTTTTAAACAATAAAATGCTTTCCTTGGTGATTAATTTGCTGATTAGGGGTTGCTGTGAATTAAGTTGGACTAGTAAGATGATCCGTAATTAAGGTTTGTAGGGGAGACAACTAGGCTCTGTAAATGACAACATAAATATTCAAAAAAGTGTAAAAACTAATAAAAGTTAGATAAAGTAAATAAAATGGATAAACAAACAAAAATATAACTAGTAGACTAATTGTTCTCGAACAATTAGAGGTCTTTCCACCTCATTGTTTTTTATGTTTGAAATAAGATTGCTTCAATAGAATAAAATATTTTTTCTGCGTTACTTCATTAAAAAAAGTGTCAAACGATTAAGTTTGCAATTTTTTATTGCTTGACGACCTTGACCTTTGACCTTTATGTCATTTTCATCTGACAAGGTAGACGCTTCAATACCAAGTGGTCCGTTGTATCTATGATTATTGATTCAAAAGTTATTTGTGTTTTTATTGAATGTTCGAAACTTTCAGGGGCAATAACTGCTAGAAAGGACTTTGGACCCTGTTGGTATGAATATATTGAAGAAGCGCCAAAGTATACGGAATACATTAGTAAAAGTTTCAAGTCTCTATCTCTAACGGTTAATGAGGAGTAGCGATAACAAGCATTTTGTACAATAGGGGCAATAACTCTATAATTGTTACAAGGTAAGGGTTAAAGGGTTATATTTTTAAATGTCTTAAGATGTCCTACTACATCCATGAAAAAGTTTTTCTCTACCATCCTAAACAAGAGATACAAAATTTCATTAATTAAGAGAGTTTCAAATGACCTTGACCTTTGACCTTTATGTTATTTTGTTTGGCCAAGGTAGATGCTTCCATCTCAAGTGGTCCAAAGTCTCTATGATAAGTTATAAAAAAGTTTGAAGTGATTTTATGGAAATGTAAATACTTTCAGGGGCAATAACTTCTAGATGTGGACCTCAGATCCTTTCAGTATGAATAGATTGAAGAACCGTCTATGTGAACTGAAGACATTGGTAAAAGTTTCAAGTCTCTATCTCTTATGGTTTCAGAGGAGTAGCGATAACAAACATTTCGTACAATAGGGGCAATAACTTTGTGTTTATTCAAAGGTATGAGCCGAAGGGCTATATTTTAAAATGTCTTAAGATGTCCTAATACATCCATGAAAAAGTTTTTTCTCTACCACCCAGAACAAAAGAGATCTAAAAACTCATTAATTAACAGATTTCTAAATGACCTTGACCTTTGACCTTTATGTTATTTTGTTCGGCCAAGGTAGACGCTTCCATCCCAAGTGGTCCGAAGTCTCTATGATAAATAATAAAAAAGTTGGAAGTGGTTTTTTGGAAATTCAAATACTTTCAGGGGCAATAACTGATAGAAGGGGGTCTCGGATCCATTCGGTATTAGTATATTGAAGAACCCTCTAGGTGTACTGAAGACATTGGTAAAAGTTTTAAGTATCTATCTCTTATGGTTTCAGAGGAGTAGCGATAACAAGCTTTTCGTACACAAGGGCAATAACTTTGTAAGTTCTGGGAGTTATCAAGCAAAGGGTCATTTGGTACCATAACTTTAAATGGCCAATAACATAAAGAAAAAATTGTTTCAATATCTCTTGAAACAAAAAAGCTGTCCCTGGAAAAAAAGAGAAGAAAAAAAATAATAAACTAGTAGACTAATTGTTCTCGAACAATTAGAGGTCTTTCCACCTCATTGTTTTCTATGTTTGAAATAAGATTGCTTCAATAGAATAAATTATTTTTTCTGCTTTACTTCATAAAAAAAAGTGTCCAACGATTAAGTTTGCAATTTTTTAATGCTTGACCTTCACCTTTGACCTTCATGTCATTTTCATCTGACAAGGTAGATGCTTCAATACCAAATGGTCCGATGTATATATGATTATTGATTCAAAAATTATTTGTGTTTCTTTATTGAATGTTCGAAACCTTCAGGGGCAATAACTGCTAGAAAGGGACTTTGGACCCTGTTGGTATGAATAGATTGGAGAAGCGTCTAAGTATACCGAATACATTAGTAAAAGTTTCAAGTCTCTATCTCTAACGGTTAATGAGGAGTAGCGATAACAAGCAATTTGTACAATAGGGGCAATAACTCTGTAACTATTTAAAAGAAGGAGCCAAGGGGATATATTTTAAAATGTCTTAAGATGACCTATTACATCCATGAAAAAGTTTTTCTTTACTACACTAAACAAAAGAGATCTAATAACTCATTAATTAACAGATTTTCAGATGACCTTGACCTTTGACCTTTACGTCATTTTCTTTGGCCAAGATGCACGCTTCTATCCCAAGTGGTCCGAAGTCTTTATGACAAATAATAAAAAAGTTGGAAGTGATTTTATAGAAATATAAATACTTTCAGGGGCAATAACTACTAGAATGGGGCCTCAGATCCTTTCGAAATGAATAGACTGAAGAACCCTCTAAGTGTACTGAAGACATTGGTAAAAGTTCCAAGTCTCTATCTCTTATGGTTTCAGAGGAGTAGCGATAACAAGCTTTTCGTACACAAGGGCAATAACTTTGTAAGTTCTGGGAGTTTTCAAGCAAAGGGTCATTTGGTACCATGACTTTTCATGACCAATAACATTAAGAATAAATTGTTTCAATATCTCTTGAAATAAAAAAGCTGTCCCAAGGAAAATAGAAAAGAAAAATTATAAGAATAACTAGTAGACTAATTGTTCTCGAACAATTAGAGGTCTTTCCACCTCATTGTTTTCTATGTTTGAAATAAGATTGCTTCAATAGAATAAAGTATTTTTTCTGCGTTACTTCATAAAAAAAAGTGTCAAACGATTAAGTTTGCAATTTTTTAATGCTTGACCTTGACCTTTGACCTTCATGTCATTTTCATCTGACAAGGTAGACGCTTC
The DNA here is from genome assembly GCF_902806645.1 of Magallana gigas. Lineage (NCBI taxonomy): Eukaryota > Metazoa > Mollusca > Bivalvia > Ostreida > Ostreidae > Magallana > Magallana gigas. The sequence goes on along the minus strand of NC_047565.1, from coordinate 43,695,777 downwards.
AAAACCAAATGGTCCGATGTATCTATGATTATTGATTCAAAAGTAATTTGTGTTTCTTTATTGAATGTTCGAAACCTTCAGGGGCAATAACTGCTAGAAAGGGACTTTGGACCCTGTCGGTATGAATAGATTGGAGAAGCGTCTAAGTATACTGAATACATTAGTAAAAGTTTCAAGTCTCTATCTCTAATGGTTAATGAGGAGTGGCGATAACAAGCATTTTGTACAATAGGGGCAATAACTCTATAATTATTACATGGTAAGGGTCAAAGGGTTATATTTTGAAAAGTCTTAAGATGTCCTACTACATCCATGAAAAAGTTTTTCTCTACCATCCTAAACAAAAGAGATACAAAAATCATTAATTAAGAGATTTTCAAATGACCTTGACCTTTGACCTTAATGTTATTTTGTTTGGCCAAGGTGGATGCTTCCATCCCAAGTGGTCCGAAGTCTCTATGATAAGTTATAAAAGATTTTGAAGTGATTTTATGGAAATGTAAATACTTTCAGGGGCAATAACTTCTAGATGGGGACCTCAGATCCTTTCGGTATGAATAGATTGAAGAACCGTATATGTGTACTGAAGACATTGGTAAAAGTTTCAAGTCTCTATCTCTTATGGTTTCAGAGAAGTAGTGATAACAAACATGTCGTACAATAGGGGCAATAACTTTGTGTTTATTCGAAGGTATCAGCCAAGGGGCTATATTTTAAATTGTCTTAAGATGTCCTAATACATCCATGAAAAAGTTTTTCTCTACCACCCTTAACAAAAGAGATCTAAAAACTCATTAATTAACAGATTTTTAAATGACCTTGACCTTTGACTTTTATGTTGTTTTGTTCGGCCAAGGTAGACGCTTCCATCCCAAGTAGTCCAAAGTCTCTATGATAAGTAATAAAAAAGTTGGAAGTGGTTTTATGGAAATTCAAATACTTAAAGGGGCAATAACTGATAGAAGGGGGTCTCGGATCCATTCGGTATTAGTAGATTGAAGAACCCTCTAAGTGTATTGAAGACATTGGTAAAAGTTTTAAGTATCTATCTCTTATGGTTTCAGAGGAGTAGCGATAACAAGCATTTCGTAAACAAGGGCTATAACTTTGTAAGTTCTGGGGGTTGTCAGGATCAGGGTCATTTGGTATTATAACTTTAAATGGTCAATTACATGAAGAAAAAATTGTTTCAATATGTCTTATAATAAAAAAGGTGTCCCTTGGAAAATAGAAAAGAAAAATAATAAGAATAAAAAACATAAAGAAAACAAAAGGTCTTTCACCTGAAAGGTGGAAAGACCTAATAAAAAACATAAAGAAAACAAAAGGTCTTTCACCTGAAAGGTAGAAAGACCTAACTAGTAGACTAATTGTTCTCGAACAATTAGAGGTCTTTCCACCTCATTGTTTTTTATGTTTGAAATAAGATTGCTTCAAAAGAATAAAGTATTTTTTCTGCGTTACTTCATTTATAAAAAGTCTCACACGATTAAGTTTGCAATTTTTTATTGCTTGACATTGACCTTTGACCTTTATGTCATTTTCATCTGACATGGTAGACGCTTCAATACCAAGTGGTCCGATGTATCTATGATTATTGATTCAAAAGTTATTTGTGTTTTTATTGAATGTTCGAAACTTTCAGGGGCAATAACTGCTAGAAAGGGACTTTGGACCCTGTTGGTATGATAGATTGAAGAAGCGCTTAAGTATACTGAATACATTGGTAAAAGTTTCAAGTCTCTATCTCTGACGGTTAATGAGGAGTAGCGATAACAAGCATTTTGTACAATAGGGGCAATAACCCTATAATTGTTCCATGGTATGGGTTAAAGGATTATATTTTGAAATGTCTTAAGATGTCCTACTACATCCATGAAAAACTTTTTCTCTACCATCCTAAACAAAAGAGATACAAAAACTCATTAAATAAGAGATTTCCAAATGACCTTGACCTTTGACCTTTACGTCATTTTGTTCGGCCAAGGTAGACTCTTCCATCCCAAGTGGTCCAAAGTCTCTATGATAAGTAATAAAAAAGTTTGAAGTGATTTTATGGAAATGTAAATACTTTCAGGGGCAATAACTTCTAGATGGGGACCTCAAATCCTGTCGGTATGAATAGATTGAAGAACCGTCTATGTGTACTGAAGACATTGGTAAAAGTTTCAAGTCTTTATCTTTTATGGTTTCAGAAGAGTAGCGATAACAAACATTTCGTACAATAGGGGCAATAACTTTGTATTTATTCAAAGGTATGAGCCGAGGGGCTATATTTTAAAATGTTTTAAGATGTCCTACTACATCCATGAAAAAGTTTTTCTCTACCACCCATAACAAAAGAGATCTAAAAACTCATTAATTAACAGATTTCTAAATGACCTTGACCTTTGACCTTCATGTTATTTTGTTCGGCCAAGGTAGACGCTTCCATCGCAAGTGGTCCGAAGTCTCTATGATAAATAATAAAAAAGTTGGAAGTGGTTTTATAGAAATTCAAATACTTTCAGGGGCAATAACTGATAGAAGGGGGTGTCGGATCCTTTCGGTATTAGTAGATTGAAGAGTTCTCTAAGTGTACTGAAGACATTGGTAAAAGTTCCAAGTCTCTATCTCTTATGGTTTTAGAGGAGTAGCGATAACAAGCTTTTCGTACACAAGGGCAATAACTTTGTAAGTTCTGGGAGTTATCAAGCAAAGGGTCATTTGGTACAATAACTTTTAATGGCCAATAACATAAAGAAAAAATCGTTTTAATATCTCTTGAAATAAAAAAGCTGTACCTGGAAAAAAAAGAGAAGAAAAACTAGTAGACTAATTGTTCTCGAACAATTAGAGGTCTTTCCACATTATTGTTTTTTATGTTTGAAATAAGATTGCTTTTATAGAATAAAGTATTTTTTCTGTGTTACTTTGATAAAAAAAGTGTCAGACGATTAAGTTTGCAATTTTTTATTGCTTGACCTTGACCTTTGACCTTAATGTCATTTTGATCTGACAAGGTAGACGCTTCAATACCAAGTGGTCCGATGTATATCTAATTATTGACTCAAAAATTATTTGTGTTTTTATTCAATGTTAGAAACTTTCAGGGGCAATAACTGCTAAAAAGGGACTTGAGACCCTTTCGGTATGAATAAATTGAAGGAGTGTCTAAGTGTACTGAATAATTAGTAAACATTTCAAGTCTCTATCTCTAACGGTTAATGAGGAGTAGCGATAACAAGCATTTTGTACAATAGGGGCAATAACTCTATAATTGTTACAAGGTAAGGGTCAATGAGTTATGTTTTGAAATGTCTTCAGATGTCCTACTACATCCATGAAAAAGTTTTTTTCTAGCACCCCAAACAAAAGAGATCTGAAAATGCATTAATTTAGAGATTTCCAAATGACCTTGACCTTTGACCTTTACGTCATTTTGTTTGGCCAAGGTAAGCGCTTCCATCACAAGTGGTCCGAAGTCTCTATGATAAGTAATAAAAAAGTTGGAAGTGATTTTATGGAAATGTAAATACTTTCAGGGGCAATAACTACTAGAAGGGGGCCTCAGATCCTTTCGGTATGAATAGGTTGAAGAACCCTCTAGTTGTACTAAAGACATTGGTAAAAGTTTCCAGTCTCTATCTCTTACGGTTTTTGAGGAGTAGCGATAACAAGCATTTTGTACAATAGGGGCAATAACTCTATAGATTTTTTAAAGGAAGGAACCAAGGGGATATATTTTGAAATGTCTTAAGATGTCCTACTACATCCATGAAACAGTTTTTCTCTACCACACTAAACAAAAGAGATCTAAAAACTCATTAATTATCGGATTTCTAAATGACCTTGACCTTCGACCTATATGTCATTTTGTTCGGCCAAGGTAGACGCTTCCATCCCAAGTGGTCCGAAGTCTCTATGACAAATAATTAAAAAGTTGGAAATGATTTTATAGAAATGTAAATACTTTCAGGGGCAATAACTACTAGAAGGGGGCCTCAGATCCTTTCGGTATGAATAGGTTGAAGAACCCTCTAAGTGTAATGAAGACATTGGTAAAAGTTCCAAGTCTCTATCTCTTATGGTTTCAGAGGAGTAGCGATAACAATCACTTCGTACACAAAGGGCAATAACTTTGTAAGTTCTAGGAGTTATCACGAAAAGGGTCATTTAGTACCATAACTTTTAATGGTTAATAGTATAAAGAAAAAATTGTTTCAATACATCTAGAAACAAAAAAGCTGTCCCTAGAAAAAAAAGAAGAAAAAAAAATAAAAAACATAAGAAATACAAAAGGTCTTTCACCTGAAAGGTGGAAAGACCTAAAAATAAGAATAACTAGTAGACTAATTGTTCTCGAACAATTAGAGGTCTTTCCACCTCATTGTTTTTTATGTTTGAAATAAGATTGCTTCAATAGAATAAAATATTTCTTCTGCGTAACTTCATTTTAAAAAGTGTCAAACGATTAAGTTTGCAATTTTTTATTGCTTGACGACCTTGACCTTTGACCTTTATGTCATTTTGATCTGACAAGGTAGACGCTTCAATACCAAGTGGTCCGATGTATCTATGATTATTGATTCAAAAGTTATTTGTGTTTTAATTGAATGTTCGAAACTTTCAGGGGCAATAACTGCTAGAAAGGGACTTTGGACCCTGTTGGTATGAATAGATTGAAGAAGCGCCTAAGTATACTGAATACATTAGTAAAATTTTCAAGTCTCTATCTCTAGCGGTTAATGAGGAGTAGCGATAACAAGCATTTTGTACAATAGGGGCAATAACTCTATAATTGTTACATGGTAAGGGTTAAAGGTTTATATTTTGAAATGTCTTACAGTGGTAACAACGTTATTGTTGACAAACGACACGCACGTTTCTGATACACGAACGATCACGCACGATACACGAACGATCACGCACGATACACGGACGATCACTAACTTACTGAATGTTCACGATACACGAACAAAAACGATAAAACACGCAACCGAACGATTCTACCCCATTAAACACGCAAAATCAAAATTAATTTTTAAGATTAGAATTAAGAAAACGTATTGCTTTAATTTGTATTGCTTTATGTTTGTGTTTTATTGAAAAGCGGCATGTACAGTAGCAATGCACTGTTTTATATTTTACGAGTAAACAATTTACACATCCATACAAAAAAAAATGATTTATACACAAATTATTTTTTTTGTCTCCATAACGAATAATAACTTAAGTGAAAATAAAATGAAGATAATGCATTAACTATACGAAATTTTTTACATACGAGTTGACTGTTTATGTAATCCTCTTCCCTTACGTACGATTTGTTACCTTGTTCCATAGAATTTCGATTTTACACATTGAATATTTTAATTATTTATACAGTACATAATTGATTTATTTCTATTTTTTTTTATTTTTTTAATCGTCTATAATTTTTTTTTCAAACAAATGTTTACACAATGTACCAGATAGGAATGCGTATCGTATTCTCATTTGAAAGAGAAACATTGGGGATAATCGTTTATTTTAAAACGAGGAGTGGGTAAGCTTGACCGCTTTCATTCAACGTGCCGCTCTTGCTAATATGATTAAAATTATGTGTCAAGACACAATGGATGCTTGATATAGGCTGACTATAACATTATGCAAAACTAACTCGACCGAACAAAGGATTGAATGAGCTGTGGAAATACTTGATAAATGTATTTAACCACGGAAGAGAGAATGAATGTTAACAAATGTCAATGATCTTCTATAGAAAAAAGTTTAAAATTCATTGTTTTACAAAAACTACTTGTCATTGATTTAAGAATAAATCCTGACATTCCGTAAAAAAAGTTACAAAATGAAAAAACCGCACGATCACGCACGAACACGCACGGTAAAAAACGCAAACTATTTTTCCTGATACACGCACGATCCCGCACGTTACACGAACGATCACCCACGTTACACGAACTATTTAACACGATTGGCTTGTCAACAATAACGTTGTTACCACTGTAAGATGTTCTACTACATCCATGAAAAACTTTTTTTCTACCATCCTAAACAAAAGAGATACAAAAACTCAATAATTAAGAGATTTCCAAATGACCTTGACCTTTGACCTTTATGTCATTTTGTTCGGTTAAGGTAGACGCTTCCATCCCAAGTGGTCCGAAGTCCCTATGATAAGTAATAAAAAATTTGGAAGTGATTTTATAAAAATGTAAATACTTTCAGGGGCAATAACTACTAGAAGAGGGGCTCAGATCCTTTCGGTATGAATAGATTGAAGAACCCTCTAAGTGTACTGAAGACATTGATAAAAATTCCAAGTTTCTATCTCTTATGGTTTCAGAGGAGTAGCGATAACAAGCTTTTCGTACACAAGGGCAATAACTTTGTAAGTTCTAGGAGTTATCGAGCAAAGGGTCATTTGGTACCATAACTTTTAATGGCCAATCACATAAAGAAAAAATTGTTTCAATATCTCTTGAAATAAAAAAGCTGTCCCTGGAAAAAAAGAGAAGAAAAAAAATAAGAATAATAATAAAAAACATAAGAAAAACAAAAGGTCTTTCACCTGAAAGGTGGAAAGACCTAATAATAATAATAAAAAACATAAGAAAAACAAAAGGTCTTTCACCTGAAAGGTGGAAAGACCTAAAAACATAAGAAAAACAAAAGGTCTTTCACCTGAAAGGTGGAAAGACCTAACTAGTAGACTAATTGTTCTCGAACAATTAGAGGTCTTTCCACTTCATTGTTTTTCATGTTTGAAATAAGATTGCTTCAATAGAATAGAGTATTTTTTCTGCGTTACTTCTTAAAAAAGCGTCAAAGGATTAAGTTTGCAATTTTTTATTGCTTGACCTTGACCTTTGACCTTATGTCATTTTGATCTGACAAGGTAGACGCTTCAATACCATGTGGTCCGATGTATCTATGATTATTGATTCAAAAGTTATATGTGTTTTTTATTGAATGTTCGAAACTTTCAGGGACAATAACTGCTAGAAAGGGACTTTGGACCCTCTCGGTATGAACAGATTGAAGAACTCTCTAAGTATACTGAATACATTAATAAAAGTTTTAAGTCTCTATCTCTAACGGTTAATGAGGAGTAGCGATAACAAGCAATTTGTACAATAGGGACAATAACTCTATAATTGTTACATGGTAAGGGTCCACGGGTTATATTTTGAAATGTCTCAAGATGTCATACCACCTCCATGAAAAAGTTTTTCTCTACCACCCTAAACAAAAGAGATACAAAAATGCATTAATTAAGAGATTTCCAAATGACCTTGACCTTTGACCTTTATATCATTTTGTTTGGCCGAGGTAGACGCTTCCATCCCAAGTGGTCCGAAGTCTCTATGATAAGTAATAAAAAAAGTTGAAAGTGATTTTATAGAAATGTAAATACTTTCAGGGGCAATAAATACAAGAAGGGGGCTCAGATTCTTTCGGTATGAATAGACTGAAGAACCCTCTAAGTGTACTAAAACATTGGTAAAAGTTCCAAGTTTCTATCTCTTATGGTTTCAGAGGAGTAGCGATAACAAGCTTTTCGTACAAAAGGGGCAATAACTCTGTAACTATTTAAAAGAAGGAGCCAAGGGGATATATTTTAAAATGTCTTAAGATGACCTATTACATCCATGAGAAAGTTTTTCTTTACTACACTAAACAAAAGAGATCTAAAAACTCATTAATAAACAGATTTTCAGATGACCTTGACCTTTGACCTATATGTCATTTTGTTTGGCCAAGATGCACGCTTCTATCCCAAGTGGTCCGAAGTCTCTATGACAAATAATAAAAAAGTTGGAAGTGATTTTATAGAAATATAAATACTTTCAGGGGCAATAACTACTAGAATGGGGCCTCAGATCCTTTCGAAATGAAAAGACTGAAGAACCCTCTAAGTGTGTTGAAGACATTGGTTAAAGTTCCAAGTTTCTATCTCTTATGGTTTCAGAGGAGTAGCGATAACAAGCATTTCGTACACAAGGGCAATAACTTTGTAAGTTCTGGGAGTTTTCAAGCAAAGGGTCATTTGGTACCATAACTTTTCATGACCAATAACATTAAGAATAAATTGTTTCAATATCTTTTGAAATAAAAAAGCTGTCCCAAGGAAAATAGAAAAGAAAAATTATAAGAACTAGTAGACTAATTGTTCTCGAACAATTAGAGGTCTTTCCACCTCATTGTGTTTTATGTTCAAAATAGGATTGCTTCAATAGAAAAAAGTATTTTTTTAATCTGCGTTACTTCAGAAAAAAAGTGTCAAAAGATTAAGTAAGCAATTTTTTATTGCTTGACCTTGACCTTTGACCTTTATGTCATTTTGATTGGACAATGTAGACGCTTCAATACCAAGTGGTCCGATGTATCTAAGATTTTTGATTCAAAAGTTATTTGTGTTTTTTCTATTGCTCGAAACTTTCAGGGGCAATAACTGGTAGAAAGGGACTTTGGACCCTTTCGGTATGAATAGATTGAAGAAGCGTCTAAGTGTACTGAATACATGAGTAAAAGTTTCAAGTCTCTATCTCTAACGGTTAATGAGGAGTAGCGATAACAAGCATTTTGTACAATAGGGGCAATTACTCTAGAATTGTTTAACGATAAGGGTCAAAGGATTATATTTTGAAATGTCTTATGATGTCCTACTACATCCATGAAAAAGTTTTTCTCTACCACACTAAACAAAAGAGATCTAAAAACTCATTAATTAGGAGATTTCCAAATGACCTTGACCTTTGAACTTTATGTCATTTTGTTCGGCGAAGGTAGTCGATTCCATTCCAAGTGGTCCGAAGTCTCTATGACAAATAATAAAAAAGTTAGAAGCGATTTTATAGAAATGTTAACACTTTAAGGGGCAATAACTACTAGAAGGTGGGCTCAGATCCTTTCGGTATGAATAGATTGAAGAACCCACTAAGTGTACTGAAGACATTGGTAAAAGTTCCAAGTTTCTATCTCTTATGGTTTCAGAGGAGTAGCGATAACAAGCTTTTCGTACACAAGGGCAATAACTTTGTAAGTTCTGGGAGTTATCAAGCAAAGGGTCATTTGGTACCATAACTTTTAATGGCCAATAACATAAAGAAAAAATTATTTGAATATCACTTCAAATAAAAAAGCTGTCCCTGGAAAAAAGGAGAAGAAAAAAAAAATAATAATAATAATAATAATAAAAAACATAAGAAAAACAAAAGGTCTTTCACCTGAAAGGTGGAAAGACCTAACTAGTAGACTAATTGTTCTCGAACAATTAGAGGTCTTTCCACCTCATTGTTTTCTATGTTTGAAATAAGATTGCTTCAATAGAATAAATTATTTTTTTTGCGTTACTTCATAAAAAAAGTGTCAAACGATTAAGTTTGCAATTTTTTAATGCTTGACCTTGACCTTTGACCTTCATGTCATTTTCATCTGACAAGGTAGACGCTTCAAAACCAAATGGTCCGATGTATCTATGATTATTGATTCAAAAGTTATTTGTGTTTTTTATTGAATGTTCGAAACCTTCAGGGGCAATAACTGCTAAATAGGGACTTTGGACCCTGTCGGTATGAATAGATTGGAGAAGCGTCTAAGTATACTGAATACATTAGGAAAAGTTTCAAGTCTCTATCTCTAATGGTTAATGAGGAGTTGCGATAACAAGCATTTTGTACAATAGGGGCAATAACTCTATAATTATTACATGGTAAGGGTCAAAGGGTTATATTTTGAAATGTATTAAGATGTCCTACTACATCCATGAAAAACTTTTTCTCTACCATCCTAAACAAAAGAGATACAAAAACTCATTAATTAAGAGATTTTCAAATGACCTTGACCTTTGACCTTTATGTTATTTTGTTTGGCCAAGGTAGATGCTTCCATCCCAAGTGGTCCGAAGTCTCTATGGTAAGTAATAAAAAAGTTTGAAGTGATTTTATGGAAATGTAAATACTTTCAGGGGCAATAACTTCTAGATGTGGACCTCAGATCCTTTCGGTATGAATAGATTGAAGAACCGTCTATGTGTACTGAAGACATTGGTAAAAGTTCGAAATCTCTATCTCTTATGGTTTCAGAGGAGTAGTGATAACAAACATTTCGTACAATAGTGGCAATAACTTTGTGTTTATTCAAAGGTATGAGCCGAGGGGCTATATTTTAAAATGTCTTAAGATGTCCTAATACATCCATGAAAAAGTTTTTCTCTACCACCCTTAACAAAAGAGATCTAAAAACTCATTAATTAACAGATTTCTAAATGACTTTGACCTTTGACTTTTATGTTATTTTGTTCGGCCAAGGTAGACGCTTCCATCCCAAGTGGTTCGAAGTCTCTATGATAAGTAATAAAAAAGTTGGAAGTGGTTTTATGGAAATTCAAATACTTTCAGGGGCAATAACTGATAGAAGGGGGTCTCGGATCCATTCGGTATTAGTAAATTGAAGAACCCTCTAAGTGTACTGAAGACATTGGTAAAAGTTTTAAGTATCTATCTCTTATGGTTTCAGAGGAGTAGCGATAACAAACATTTCGTAAACAAGGGCTATAACTTTGTAAGTTCTCGGGGTTTTCAGGATCAGGGTCATTTGGTATTATAACTTTAAATGGTCAATTACATGAAGAAAAAATTGTTTCAATATGTCTTATAATGAAAAAAGTGTCCCTTGGAAAATAGAAAAGAAAAATAATAAGAACTAGTAGACTAATTGTTCTCGAACAATTAGAGGTCTTTCCACCTCATTGTTTTTTTTATGTTTGAAATAAGATTGCTTCAATAGAATAAATTTTCATCGGACAAGGTAGACGCTTCAATACCAAGTGGTCCGAATTATCTATGATTATTGATTCAAAAATTTTTTGTGTTTTTTATTGAATGTTCGAAACTTTCAGGGGCAATAACTGCTAGAAAGGGACTTTGGACCCTGTCGGTAAGAATAGATTGAAGAAGCGTCTCAATATACTGAATACATTAGTAAAAGTTTCAAGTCTCTATCTCCAACGGTTAATTAGATTTAGCGATAACAAGCATTTTGTACAATAGGGGCAATAACTCTATAATTGTTACATGGTAAGGGTCAAAGGGTTATATTTTGAAATGTCTTAAGATGTCCTACTACATCCATGAAAAACTTTTTCTCTACCATCCTAAACATTAGCGATCTAAAAACTCATTAATTAAGAGATTTCCAAATGACCTTGACCTTTGACCTTTATATCATTTTGTTCATCCAATGTAGACGCTTCCATCCCAAGTCTGTATAATAAGTAATAAAAAAGTTGGAAGTGATTTTATAGATATGTAAATACTTTCAGGGGCAATAACTACTAGAAGGGGGGCTCAGATCATTTCGGTATGAATAGATTGAAAAACCCTCTAAGTGTACTAAAGACATTGCTAAAGTTCCAAGTTTCTATCTCTTATGGTTTCAGAGGAGTAGCGATAACAAGCTTTTCGTACAAAAGGGGCAATAACTCTGTAACTATTTAAAAGAAAGAGCCAAGGGGATATATTTTAAAATGTCTTAAGATGTCCTATTACATCCATGAAAAAGTTTTTCTTTACTACACTAAACAAAAGAGATCTAAAAACTCATTAATTAAGAGATTTTCAGATGACCTTGACCTTTGACCTTTATGTAATTTTGGTCGGGCAAGGAAGACGCTTCCATCCCAAGTGGTCCGAAGTCTCTATGATAAATAATAAAAAAGTTGGCAGTGATTTTAAGGAAATTCAAATACTTTCAGGGCAATAACTACTAGAAGGGGGTCTCGGATTCTTTCGGTGTTAGTAGATTGAAGAACCCTCTAAGTGTACTGAAGACATTGGTAAAAGTTCCAAGTCTCTATCTCTAATAGTTTCAGAGGAGTAGCGATAACAAGCTTTTCGTACACAAGGGCAATAACTTTGTAAGTTCTGGGAGTTATCAAACAAAGGGTCATTTGGTACCATAACTTTTAATGGCCAATTACATAAAGAAAAAATTGTTTCAATATCTCTTGAAATAAAAAAGCTGTCCCTGGAAAAAAAGAGAAGAAAAAAAATAAGAATAATAATAAAAAACACTAGTAGACTAATTGTTCTCGAACAATTAGAGGTCTTTCCACCTCATTGTTTTCTATGTTTGAAATAAGATTGCTTCAATAGAATAAATTATTTTTTCTGCGTTACTTCATAAAAAAAGTGTCAAACGATTAAGTTTTCAATCTTTTAATGCTTGACCTTGACCTTTGACCTTCATGTCATTTTCATCTGACAAGGTAGACGCTTCAATACCAAATGGTCCGATGTATCTATGATTATTGATTCAAAAGTTATTTGTGTTTCTTTATTGAATGTTCGAAACCTTCAGGGGCAATAACTGCTAGAAAGTGACTTTGGACCCTGTCGGTATGAATAGATTGAAGAAGCGTCTAAGTATACTGAATACATTAGTAAAAGTTCCAAGTTTCTATCTCCAACGGTTAATGAGGAGTAGCGATAACAAGCATTTCGTACAATAGGGGCAATAACTCTATAATTGTTACATGGTAAGGGTCAAAGTGTTATATTTTGAAATGTCTTGAGATGCCCTACTACATCCATGAAAAAGTTTTTCTCTACCACTCTAAACAAAAGAGATCTAAAAACTCATTAATTAGGAGTTTTCCAAATGATCTTGACCTTTGACCTTTATGTTATTTTGTTCGACCAAGATAGACGCTTCCATCCCAAGTGGTCCGAAGTCTCTATGATAAGTAATAAAAAAGTTGGAAGTGATTTTATGGAAATGTAAATACTTTCAGGGGCAATAACTGATAGAAGGGGGGCTCAGATCCTTTTGGTATGAATAAATTGAAGAACCCTCTAAGTGTACTGAAGACATTAGTAAAAGTTCCAAGTTTCTATCTCTTATGGTTTCAGAGGAGTAGCGATAACAAGCTTTTCGTACAAAAGGGGCAATAACTCTGTAACTATTTAAAAGAAGGAGCCAAGGGGATATATTTTAAAATGTCTTAAGATGTCCTATTACATCCATTAAAAAGTTTTTCTTTACTACACTAAACAAAAGAGAACTAAAAACTCATTAATTAAGAGATTTGCATATGACCTTGACCTTTGACCTTTATGTCATTTTGTTTGGCCAAGGTAGACGCTCTCATCCCAAGTGGTCCGAAGTCTCTATGATAAATAATAAAAAAATTGGAAGTGGTTTTATGGAAATTCAAATACTTTCAGGGGCAATAACTGATAGAAGGGGGGCTCGGATCCTTTCGGTATTAGTAGATTGAAGAACTCTTTAAGTGTACTGAAGACATTGGTAAAAGTTCCAAGTCTCTATCTCTTATGGTTTCAGAGGAGTAGCGATAACAAGCTTTTCGTACACAAGGGCAATAACTTTGTAAGTTCTGGGAGTTATCGAGCAAAGGGTCATTTGGTACCATAACTTTTAATGGCCAATAACATAAAGAAAAAATTGTTTCAATATTTGTTGAAATAAAAAAGTTGTCCCAAGGAAAATAGAAAAGAAAAATTATAAGAATAATAAAAAACATAAGAAATACAAAAGGTCTTTCACCTGAAAGGTGGAAAGACCTAATAAGAAAAACAAAAGGTCTTTCACCTGAAAGGTGGAAAGACCTAACTAGTAGACTAATTGTTCTCGAACAATTAGAGGTCTTTCCACCTCATTGTTTTTTTATGTTTGAAATAAGATTGCTTCAATAGAATAAAATATTTCTTCTGCGTTACTTCATTTAAAAAAGTGTCAAACGATTAAGTTTGCAATTTTTTATTGCTTGACGACCTTGACCTTTGACCTTTATGTCATTTTCATCTGACAAGGTAGACGCTTCAATACCAAGTGGTCCGATGTATCTATGATTATTGGTTCAAAAGTTATTTGTGTTTTTATTGAATGTTCGAAACTTTCAGGGGCAATAACTGCTCGAAAGGGACTTTGGACCCTGTTGGTATGATAGATTGAAGAAGCGCCTAAGTATACTGAATACATTAGTAAAAGTTTCAAGTCTCTATCTCTAACAGTCAATGAGGAGTAGCGATAACAAGCATTTTGTACAATAGGGGCAATAACTCTATAATTGTTACATGGTAAGGGTTAAAGGTTTATATTTTGAAATGTCTTAAGATGTTCTACTACATCCATGAAAAACTTTTTCTCTACCATCCTTAACAAAAGAGATACAAAAACTCATTAATTAAGAGATTACCAAATGACCTTGACCTTTGACCTTTATGTCATTTTGTTCGGCCAAGGTAGACCCTTCCATCCCAAGTGGTCCGAAGTCCCTATGATAAGTAATAAAAAAGTTGGAAGTGATTTACTAAAAATGTAAATAGTTTCAGGGGCAATAACTACTAGAAGGGGGGCTGAGATCCTTTCGGTATGAATAGATTGAAGAACCCTCTAAGTGTACTTAAGACATTGGAAAAACTTCCAAGTTTCTATCTCTTATGGTTTCAGAGGAGTAGCGATAACAAGCTTTTCGTACACAAGGGCAATAACTTTGTAAGTTCTGGGAGTAATCGAGCAAAGGGTCATTTGGTACCATAACTTTTAATGGCCAATAACATAAAGAAAAAATTGTTTCAATATCTCTTGAAATAAAAAAGCTGTCCCTGGAAAAAAAGAGAAGAAAAAAAAATTAATAATAATAATAATAAAAAACATAAGAAAAACAAAAGGTCTTTCACCTGAAAGGTGGAAAGACCTAATAAAAAACATAAAGAAAACAAAAGGTCCTTCACCTGAAAGGTGGAAAGACCTAATAACTAGTAGACTAATTGTTCTCGAACAATTAGAGGTCTTTCCACCTCATTGTTTTTTATGTTTGAAATAAGATTGCTTCAATAAAATAAAGTATTTTTTCTGCGTTATTTCATAAAAAAGTGTCAAACGATTAAGTTTGCAATTTTTTATTGCTTGACCCTGACCTTTGACCTTTATGTCATTTTGATCTGACAAGGTAGACGCTTCAATACCAAGTTGTCCGATGTATCTATGATTAATGATTCAAAAATTGTTTGTGTTTTAATTAAATGTTCGAAACTTTCAGCGGCAATAACTCATAGAAAGGGACTTTGGACCCTGTCGGTATGAATAAATTAAAGGAGCGCTCTAGGGTACTAAATACTTATGTAAACGTTTCAAGTCTTTATCTCTAACGTAATGAGGAGTAGCGATAACAAGCATTTTGTACAAATAGGGGCAATAACTCTATAATTGTTACATGGTAGCGTCAATGGGTTACATTTTGAACATGTTCATGATGCCTAACTACATCCATGAGAAAAGTTTTTCTCTGCCACCCTAAACAAAAGAGATCTAAAAACTATTAATTAGGAGATTTCCAAATGACCTGTGACCTTTGACCTTTATGTCATGTTGGGTTCGGCCAAGGTAGAACGCTTCCATCCCAAGTGATCCAAAGTCTCTATGAAAGTAATAAAGTGGATTTTTTATGGAAATTTAAATACTTTTCAGGGTCAATAACTACTAGATGGGGGCCTTAGAATCCTTTCTTATGAATAGATTGACGAACCCTCTATGTGTAACTTGGAAGACATTGGTAAAAGTTTCAATGTCTCATCTCCTTATGGTTTCAGAGGAGTAGCGATTAACAACATTTTCATACATAGGGGGCATAACTTTGTGTTTATTCAAAGTAGAGCCGAACGGGTATTTTAAAAATGCTTAAGATCGTCATAAATAATCATGAAAAGTTTTTTCTCTACCCACCCATAACAAAAGAATTCTAAAAACTCATTAATAAACAGATTTTTAAATGATCTTGACCTTTGACTTTATGTTATTTTGATTGGGGGGGTGGGCAAACGGTAGACGCTTCCATCCAAAGGGGTCCGAAGTCTCTATGAAATAATAAAAACAAAAGTTGAAGTGTTTTTTATGGAAATTCAAATACTTTCAGGGCATAACTGATAAAGGGGTCTCGGATCCCATTCGGTATTAGATATTGAAGAACCACTCTAGTGTACTGAAGACATGTGTAAAGTTCCAAGTCTCTATCTCTTAATGGTTTCAGAGCAGTTAGCGATAACAAGCCTTTTGTATACAAGGGCATTAACTTCGTAGTTCTGGGAGTTATCATCAAAGGTCTTTGGTACCAGTAACTTTTAATGTCAATAACATAAAGAAAAAATTGTTTTTAATATCTCTTGAACAAAAGCTGTCCCTGGAAAAAAGAGAAGAAAAAAAATAATAAACTAGTAACTAATTGTTCTCGAACATTAGAGTCTTTCCACCTCATTGTTTTTTATTATGTTTGAAAGAAGATTGCTTCAATAGAATAAAGAAATTTTTCTGCGTTACTTCATAAAAAAAAGTGTCAAACGATTAAGTTTGCATTTTTTATTGCTTGACCTTGACCTTTGACCTTTAGGGTCATTTTCCATCTGACAAGGTTGACGCTTAATACCAAGTGGTCCGACTGTATCTATGATTATTGATTCAAAAGTTAAATTTGTGTTTTTTATTTAATGTTTCGAAACTTTCAGGGGCAATAACTTCTAAAGGGAACTTGTGGACCCTGTCGATATGATTGATTGAAGAAGCCTCTAAGTATACTGAATACATTAGATTTTCAGTCCTATCTCTAAAGGTTAACGAGGAGTATCGATAACAACATTTTGTACAATAAGGGCAATAACTCAATAAATGTTACTGGTAAGGGTCAAAGAGTTATATTTTGAAATGTCTTGAATGTCCTACTACATCCATGAAAGTTTTTCTCTGCCACCCTAACAAAAGAGATCAAAAACTCTTAATTAAGAGATTTCCAGATGACCTTGACCTTTGACCTTTAGGTCATTTTGTTTGTTTAAGGTAGACACTATCATCCCAAGTGGTCCAAAGTCTCTATGATAAGTATAAAGAAGTTGAAGTTGATTTTATAGAAAAGTAAATACTTTCAGGGGCGATAACTACTAGAAGGGGGCTCAGATCCTTTCGGTAGATAGATGGAGAACCCTCTAAGTGTACTGAAGCATCTAGTAAGTTCCAGTTTCCATCTCTTATGGTTTCTGAGAGGTAGCGATACACGCTTTTCGTAAATAGGGGTCATACTCTGTAACATATTAAAGGAAGGAGCCACGGGCTATATTTGTAAATGTCTTAAGATGTCCTACTACATCCATGAAAAAGTTTTTCTCTACCACCCTAAACAAAAGAGATCTAAAAACTCATTAATTAATGGATTTCCAGATGACCTTGACCTTTGACCTTTATGTCATTGTGTTTGTCCAAGGTAGACGCTTCAATCCCAAGTGGTTCTAAGTCTCTATGACAAATAATAAAAAGTTGTAAGTGATTTTATAGATATGTAAATACTTTCAGGGGCAATAACTACTAAAGGGGGGCTCGATCCTTCGGTATGAATAGATTGGAAAACCCTCTAAGTGTCCTGAAGACATTGGTAAAAGTTCAGTTTCTATCTCTTATGGTTTCAGAGGAGTAGCGATAACAAGCTTTTGTACACAAGGCAATACTTTGTATGTTCTAGGAGTTATCGAGCAAGGGTTTTTGGTACCATAACTTTTAATGACCAATAACATAAAGAAAAAATTAATTCAATATGTCTTGAAATAAAAAAGCTGTCCCTGGAAAAAAAAGAGAAGAAAAAAAATGAAACTAGTAGGCTAATTGTTCGAGAACAATTAAGGTCTTTTCCACCTAATATTTTAATGAATTGCTAGATTGCCAATAAGATATACAAAACATTACTATACCTATGATATATGTTGTACTATAAAATGGGAAACCCAAGGCCATTAATGATAAATGGTTTTACAAATGTAAAAGATATTTTTTTTTTATTATTACAAGCCATTTCTTTAAAAATTCCGTGTGGTATATTCGGTAAAGATTATCTAATTACTTTTCTGAATTTTTTTCCACTTACTATGAACAAAACTGAGCCATTGAATATTCTTTACACAATCGTATAAACAGTAAAGCTACCATAGAAGAGAGTGTTCTACGGCTAGCTGCTTGTACAAAATGAATAACAAGTTTCCACTTGAGTAACCACAGGACTTGATGTATCCTGGCGACACAATTGAATAACCATATTGCGCAATCCGAGCAGCTATTGAAACCCTTACTATAATTCTGTTTTCAAATGATATGAAAATTGCATTTATTAAAAGACATCTAATGACGTTGACCTTTGACCTTTATGTCCATTTTTTTTGCCAAGGTAGAGGCTTCTATTCCAAGTGGTCCGAAGTCTGTACGACAAATAATAAAAAAGTTGGAATGCTTTTATAGAAAATTAAAAACTTCTCGGGCAATAACTACTAGAAGAGGGCCTCAGATCCTTTCGGTATGAATAGATTGAGAATCCTCCAAGTGTACTGAATACATTGGTAAAAGTTCCAAGTCTTATCTTTATGGTTTCAGAGGAGTAGCGTAACAAGCATTTCGTACATAGGGCTATAACTCTGAATAATTCAAAAGTATGGAGCAAAGGGCTATTTTTAAATTGTCTTAAGATGTCCTACTAAATCCATAAAAAAGTTTTTCTCTACCACCCTAAACAAAAGAGATATAACAACTCATTAATTAACGGACTTCTCAAATGACCTTGACCTTTGACCTTTTTGTCATTTTGATCGGACAATGTAGACGTTCAATACCAAGTGTCCGATGTATCTATGATTATTGTTCAAAAGTTATTTGTGTTTTTCTATTGCCGAAACTTTCAGGGGCAATAACTCTAGAAAGGGCATTTCCCTTTCGGTATGAATAGATTAGAAGCGTCTAAGTGTCTGAAAATACATTAGTAAAAGTTTCAAGTCTCTATCTCTAAACGTTAATGAGGAGTAGCGATAACAAGCATTTTGTACAATATGGCAATTACTCTAGAATGTTTACGATAAGGGTCAAAGGATTATTTTATTGAAATGTCTTATGATGTCCTACTATATCCATGAAAAGTTTTTCTCTACCCACCCTAAACAAAAGAGATCTAAAACTCATTAATTAAGAGTTTCAAATGACCTTGACCTTTGACTTTTGTCATTTGTTCGGCCAAGGTAGACGCTTCCATCCCAAGTGGTCCGAAGTCTCTATGACAAATAATAAAAAAGTTGGAAGCGATTTTATAGAAATGTTAACATTTAAAGGGCAATATACTGACTAGAAGGGGCTCAGATCCTTCGTATGAATAGATTGGAGAACCCTCTAAGTTGTACTGGAAGACATTGGTAAAAGTTACCAAGTTTTCTATCTCTTATGGTTTCAGAGGATTAGGATAACAAGCTTTTCGTACACAAGGGCAATAACTTTGTCAAAGTTCTGGGTTATCAGCAAAGGGTATTTGGTACCATAACTTTTTAAGGACAAGAACGTAAAGAAAAAATTATTTCAATATCTCTGAAATAAAAAGCTGTCCTGGAAACAAAAAGAGAAGAAAAAAATAAACTAGTAGATAATTGTTCTCGAACATTAAGGGTCTTTCCACCTCATTGTTTTTTATGTTTGAATAAGATTCGCTTCAATAGAATAACGTATTTTCTCTGCTTTACTTTAAAAAAGAGTCAAAACGATTAATTTGCATTTTTATTCTTGACCTTGACCTTTGACCTTTTATGTCATTTTGATCTGACAAGGTAGTACGCTTCAATCAAGTATCGTGTATCATAGGATTATTGGATTCAAAAGTTATTTGTGTTTTTATTGAATGTTCGAAACTTCAGGGCAATAACTGCTAGAAAGGACTTGGACCCTTTCAGTATGAATAGATTGAAGAAGCTCTAAGTGTACTGAATACATTATAAAAGTTTCAAGTCTTATCTCTAACGGTTAATGAGAGTAGCGATAACAAGCATTTTGTACAATAGGGGCAACAACTCTATAACTTGTTATATGGTAAGGGGTCAAAGGTTATATTTTGAAATGTCTTATGATGTCCACTACATCCATAAAAGTTTTTCTCTACACCCTAAACAAGAGATCTAAAACCATTCATTAAGAGATTTCCAGATGACCTTGACTTTGACCTTTATGTTATTTTGTTCGGCCAAGGTAGACGCATCATCCAAGTGGTCCCAAATTCTCTATGATAAAGAATAAAAAAAGTTGAAGTGATTTTATTGGAAATTTAAATACTTTCAGGGCAATAACTGATAATGGGGTTTTGGATCCTTTCGGTATTAGTAGATTGAAGAACCCTCTAAGTGTACTGAATACATTGGTAAAAGTTCCAAGTTTCTAGCTCTTATGGTTTCAGAGGAGTAGCGATAACAAGCTTTTCGTACACAAGGGCAATAACTGTGTAAGTTCTGAGAGTATTCGGCAAAGGGTCATTTGGTACCATAAACTTTTAATGGCCAATAACATAAAGAAAAAATGTTTCAATATCTCTTGAAATAAAAAAGCTGTCCTGGAAAAAAAGAGAAGAAAAAAAATAATAATATAATAACTAGTAGACTAATTTTCTCGAACAATTAAGGTCCTTTCCACCTCATTGTTTTTTATGTTTGAAATAATTGCTTCAATAGAATAAAGTATTTTTTCTGCGTTACTTCATAAAAAAAGTGTCAACGATTAAGTTTGCATTTGTTATTGCTTGACCTTGACCTTTGACCTTATGTCATTTCATCTGACAAGGTAGATGCTTCAATACCAAGTGGTCCGATGTATCTATGATTATGATTCAAAGGTTATTTGTGTTTTTTATTGAATGTTCGAAACTTTCAGGGGCAAAACTGCTAGAAAGGGACATGGACCCTGTCGGTATGATAGAGTGAAGAGCTTCTAAGTATACTGAATACATTAGTAAAGTTTCAAGTCTCTATCTCAACGGTTGATTAGGAAGTAGCGATAACAAGCATTTTGTACAATAGGGGCAATAACTCTATAATTGTTACATGGTAAGGGTCAAAGGGTGATATTTGAAAGTCTTACAATGTCCTACTACATCCATGAAAAAGTTTTTCTACCTACCTACTAAGCAAAGAGTATACAATAACCCTTAATTAAAGATTTCAGATGACCTTGACCTTTGACCTTATGTCATTTTTGTTCGGCCAAGGTAGACGCTCCATCCAAGTGTCCAGAATCTTATGATAAGTAAATAAAAAATTGGAAGTGTTTTATAGAAATGTAAATACTTTCAGGGGCAATAAACTACTAGAAGGGGGGGCTCAGATCCTTTTCGTATGAATAAATTGAAGAACCCTCTAAGTGTACTGAAGACATTGGTAGAAGTTTCAAGTTTCTATCTCTTATGGTTTCAGAGAGTAGCGATAACAAGCTTTTCGTAAATAGGGGCAATAACTCTGTAACTATCTAAAGGAAGGAGCCAAGGGGATATTTTAAACTGTCTTAAGATGTCCTACATACATCCATTAAAAGGTTTTTCTCTACCACCCTAAACAATAGAGATAAAAAACTCATTATTAACAGCTTCTCCAATGACCTTGACCTTTGACCTTATGTCATTTTTGTGGACAAGGTAGACGCTTCATCCAATGGTCCGATGTCTCTAGAAAATATAAAAAAGTTGGAAGTGTTTTATAGAAATGTAAATACTTTCAGGGCAATAACTACAGAAGGGGGCCTCAGATCCTTTGGTATGAATAATTGAAGAACCTTAAGTGTATGAATGACATTGGTAAAAGTTCCAAGTCTCTATCTCTTATGGTTTTAGAGGAGTAGCGATAACAATTTCGTACACAAGGGCAATAACTTTGTAATTTTGGGAGTATCATGCAAAGGGTCATTGGTACCATAACTTTTATGGTCCAATACGAAAAAATTTTTCATACTAAAAAAGCGTCCAAAAAAAAGAAAAAAATAAAACATAAGAAACAAAATCTTTCACTGAGGTGAAAGACTTAATTATATAGAATAAAATGTCTTACCTAAAGGAAAGCCTAATAAAAAACATAGAAAACAAAAGTCCATAAGATAAGCTAAAAAAAAATAAGAAATACAAGTCTTTCACCTGAAGGTGGAAAGACCTAAAAATAAAGAAAACAAAAGGTCTTTCACCTGAAAGGTGGAAAGACTACTAGTAGACTAATTGTCTCGAACCAAATAGAGGTCTTCCACTCAGTTTTTCTTATGTTTGAAATAAGATTGCTCAATAGAATAAAATATTTCTTCTGCTTACTTCAATTAAAAAAGTGTCAAACGATTAAGTTTGCAATTTTTTATTGCTGCGACCTTGACTTTTGACCTTTATGTCATTTCATCTGACAAGGTAGACGCTTCAATACCAAGTGGTCGATGTATCTATGATTATTGATTCAAAAGTATTTTGTGTTTTTTATGAAATGCGAAACTTTCAGGGCAATAACTGCTAAAGGGACTTTGGACCCTGTTGGTATGATAGATTGAAGAGCGCCAGTATACTGAATACATTAGTGAAAGTTTCAAGTCTCTATCTCTAAGGTTAATGAGGGTAGCGATAACAAGCATTTTACAATAGGGGCAATACTTATAATTGTACATGTAAGGGTTAAGTTTATATTTGAAATGTCTTAAATGTTCTACTACATCCATGAAAAACTTTTTTCTCTACCACCTAACAAAAGAGATCAAAAATCATTAATTAAGAGATTCCAAATGACCTTGACCTTTGACCTTTATGTCATTTTGTTCGGCCAAGGTAACGCTTTCATGCCAAGTGGTCCAAGTCCCTATGATAAGTAATAAAAAATTTGGAAGTGATTTTATAAAAAGTAAATACTTTTCAGGGGCAATAACTACTAGAAGGGGTGCTCAGATCCTTTCGGTAGATAGATTGAAGAACCTCTAAGTGTACGAAGACATTGGAAAGACTTCCAAGTTTCTTCTCTTATGGTTTCAGAGGAGGTAGCGATAACAAGCTTTTCGTACACAAGGGCAATAACTTTGTAAGTTCTGAGAGTTAAGCAGAGCAAAGGGTCATTTGGTACCATTAATTTTTAATGGCCAATAACAAAGAAAAATTGTTTCAATATCTCTTGAATAAAAAAGCTGTCCCTGGAAAAAAAGAGAAGAAAAAAAATAATATAATAAAATAACTAGTAACTGAGATATGTTCCGAACAATTATAGGTCCTTTCCACTTCATTGTTGTTTATGTTTGAAATAAGATTGCTTAATAGAATAAAGTATTTTTTTCTGCGTACTTCTAAAAAAAGCGTCAAAGGATTAAGTTTGCAATTTTTTATGCTTGACCTTGAACCTTGACCTTATGTCATTTTGATCTGACAAGGTAGACGCTCAATACCATGTGGTCCGATGTATCTATGATGATTGATTCAAAAAGTTTTGGTTTTATTGAAAGGTTCGAAACTTTCAGGGTAGATAACTCAGAAAGGACTTTGGACCTTCGGTATGAATAGATTGAAGAACGTCTAAGTATACTGAATACATTAGAAAAGTTTCAAGTCTCTATCTCTAACGGTTAATGAGGAGTTAGCGATAACAAGCAATTTGTACAATAGGGACAATAACTCTAAATGTGTTACATGGGTAGGTCAACGGTTACATCTTTGAAATGTCTCATGATGCCATTAACATCGCTGAAAGTTTTTCTCTGACCACCCTAAACAAAAGAGTAAAAAATGCATTAATTAAGAGATTCCAAAATGACCTTGACCTTGACTTTCATTCTTTTGTTTGGCCAAGTTGTAGACGCTCCATCCCAAGTGCGATCCCATATAGTCATGAAAAGTATGAACAGTGTTTATGAAATGTAAATACTTCAGGGACAATGAAACTACAAGGGGGCCTTCAGGACCTCTTTGGTATGAATAGACTGAAAGAACCCTCTAAGTGTACTATCAACCATGTAAAAGTTCACATCTCTATCTCTTATGGTCTCAGAGGAGTAGCAGATAACAAGCTTTTTGCGGGGGGGGGGGGGGGGGGTACAAAAGGGGCTAATAACTCTGTAACATTTAAAAGCAGA